>CANNZV010000293.1:0-331909 GCA_947561585.1 Caprella mutica | reverse complement strand
CAAGGGTTAGCTTAAAATTAATCAATATATTTATTCATACAGTATTCTTTAAAAACGGTTTTAAATTTAAAATCTGACATGGGACAATTCAAATTATCGGGAATATTGTTAAAAAGATGAATAGCCCTATAAACAATAAAATTTCTTTCTGCTTCAGTTCTAAAATTAGTTACATTAAAATGAGTAGATCTGGTTTGGTATGAGTGAGTAGGAATATATTCTATAAAATAGGTATTAAAAATGTTAGTATTAAAAAATAAGGCATTGCGAAAGAATTTCAATAAAAAATAATCATAAGCATCGTCAAATTTCAGTTAATTTAAATTCCTATATAAATCGTTATTTGACAAGTAAAACCTACCATTAAAATCTCTTTTTACATTTAAAATAATTCTCAAAATACTGTTTAAAATAGTTCTCAATGGCTGGAGCAGCAAGTTAAAAGATTTTCCATATACTATAATAGATTGGATAAAAAGGGAGTAGGCTAGAGAATTGTACATTAAAATTAAGGATTTTCTGTTAAAATACGGGGCTGCTGCATATAAAATACCTTTAACCTGACTAAGTTTATTACATAAAAATGACATGTGTTCTTTAAAAGTAAGTCTATCGACAATAAAAATGCCTAGATATTTAAAATGATGAACCTGTTCTAAAATTTCATTGTTAAAATATATTTCTGGGAGGATTAATTGTTTAAGGGGATTAAAAATCATTATTTTAGTTTTCGAAATGTTAGGGGTGAGTTTATTAAAATTCTGCCATTGAGATAATTCCCTAATAAAAGCATTTAATTTTAAAACAAGACTGTCTAAACATTTATCCCTACAATAAAAAACTGCATCGTCCGCAAATAAAGTACAATTAAAAATTGTATCCTTACCTACGTTACATACATCATTAAAATACAAATTGAATAAAATCGGACTTAAAATGGCTCCTTGGTACAAACCAATATTAAGTGTAGTACAGTCTGAGGTAAAATCGTTTATTTGAACATATTGCCGTCTGTTGCTAAGATAACTAGATAAAATTTTATTAAAATTGTCCCTAATGCCATAGTGGTGGAGTTTTTCCATTAAAATGTTTACGTCTACCGTGTCAAATGCCTTTTTCAGGTCTAAAAATAATGCTATACAGTATTTTTTTTCATTAAAAGATTTTAAAACATAATGTAAATATTTAAAATTGCATGAGTTGTAGTGACTTTCTTTCTAAAACCAAATTGACAATTGTTTAAAATTTTATTACTATTAGTAAAAATATCAAGTCGAGTATTTAGAATTTTCTCAAAGATTTTCGATAAAATGGGTATAGTGGATATAGGTCTAAAATTATTAACATCTTCTTTAAAACCAGATTTAAAAATGGGCACAACTCTAGCAATTTTAAAATGTCTGGATGTATACCTGCTAAAATACTACAATTAAAAATTCTACCTAGAGGTTGACAAATGAAATCTAATATTTTTATTAAAAGAAAAGGTGGTATTTCATTTTTATGGCTAGTTTTATTCTTAAAAGATAAAATGACATCTCTGACCTCGGCAATACTAATTTCAGTTATTTCTATTGAGTTAAAATTACGGGGAGTAGATAAATTAAAAGGGATATTGTGACTAGGTATTCTGCTTGACAGAGTTTGGGCTATTGAGCTAAAATGATTGTTAAAATGGTCACAGAGTTCTTTTCCTGATAAAATTCTATCTAAATGTTTCACTTTAAAATCTGTTTGTTTTCTATTGCGATTTAAAATATTGTTAATAAAACTCCAGGTTTCTTTAGGACTTTTAGATTTCAGCAGTTCAGTTTGATAAAAAAGATTCTTTGATTTTCTTAAAATGTCAGTCAGTTTATTTCTAAAATATGTATAAGAACGTTTTAAAATCAATCCTAGCCTTGCTAATTTCGCTAGCTTACATTTTTTATGTATTAAAAACTTTAAGTCAGGGGTCATCCAAGCAGATTTTTAAAATTACGGTTACCAGTCTTTATAGGGTTACAGCAATTAAAAATATTATATAGTTTGTCACAAAAGTCATTAGCTAAAATATTAGGATCGTTACTGTCATGAATAAAATTGCATTGGCTGATTTGATCTATAAAATTATTCCTATTAGATTCGGATTTAAAATTCCTATAAGTAAAATTCTGCTTAGTTTTTTCGATTGCAGTTTTAAAATGGAATAAAATAGGCCTATGGTCAGAGATGACGCATTCGACAACGGCAGATTGTAAATAGTTATGAGGGATAAAATTCATCCAAATATGATCAATTACAGTTCCATTAAAAATATTTTCATCGTTAGAGTACCTTGTTGGTTTGTCTATTAATGGGTAAAAGTTATATCCTGCCATTGTGTTAGTAAAATTGTTAATCGTGAATGAGTTTGAGGGATTTAAAATATTAATATTAAAATCTCCACATATGACAGTATTAAAAGATGCAACAGACGGCAGAAAAGAGTCAACTAGAAAATCATTAAAATTAGTAATTGGTGATGAGGATGGTCTATAAAATCCAGTGAGGTTAAATTTCAGGTTTTTGTTACTAATTGACAAAGATAAAACTTCAAGGTTGTCATTTATAAAAGTGAAGTCAGGTAAAATTTGTGCGTTAAAATGGTTTCACACATAGATAAATATACCACCCCCATGTTTATTTCTATATAAATTGAATTTTTTAAAATCAGGCAAGTTAAAACAATGATCAAAATTTTCCTCAAGCCAAATTTCAGTTAAAACTATATTGTCGAAATGAATTCTATTGTTTAATGATAAAAATGCCTCTAGTTTTGGGAAATTTCTCCTACAGCTCCTTATGTTAACGCAAAGTAAACTAAAAGATTGAGGTGGTAAATGCAGTTCTTTGTAACTGTCTAGATTTAGACTATTGCAATGTATTATAGGCTAGTTTTCATTGTTATCAAATAAAATTTGGTTCTGATGCACTTTTCTATGTTGAGGAATTAATTTGGCTTTCGGAGTTAAGAAGAGTTAAATTAAAATGATTAAAATTAGCAGTGGTATTTATGTAATGGAACTTGTCACTTCCTTCAACTTTTGTACAAATATTGCCGTTAAAAGTATATACAGATTTTATTTTTGTATTAAGATTTTTTAGTTGTTTGAGTTTAAAAAACAAAAGTGCCCTAGTTTTAGTTAAATATTCACTAATATAAAAATTTGCTGGTTTATCAGTTTTGAACTTTTTGAACAGGCCAAACTTACATTGCCGGTCTCTCACAGTAACCTTCAAATGTTTCTTCTCCCTTCCAACCGCCTTCACACTAACTACACTCTCCCCAGTCAATCCACCTTCCACAGTCCTTAACAGTTCCACTACGCTTTCCCTAGCGTCAGTTACCTCTTTTCTCTGGATTCTGCCTGCCAGCTCTGCGATCTTCTCCCCGTCCAGTTTCACGACTCTTTCGAGAAAAGCCTGCTCTATCCAATCAAGCTTTGCAGTGATGTTGTCGATGTTAGGTTCTCTGGATTGGGTTTGAGTATTTTTAGTTTTTTTTAGTTTTTTTTAGTTTAGTTTAGTTTAGTTTAGTTTAGTTTAGTTTTATTTAGTGTTAGTATAATTTAGTGTTAGTATAATTTAGTGTTAGTATAATTTAGTGTTAGTATAATTTAGTGTTAGTATAATTTAGTGTTAGTATAATTTAGTGTTAGTATAATTTAGTGTTAGTATAATTTAGTGTTAGTATAATTTAGTGTTAGTATAATTTAGTGTTAGTATAATTTAGTGTTAGTATAATTTAGTACACGCGCAAAAAATAGATATTATCAAAACCTTCTCGGAATATTCCCAAGGAATATTCCATGATGATCATTTCTTGATATTCAGGGAATGCAGTTTTTTGACACTTTTAACACAAGGAAAAATCTAGGGAATCAAGGAAACGAAGTTCAATGGAATAATGAAGGAATGCCAATGGAATAAGACATCCAAAGTAAGAGGGAATATTGAAAGAATACCTATGGAATGAGACATCCAAAGTAAGAGGGAATATTGAAGGAATACCTATAGAATGAGACATCCAAAGTAAGAGGGAATATTGAAGGAATACCTATGGAATAAGACATCCAAAGTAAGAGGGAATATTGAAAGAATACCTATGGAATAAGACAACTAAAGGAAGAGGGAATATTGAAGGAATACCTATGGAATAAGACATCCAAAGTAAGAGGGAATATTGAAGAAATACCTATAGAATGAGACATCCAAAGTAAGAGGGAATATTGAAAGAATACCTATGGAATAAGACAACTAAAGGGAGAGGGAATGTTGAAGGAATACCTATGGAATGAGACATCCAAAGTAAGAGGGAATATTGAAGGAATACCTCTGGAATAAGACAACTAAAGGAAGAGGGAATATTGAAGGAATACCTATAGAATGAGACATCCAAAAGAAGAAGGAATATTGAAGGAATAACATTGGAATAAAACATCCAGAAGAAGAGGCCACGATGAAGGAATATCAATGGAATAAGTAATTCAAAAGGAGGGAATAAATGAAACTAAATAACTTAGACTACGAGTGGCAGTGTAACACTAATTACTTGAGTGCATAGCTCAATTGTCACATAGCTACACACCAAGAAGTGTACCGTGAACAAATAACTTTGTTTTAAAAATCTACGAATATTAAAACTTAAATTTCAGGACACATTATTTAAATCTAGGTATTTTCACAATTGCCCCTTTGTACTGGTATGGAATGAAAGAAGCTAAACATACGTCAATCATTTTATTAAAATATCAAATCGCACATGATTTAGAAAGGGCTTAAATTAATTAAACATAAATTAATTCCTGTGTAACTTTTTTACATGTTATAAAGGCTCAATCTATTTAGCTGTCAGTAATTTTCACTCGATATTTCTCACTTATTCTATGGCGCTATGGTTGTACTTTTCACTTGCAAAGTTTTCAATTTTTAGTTAAGAAAGGCTCACAGGTTTCATTCACCTTCTCATTTTCCTCTTCCATCTGTTAATGCAGTCAACGCTCAACAGTGCTATCGTCTCTTTTCGCAAAATTATTGACCACTAAAATCGATTGGTGATAGCGTAGCTTACATGTGCCACTTTCCTGTGTGACAACTATATAGTACAAAGTCTTTTGTATTTGGTTCTTTACTTAAGGAGGAGCAAATTTATTCAATCGAGCAATTAATTTTGTCATTAATCTTAAATTCCTTCATATTGAATATAGTGGTGTCAGTGCAGCTATAGTTTTAGAGCAAGTAGCTGAAGAAACTTATTAAACTGTGTGTTAAATAAAGTAGCTTTGTTGAAATACTATTTTCCATTGAATAATAAGTAATCCAATAATCTATATACTTTAGTTATAACTGTACAAAATGAATGTCTCTTTAATCACTTGACGAATGGCTAACGATGTTCTTATGAATTAAAATATTCTTAGAATGTGTTTATCAAAAGTGAAAAATAAATTAATAGCCAATAAGTGACTGGCAGTTTTCCGCCTGGCAGTTTTCCGCCTGGCACTTTTCCGCTTCGGCAGTTTTCCGCCTGGCAGTTTTCCGTGTACCCCCGTACATATTTGTACGATTACTCCCCACACCGCCGTTTTATTTTCAAAATCTAATACCTCAGATATCAATGAGTTTTAACTAAATTTTAACGTTTACATACGTAAAGAATTTCCTAGTGAATACTAGTATTCCATATGAAGTTTTAAGATAGTATATTGTAATTGCTATGGCTCAGCTCAAGTAGTGAGAAAATTACATTTAGTGCTAAAAATATATGACCTCTCACCGAAGGAACATACTACACCGTAACGCGCTGAAACTTGTTTAAAACTGATATTTATTATAATGTATAGGAACACTCAAATTTCAACGGGTTAGAGCATAAGAGGTGTTGAGTTATGGCACTGTACGGATTCACCCGCTGTACGAACTCGATCATCCGGTTCTCCCCTAGTTATTATTTGTTTACTAATATATAATTGACGATTATATATTGACTATAATATATAATTGGGACGATTGGTCAATATAAAGGAACCATTTTATTAGATTTTGGGAGATATCGGGTCAAAGTTCAAAGATCAAAATCAAGGCCATTTATAACTCAATAAGTATTGTTTGAAATTTGATGGGACGATTGGTCAATGTCCAGGAACCATCTGGTAGAATATTGGGAACGATCCGGTCAAAGGTCAAGGACATTTATAACTCAATAACTCAAGAAGTATTGAACCATATTGCATGAACTTGGTGGGACGATTGGTTATTATCCAGTTAGCAATTTATTAGGAGAGAACGGGTCAAAGTGGTGGTGAAGGTATGCGCTCTACCGAGTGCACGTAATCTAGTTATATTTGAAAGTGAATTTATCCCCATTTCATATCATTATTGAAATTATATGTTCTCCATAAAGATATATAGTGTCATTGATGATTAATAATAAAATAAGAATATTAGGAACTAATTAGTATAATATTTTTCTAGATAACTTTTATTGTTTTTTATTGTCTATTTGCTTAAATAACTGTACACTATTGTATTCGCTATACTTTTAACGTTTTAAATTTATATTTTCTTTGCAACTCCAAGTAGTGTTTTGAATAATGAGGGCTATAGAAATAGCTGGTAATATGATAGTTGGAAGTGTAGATAATGGAAATGTAGATGGTGGAAGTGTAGATGGTGAAAGTGTAGATGGTGAAAGTGTAGATGGTGAAAGTGTAGATGGTGAAAGTGTAGATGGTGAAAGTGTAGATGGTGAAAGTGTAGATGGTGAAAGTGTAGATGGTGAAAGTGTAGATGGTGAAAGTGTAGATGGTGAAAGTGTAGATGGTGAAAGTGTAGATGGTGAAAGTGTAGATGGTGAAAGTGTAGATGGTGAAAGTGTAGATAATGGAAATGTAGATAATGGAAATGTAGATAATGGAAATGTAGATAATGGAAATGTAGATGGTGAAAGTGTAGATGGTGAAAGTGTAGATGGTGAAAGTGTAGATGGTGAGAGTGTAGATGGTGAGAGTGTAGATGGTGAGAGTGTAGATGGTGAGAGTGTAGATGGTGAGAGTGTAGATGGTGAGAGTGTAGATGGTGAGAGTGTAGATGGTGAGAGTGTAGATGGTGAGAGTGTAGATGGTGAGAGTGTAGATGGTGAGAGTGTAGATGGTGAGAGTGTAGATGGTGAGAGTGTAGATGGTGAAAGTGTAGATGGTGAAAGTGTAGATGGTGAAAGTGTAGATGGTGAAAGTGTAGATGGTGAAAGTGTAGATGGTGAAAGTGTAGATGGTGAAAGTGTAGATGGTGAAAGTGTAGATGGTGAAAGTGTAGATGGTGAAAGTGTAGATGGTGAAAGTGTAGATGGTGAAAGTGTAGATGGTGAAAGTGTAGATGGTGAAAGTGTAGATGGTGAAAGTGTAGATGGTGAAAGTGTAGATGGTGAAAGTGTAGATGGTGAAAGTGTAGATGGTGAAAGTGTAGATGGTGAAAGTGTAGATGGTGAAAGTGTAGATGGTGAAAGTGTAGATGGTGAAAGTGTAGATGGTGAAAGTGTAGATGGTGAAAGTGTAGATGGTGAAAGTGTAGATGGTGAAAGTGTAGATGGTGAAAGTGTAGATGGTGAAAGTGTAGATGGTGAAAGTGTAGATGGTGAAAGTGTAGATGGTGAAAGTGTAGATGGTGAAAGTGTAGATGGTGAAAGTGTAGATGGTGAAAGTGTAGATGGTGAAAGTGTAGATGGTGAAAGTGTAGATGGTGAAAGTGTAGATGGTGAAAGTGTAGATGGTGAAAGTGTAGATGGTGAAAGTGTAGATGGTGAAAGTGTAGATGGTGAAAGTGTAGATGGTGAAAGTGTAGATGGTGAAAGTGTAGATGGTGAAAGTGTAGATGGTGAAAGTGTAGATGGTGAAAGTGTAGATGGTGAAAGTGTAGATGGTGAAAGTGTAGATGGTGAAAGTGTAGATGGTGAAAGTGTAGATGGTGAAAGTGTAGATGGTGAAAGTGTAGATGGTGAAAGTGTAGATGGTGAAAGTGTAGATGGTGAAAGTGTAGATGGTGAAAGTGTAGATGGTGAAAGTGTAGATGGTGAAAGTGTAGATGGTGAAAGTGTAGATGGTGAAAGTGTAGATGGTGAAAGTGTAGATGGTGAAAGTGTAGATGGTGAAAGTGTAGATGGTGAAAGTGTAGATGGTGAAAGTGTAGATGGTGAAAGTGTAGATGGTGAAAGTGTAGATGGTGAAAGTGTAGATGGTGAAAGTGTAGATGGTGAAAGTGTAGATGGTGAAAGTGTAGATGGTGAAAGTGTAGATGGTGAAAGTGTAGATGGTGAAAGTGTAGATGGTGAAAGTGTAGATGGTGAAAGTGTAGATGGTGAAAGTGTAGATGGTGAAAGTGTAGATGGTGAAAGTGTAGATGGTGAAAGTGTAGATGGTGAAAGTGTAGATGGTGAAAGTGTAGATGGTGAAAGTGTAGATGGTGAAAGTGTAGATGGTGAAAGTGTAGATGGTGAAAGTGTAGATGGTGAAAGTGTAGATGGTGAAAGTGTAGATGGTGAAAGTGTAGATGGTGAAAGTGTAGATGGTGAAAGTGTAGATGGTGAAAGTGTAGATGGTGAAAGTGTAGATGGTGAAAGTGTAGATGGTGAAAGTGTAGATGGTGAAAGTGTAGATGGTGAAAGTGTAGATGGTGAAAGTGTAGATGGTGAAAGTGTAGATGGTGAAAGTGTAGATGGTGAAAGTGTAGATGGTGAAAGTGTAGATGGTGAAAGTGTAGATGGTGAAAGTGTAGATGGTGAAAGTGTAGATGGTGAAAGTGTAGATGGTGAAAGTGTAGATGGTGAAAGTGTAGATGGTGAAAGTGTAGATGGTGAAAGTGTAGATGGTGAAAGTGTAGATGGTGAAAGTGTAGATGGTGAAAGTGTAGATGGTGAAAGTGTAGATGGTGAAAGTGTAGATGGTGAAAGTGTAGATGGTGAAAGTGTAGATGGTGAAAGTGTAGATGGTGAAAGTGTAGATGGTGAAAGTGTAGATGGTGAAAGTGTAGATGGTGAAAGTGTAGATGGTGAAAGTGTAGATGGTGAAAGTGTAGATGGTGAAAGTGTAGATGGTGAAAGTGTAGATGGTGAAAGTGTAGATGGTGAAAGTGTAGATGGTGAAAGTGTAGATGGTGAAAGTGTAGATGGTGAAAGTGTAGATGGTGAAAGTGTAGATGGTGAAAGTGTAGATGGTGAAAGTGTAGATGGTGAAAGTGTAGATGGTGAAAGTGTAGATGGTGAAAGTGTAGATGGTGAAAGTGTAGATGGTGAAAGTGTAGATGGTGAAAGTGTAGATGGTGAAAGTGTAGATGGTGAAAGTGTAGATGGTGAAAGTGTAGATGGTGAAAGTGTAGATGGTGAAAGTGTAGATGGTGAAAGTGTAGATGGTGAAAGTGTAGATGGTGAAAGTGTAGATGGTGAAAGTGTAGATGGTGAAAGTGTAGATGGTGAAAGTGTAGATGGTGAAAGTGTAGATGGTGAAAGTGTAGATGGTGAAAGTGTAGATGGTGAAAGTGTAGATGGTGAAAGTGTAGATGGTGAAAGTGTAGATGGTGAAAGTGTAGATGGTGAAAGTGTAGATGGTGAAAGTGTAGATGGTGAAAGTGTAGATGGTGAAAGTGTAGATGGTGAAAGTGTAGATGGTGAAAGTGTAGATGGTGAAATGTAGATGGAAGTGGAGATGATGGAAGTGGAGATGATGGAAGTGGAGATGATGGAAGTGGAGATGATGGAAGTGGAGATGATGGAAGTGGAGATGATGGAAGTGGAGATGATGGAAGTGGAGATGATGGAAGTGGAGATGATGGAAGTGGAGATGATGGAAGTGGAGATGATGGAAGTGGAGATGATGGAAGTGGAGATGATGGAAGTGGAGATGATGGAAGTGGAGATGATGGAAGTGGAGATGATGGAAGTGGAGATGATGGAAGTGGAGATGATGGAAGTGGAGATGATGGAAGTGGAGATGATGGAAGTGGAGATGATGGAAGTGGAGATGATGGAAGTGGAGATGATGGAAGTGGAGATGATGGAAGTGGAGATGATGGAAGTGGAGATGATGGAAGTGGAGATGATGGAAGTGGAGATGATGGAAGTGGAGATGATGGAAGTGGAGATGATGGAAGTGGAGATGATGGAAGTGGAGATGATGGAAGTGGAGATGATGGAAGTGGAGATGATGGAAGTGGAGATGATGGAAGTGGAGATGATGGAAGTGGAGATGATGGAAGTGGAGATGATGGAAGTGGAGATGATGGAAGTGGAGATGATGGAAGTGGAGATGATGGAAGTGGAGATGATGGAAGTGGAGATGATGGAAGTGGAGATGATGGAAGTGGAGATGATGGAAGTGGAGATGATGGAAGTGGAGATGATGGAAGTGGAGATGATGGAAGTGGAGATGATGGAAGTGGAGATGATGGAAGTGGAGATGATGGAAGTGGAGATGATGGAAGTGGAGATGATGGAAGTGGAGATGATGGAAGTGGAGATGATGGAAGTGGAGATGATGGAAGTGGAGATGATGGAAGTGGAGATGATGGAAGTGGAGATGATGGAAGTGGAGATGATGGAAGTGGAGATGATGGAAGTGGAGATGATGGAAGTGGAGATGATGGAAGTGGAGATGATGGAAGTGGAGATGATGGAAGTGGAGATGATGGAAGTGGAGATGATGGAAGTGGAGATGATGGAAGTGGAGATGATGGAAGTGGAGATGATGGAAGTGGAGATGATGGAAGTGGAGATGATGGAAGTGGAGATGATGGAAGTGGAGATGATGGAAGTGGAGATGATGGAAGTGGAGATGATGGAAGTGGAGATGATGGAAGTGGAGATGATGGAAGTGGAGATGATGGAAGTGGAGATGATGGAAGTGGAGATGATGGAAGTGGAGATGATGGAAGTGGAGATGATGGAAGTGGAGATGATGGAAGTGGAGATGATGGAAGTGGAGATGATGGAAGTGGAGATGATGGAAGTGGAGATGATGGAAGTGGAGATGATGGAAGTGGAGATGATGGAAGTGGAGATGATGGAAGTGGAGATGATGGAAGTGGAGATGATGGAAGTGGAGATGATGGGAAGGTAGATGATGGGAAGGTAGATGATGGGAAGGTAGATGATGGGAAGGTAGATGATGGGAAGTGTAGGTGGGGGAAGGGAATGTGGGGAAAATGTAGGTGGGGGAAGGGAATGTGGGGAAAATGTAGGTGGGGGAAGGGAAAGTGGGAGAATTATAAGAGGGTGGGGGGAGGAACTGTGGATCTAAAATATAACCTAATTAGTTCAGAAAAAATGTCGTATGGTGCTAAACAAAATACGTTGTATATAGCTACTATTATAAAATAAGACGTGTAAGTCTTTCTGTCCGTCACACAAAAAACTTTAAATAGACATTCGATCAATTGTGCCTCTTAAAGTTGGTGTAAATCGAGTATGTGATGCGACTAAGATAATTAAATACAAATGACATTATTTCAAGAAGCATGTTACTAAACACATTTGCTGCGTTTCATATGCTTTCTGTCCAAATCAGAGTCATTTTAAAATCAGTTCTATCAGAACATTTTTGTTAGTTCTCACCCCTTGGAGATTCCACGGGTCTTGCTAGTTCCTATTAAAGTAACAGGTTAGAAATGAAAGGAACCGAGAAAAGAATTTTTTAAATAATTTTCTTTAATTACCCTCTAACTCTCCATCAGTTTCTATTGATCTTATGATAGATTATGTTCAATAGATGGAAAATAATTAAACAAATCAGATAAGTTCATGAATTATTTGAATACAAATAATTTTTTTTTAATAAAGATCATCCAGTAATGAAAGCTTTATTATTTTCTTAATTTGATACGAACTATTTTCCTCTTTTGTTTCGTTCAATTTTATAAAAAAAATTGAATGTGGAAACACGCTAAATCACTCTTATAATGCATATTGAATTATCCTTGTTACCTTCGCAGAATGCGGGAAGGTCATATTTTATCCGTAGTATATTTATTTATTTATCATCTTATTATTCGCTTAACTGAAAAAGTGTTCAACCAAATTGCCTGAAATTTGGTGAAACAATTGGTCAATATCCAGTGACCTGCTGGTAGAATTTTGGGAGTAACCCGATCAAAGGTCAAGGTCATGGCCATTCATAACTCAAAAAGTATTGGACCATATTGCATGAAACTTGATGGGACGATTGGTCAATATGCAGGAACCTGTATGTTCGGGTCCCTGAGGAGGGTGTTTCGATTTTTTGCCGAGCGGGCATTTCTTTATTTTTTCTTTCACATTAGTGCCAAGCGGGCATTTAATTACGTGGGTTACGATTCTTCCTAGAAATAATAATCAATTTGTCTAATTTACTGTTTACGTTACTTGTCAATAATAATCATCAATTCCATCACTTCATTAAATAACATCAAATCAAATTCGTACCAAAATAACAAGGTTAAATAAAACACAGTCATAGTTTAAATTAGGTGTACTCTCACTAAGTAATAGATCAGACAAAAGGTTTAAGAAATAGTAAATCCTACATAAACAATTAAACATCGTAAATTTAATTCAATTAATCAAATATTTACCTATGGAGGAGTTTAACTTACAACATGGGTCAATCATTGGTGGTTGAGAGTATACTTTACACAAATAAACACTGACACAATCACTGAGGGAATACGGGTGGGGCTACTGAGTTTCTAATGGAGTAGGTGCGGCTAGAAACTCTTTTGAACCACTGTACTAGTGTGTTGGTAACGGCTGCAATCCTCCACCGGAGCTTTGCTAAGTGACGTGGACGACAACTCGTGCAAATCACGGTACTATGATGGTGACTCTGGCTTCAGACTCCTACTGCTTATTGAATGTCTGCTCTGCAACATGACAAGTTGTTCTGCAACGTCATAAATTATTCTGCAACGTCAGGAAAGGTTCTGTAACGTCAGAAGCTGTTCTGGAACGTCAGAAGTTGTTCTAAAACGTCAGAAACTATTCTGCAATAGACTTCAGTTCTTGGTTCCCTCATTCTGTCTCGTTTGGCTTTGACTCTGCCATAAAGAATACAACCTCTGCGGCCGGGATCCATTAAATTGCAAGATTCAGCCACTTGCTAATGATCCTATCTCCACCACTATGACGGGCGGAGATCTTCATCGACTAAGTGCTGCGATGGTTACCTAAGGCTGGGGCGAGAGAAGACTTCACCCCGCTGGGGTCTTATCCAGACCGGTAAACTACTTAAGACTCTCTCGTGAGCAGTGAGCAGAGTGAAGCGAGAGAATAGATAGGGAAGACCACTTTCCTAATCTCAATGCACCGCTTATATACTTCCAAGATTCATATAAAACTCCACCCAAATCCAAACGTAAGATGCATCTGATCTCACTTCTCCAATTCCGAATATTCCGAACACATAATATTTTAAAAACTGGAAAATTGTTTGTTTTCTGTAAAAATAAATTCCTTGAGAAACACAAACCACAGAGAACTAAATAGAATATCAAAAAAATCCTTAAAAAAAACTCAAGAATAAATGAAAATCATAATTAGTTGATCTTTGAAGATATTCTATTATTTATAAAATTTTCATTGAATCAAAATCCATTCATAAAACCGTTATTTTTAACGGGATAGTACACTAGTTTGTAATATAATATATGGGGTTTGACGGGGAATCACTGCGCATACCCTTTTTATGGGGTATCACTACGCACCCCTTATAATTTTAAAACCATTTGTTTTAGCCTAAATCTGATAGCACTATCATTTCAAGCATCTTTTTTCTCCCATACAGTACATCATGAAGCACCATTGTCCTATGAATATTTCTAGAGTTAAGTCGCGATGAATGTGGTGCTCTCAAAATGATCTGAAAAAAGTTTGCGCTGATGATTTTTAATTCCCGCAAACTCTTCAATTACTCTAGAACCGAAATTCATAGATTCATATTGTTTTAACATGTTAACACAAACATTAACTGTTACATTATGACAAATTTTCAATTTCTCAGTTTTAACGGTTTTCCCGCCACAACCGTGCTAAGTGATACATAAGAAAATCATCAATTGGAAAATATTGCAGAAATGGTAAAACAACTGAATTGTCCCACATTTTTGTCCACTAGTGTAGTTTTTTATTTCCCCACTTTAACAACAAGCAAAGAATGATTTGAGTTTATTAACAGTTTAAAATATGGCGTATAAATATCTAAATATGTCATTATAAAAGTAAATAAATCATTTTAATTTATTTAAATCAATCTAAGGTAAGTGAGTGAATAATTTATTGTGTATAGCTAGATAGGTAAATATGTAGGTAGAAGTTAAGCCAGATAGATGTAGGATCCCAATGATCCTCAGCATTGAACCCATAACAAACCAATTTTTAACTTAGCATTATTATGCGTATTTGCACACAAAAATAGTAGGTATGTGTACCACATTGGTCTTTGAGAAAGTAAAAAAATAATAATATTTTGATCAATAGCTCTCATTAACTAGACAAATTATATAAAATGAAACAAAATATTTAATATTAAATTTTTCGAATATGTAGTTTACGTGAATTTATCTTTATTTATATATAATTATATAAAACGTAAAAATCAAATCAACGAACTCCAACTTTCATTTGTTTTATTGTAGCTGAATTATTATGAGAGATAATTTATTTGAAGGGTAACTAGTGTAAAGTTTTTAATTATTTGAGTTAAAATTGATTAAGAATATTTAGACCAAGAGGAACATTTGGGAAGATTTTGTGCAAATGGTATAAACAACTCTAGAAAACTTCTCCTTTTATTTCAATGAGTTTTACAATTCTGCGTTAATACTATTAGCTAAAGCTAATTAAAGTTTTATTTTAATAGGAACCTAGTTGAAATATGTATCAATATATTAATAATTACTATACCAAATTCTGTATTAATATTATATATGTAAACTATCAACTATTTAAACTAGATAGGAAATAACTGAGAAATGAGGAAGATAGTGTTATCATTAGTGTTCTATTTACAATATATAACCGTTAATATTATATATCATAATTATGCACTTCCGCTTTAAAAAAGTATATGTTATTATTGCACAATTTCCATTGAAAGAATAACATGTTTAGAACGTTTAAGTGATTTTTTCAGAATGGCTTCACCGAAAATAACTATAAGCTTATAGTTAAAAACTTGAGCTGTTTCCGTGAAGTCTTCATTTAACGATTCACAGAGATACGGCAAATTAAGTAGAACTATAGGGACTATAGAACTATAGAACTAAAGAACTATAGGGTAGAGAAAATTTATCATTTTCTCTATACTTGTCAAAACGTCTAAGAAATTCAATTGGGAATCTATTTCAGTCTCACAAGTGAATTTAATTTCAAAATGTTGAGAATCTAAATAATTTAGAAATTTTGTAATAAGAGAAATGTGGTAAAAATAATTAAAATATCACCGCTTTTATAACCTATTGGTTTGAATTTGAAGTCAGAATGACATTTATTAAGTCAATTTACTTCATTATAGCAAAAGAAAACGTTCGCTTGCGTTGGACCTAAGGGATTACCTATAGCTACACCGTCAAACTGAGAATATAAAACATTATTATAAATAAATAACACCTCCTCTACAGCCTTTTCCAGAAGATTCCTAAAATATTATTTTGAAAAAGAAGGGACATCAGTAATAATATTGTTGTCGTACAATGAATTTGGAGCAATATTAATAGTTTCCTTTATGGGAATATTTGTGAAAAGTGACTTAATGTCAAAACTAGCCATTACATACTTATTACTATTTAAAGTGTTAATTATATCTTTGACAAGTAAGAAAATATCTTGAACAGTATATTGATTAGAAGTGAGTGGAGTTAAATATGAAAGAGGAAATTTAGAGATTTTGTAGTCTTTTTTTGATGTACCTAACAAACAAAACACTCTCTCTTTGTTCTATTTTTGTAAATCTTGTTTAATTTGGCGCTGCTTTTCTTCAGCATTCATTTGTATCTTTCCCTAACTTCTTATTCTTCTGTCCTCTGCATTGCTATGTCCAGAAGAAACCAGACTGAAACAGTAGGTTGTCTCTTATCCATGGCTTGTTGTTCTTGCCATCCATGCGCTGGATTGACTGGATTACTTGTTCTAGCAGAGTAGTCGATCTAGTACTTGGACCATACTTTCACTGTCCCCTCTTATACGAACAATTTTCTTCCTGAATCTTTGAATCACCTCGTGGTGGATAGGGAGAACTTTTAAACTCTTAAAATATTGTGTTTTTGAATAATCATTTTTAAACAAATCAAAGCAGTAACTCTTTATCTTGAGTGCCACTAATTCCTTTTGAACTGTCGAAATAAATAGAAATAGAGTCATTCGATCTAAAGTTCTTCGATTCATACCTACAAATACGCAACTTGTTTCTCTGCAGAGAGAAAGGTACACACTATCAATTGCCCAAATGACGACATGGGTATTCACCCCAAAGGAAGTTCTTGTACTCTATGTCACTCTTAGATGCATCTCATTGAAGATTGCACTGAGAAAAATAAACAACCCAGGTGTTTCGAGTTCACCCTATGGCTTTGTCTCTAAAGCGAGACACTTTAGTGCATCAAACTATAGTTTGGATGCAATTAGGCTCGAAAGTGCATCAGTTCGATGCACTTTAGTGTCTCAAATTTTCCTTTGCTAAAAAGGTGAGAATAATTTCCTCATCATTAGCTGAGACCCTAAAATGCATCGAACTGATGCACTTCAGTGCATCCAAACTATAGTTTGATGCACTAAAGTGTCTCGCTATAGAGACAAAGCCATAGGGTGAACTCGAATTACCTGATCGTGTATCAGAATTTATCTGAGTGTGCCTTAGAAATGCAGATATTTTAGTTGTCGCTTAGGAAGGGACATTTGAACTTGAGTTACCAAAGTGGAGTAGCACTCCACATCAGCTCATTCTACCCATATAAATCAAATTTAGTAAATAGCAATCTTCAGATAATAGATGCCAGAATACAACTATCACGCTCTAAATGCATTACAGTGGCTCTTATCTACGATGATAGGAAACATCGGCCACGCTGTGTCTCCCCTCTCTTTGTTTGAATTCTTAAGTTCTTCCTTCATTATTATTATTCCCAAATATTAGGATGCTTTTTCTTGGACATTCCAAAATTCAAGGTGGTATATAACGGGTTTTCGCTTTGGTTTCGTCTTCCACGTTTTGTTCAAATTTTTGTAGCTTCAAAGTGGTTTAAAAAAATTAATAGGTATTCTCGTATAAACTATCATTTTGTTAACAACATCTTCAGGATGTTGTTGGCCTAAGATTTTTTCATGATATATTTAACAATCACGAATTGTGAAGTAGAACAAATTTAATGGATACATCAAATTACATCAACTTTGTACAGGGTGACCAATAAAAAACTGGTCGAAAGTAAATGCTATAACTCAAAAAGTAATTGATGAAGAAAAATGAAACAAAAATTACATGAAGGAGTATATTTTCAAGTTTTATTTTATTTTACAGATATTAAAAACTATCAAATGAGGGATACAGATATATTAATTAAGCATAATAGATATTTTGTCAGTATATTTTATACAACCATCATGAATCATTATGCAACTAACTATTGAATAGCGTGTTTTCATTTCTAAACATTATCATTTGAGCAGTTCTCCAACTAAACTTAAGAGAAAATTTGTCATTCAATACAACAAGGATAAAAACATTAAAATAGTTATCTATATGTTCAATAAATGGACAAGAAATGAAGTGTTTGAAAAACCATTGCACTAGCAGAATAGGACAGTTCGGTGCGTTTCGAGTTCGCATGCATACGCCATGGTCCATATTTTTTTAAAGATATATAGAGACTGAATATGTTTATTCTGTGAACACCGACGAATACATTGAAATGTTGAATACTGTAATGACTGACGACAATCATCTAGACTTTTTGTCCCAATAGGACACTGCAACTGCATTCACATCCTTGTCTGCACTAGCCACTAGATTGGTTGAAAAATAACTTCGAGGAAAAGATTATTTCGTACCGAACCGTTTTCCCAGGTCAACTAGGTCCCTTGACCTTTCACGTTTGGATTATATCTCTGATATATGTTAAAGAGAAGGTATTTAAATTGAAAGCAAATATGATTGAATACTTTAAACAAGAGAAACGTGAAGTAGGGGAGGGTGGTCATCAATGGGACACCGGGAACAATGGGACATGCTGAATAACTTTTTTATTTGAGGGTAATTTTTAACAAAATCTTAGTGGTAAATTAAGCATACTTCAGTGCATTCACTCGCATTGCATTCAGCGGTTGGGGTGCAGTCAGCCCTGTGTAAAAGCGAAAACGTGTTTTAGGGGTGATAAAACTAAATATTTCGTACTTTGTTTCAATTGTTTTAAATCTGTAAATTTAACATATAATGCTTACGGCATTTCTACATGATATTAAGTAATATGTAAAATATGATCATATGAAAGGATTGCCTTTATACTTTTGTAGTTGAGCCGCTATACCCATATGTTTTCAAAATGGCGTCATGGTGATCATTGGGACAGAAAATTTGGTTAACAATGGGACAGTGCCTTATTGTCAACCAAACTGTCTAGTTACTCCATATGAATCAATATATCTATTTTTTTGATACAATAACGTGAACTGTAGCTTCAGGGCTTCTTGTAGAAACAGAACTTCCAGCTGAAGCGGGACTTTCGATCATGTTCAAGGGCTTTAGCAATCTGAGGTCATCACAAAGCACTGCATAGAGAACCAATTTCACTAATAAAAGAAAAAGACGCAGCATGATTGCAACGGATACACCAGAGAAAGAAGAACTTTTTGCTGGTGCCACTATGGATAAGGCCTTCGAAATCACTTCATAAAGCATCTGACGTAGATGGCCTGTGAACTATTGTTCTTGGTCTGGTATATACCTCTTAATCTAACTGATCCATTCGTCTGAAGAACTCAAATCTCCACCGAAAATGTTGAAAATGAAGATTTATGCACTTGTAGAATTTGAGGCGACTTCTAAAACGTATTCTGTTGGCCAAAAGCATGAAAAAGATAAATACGAAATATTGATGTAAGGTGAAGATTCAAGTGCAATGAGCTTAATTTTCCAAATGTTCCTGACATGGCTTCGGTGAAGTTAGAGGACATTAAAATGATATTATATGAACTAACTAAGTGTGGGACAACATAAAGCGATAATTCGAACTTGAAATTTTACCAAAACCTCAACAATATACAAGTTTGATAAACTGTACCATCGTTCACCAGGGCATGTCCCATTGTTCACCAGCGCTGTTAAACAATGGGACAATTTTTTTTGTTTTTTATTCAATTTTTTTCTAGTCAACAGAATATGTGATAGCATTCGAGTAGGTTTCATTTTATAAAGGAATATCTATATTACAAACGGATTTTTTATTTTTCATATTATGCCCATAGTAAATGAAATATCAATCTTTCTGTGTTTTTTGTCCCATTGATGACCACCCTCCCCTAATCAGAGAGCATTAGATGAAGTGATCGTTAATTTCGAAAAAAAGGATTGATCTCTGTATTGAGCAGAGCTGAAGCGATTTCAAACACATATTATATACTGAATAAAACCTCTGAATATACTCTTATGTGATTTTGTTTTACTTTTCAACACCAATTACTTTTGAAGTTATAAGCATTTACTTCCGACCAGTTTTTATTGGTCACTCTGTAGTTTGCTGTCATAATCAAGATGGTGCTTTACTGTAATTTAAACCTTTCAAGAAGAAAAAAGATTGAACTAAATGTTATATTACATGTATACTTGTTATGAAGTTATACATATAAAAAGGTGTAATAGTAACTAGTATTCCCCTTTTATTAGTTTTCTAGGAAATAGGTATAAAGAAAATAGGGAATAAAAACAACACGGACTATTATAAAAAGTAGGTATGAATTGTAGTCATTGTGATTCCATATCCTTCAATAATATTGGTGATAATTAAAATTACGAAAAGGTAGTGTAGTCATTGTATAAATAAGTTTGACTTTCAGAAGATATTGGCAACTGAGAGAGCAGAGCTGTGATTAGGTGGAAGAGAGGGTGTGTTTTTCGTGCTTGTATGTGTTCTCCATGAAAAATTATGGACTGATGTGTGTTTAGCGGGTACCAAGCTATTTTTTCTTACCTACGTTACCACACGTCTCTACATAAGAATTTATTTTCGTGATTTACACCTATAAGTATAAATATTTTTTAACTTAAAAAAATATGTTTGGTAATTATGTAGGAACGAAGTCAAGAAAAGTCGATAAATTAAAAGGATTAACATGAAATATATAAGTAATTTAAAAAGGATGAGCTTAGAAAACACACGTCAAGCTCATTACGGTAACTCAAGTTCAAATGCTCCATCTTAGACAATACAGGTGTAGACAGAATTTCCATTCATAGCGCCAAATATAGAAATTTCGGTGCTACTGTGGTATCTTCTTTTGTTTTTTCTTACTTTCCTACTCAATACTGCTAATGTACTTCCCCTTATTATCTCCATACTTTCTTATCAGTTATGTTACAGGTTTAGTAAGTTAAACAAAAATACTGGTTCTTTAGAAATGTATTTCGCAAGTGATGAGTGGTTACAAGTAAATATGGGTTATTGTTATACTAACGATTGAGAGCGTCTGATCTTAGAACTCAACCCTCGAGGAGTTGTTTGTTGACGCTAGTACGTCTGTTTATACAACAACATACGTAAATAGTATGTCCTGTGTCTTACTCATGACGTCACACTGAAAAATATTCTCTTTGTTTCCATAGAAATGAAATTTTATCATATAAATTGATATTTTATTTTCATACCACATATATAATAAATTATAAAATGTAGGGAAAAGTAAAGTGAAACCTACAAGTATCTTTAACAAATCAATCACACTAAGCTAAATTATAACGAAAAGTGTCTAACATTATTTCATATTTAAGAAAAACACTCATAACAAAATTATACAAAATAAATCATGTTTTGTAAAAATTAACGTAAGTAAAGTATCGCTATTTAATCTTGTGATTCTTCGTTATTCTTCAATAATGAATAACTATTTGGCCATCACTTGTTAATTCTACAAGGCTATAGCTATGCACCTCATTGTCACAATGTTTATTCCAATAAAATATGTCAAACTGTGTAGAATGGTATATAAAGTTCGTGAATCAATAGGGCAAATAATCTTGAATCTAATCACAGAAACACCACAATCAGGCAAAATATAAAAAAAAGCAATTACGTAATAAGCCTTTATCTATGTAATCTAATACATAAACATTTAAACTAGTTATCGGTAGAATAATATAATTTCCACATAATGAACTTGCATTTTCTTTTAATGTAGTAAGTGTGTGGACACCAGTGCCATTGCAGTGCTAGAAACAGCAGTGCCACACTTGCCTACCTCGGGTCCAATGTATCCTGGTATTTCGGACATAATTTCCTAGTCTCAGAGAAATGTTTCTTGTAGAGCAAAGATGGATGGTTTATATTACTCCGTAATAGATAGTAGATCTGATTTACCGGATGAAATGTCATGGGAATTCTATTTTCTTGGACACTTTCTAAGTCAATCTACTGAGGCTAGCTAGTAGCTTGGTATCTTACTGGTGAGACTTCACTTGACAGAAAGGATAGCTTACGTAGCTTACATGAACAGGACATAAAGAATTATAGACTACTAAATCCAATCTACTTAAATCATAAGGGAATCACCTAAAGAAATATGAGGGTAAGTTCTAAGTTGTCGAACAGTCCAGAATTTCCGATCATAAATGAAAAACATATAATTTAACTCGTTTTCATGATACCAGCAAGTCCCCTTGGTACGATTTGAATCCTACAAAGATACCTAAAGGTATCATGGATGCATGTCAAATTGTAAAAAAATTCTAATATGATCGAGAATTTATAGCCGTTCAGTAAATCAGAACTTACCCTAGTTAATTATTTTACTTAGTGAAAGAGAATGGAATCATATCTTGGAGTAGCCTGACTGTGCCGCCATTTAAATGAGTCTCTGGAGCTCTATGGCCGTCTCATCATTAGGCTCCTCCTCCTTTGTGTTGGTCACTTCGCAAGTATTTAAACTCACTGATAACTTCCTCCTTACATCTGAGAAGTGGGGTTAAGAGGTAGATAGAGCCTTTACCAAATTAGACTAGGGAAAGAACAAACTGTTGACTAGATCTTTACTCCATAAAGTATATACCCTTCATTCCAACTAACCTTTTCTGTAGTAAAACACACTTATTAACCCCTCCTCTTCATCTCTTTCTATCTCTGGTCCGTTGATATCCGTCCAAGGGTGACCGAAACGACCGTAGTAAACTGAGTGAAGACCCACACCTTCAAAGAAAGAAAAACATGTGAGAGTGCAGTAGAACATGTAAGAGTGCAGTAGAACATGTAAGAGTGCAGTAGAACATGTAAGAGTGCAGTTGAACATGTAAGAGTGCAGTAGAACATGTAAGAGTGCAGTAGAACATATTAAAGTGCAGTAGAACATGGAAGAGTGCAGTAGAACATATAAAAGTGCAGTAGAACATGTAAAAGTGCAGTAGAACTTGTGAGAGTGCAGTAAAACATGTGAGAATGCAGTAGAACATGTAAGAGTGCAGTAGAACTTGTGAGAGTACAGTAGAACATGTGAGAGTGCAGTAGAACATGTAAGAGTGCAGTAAAACTTGTGAGAGTGCAGTAGAACATGTAAGAGTGCAGTAGAACATGTAAGAGTGCAGTAGAACATGTAAGAGTGCAGTAGAACTTGTGAGAGTGCAGTAGAACATGTGAGAGTGCATTAGAACATGTAAGAGTGCAGTAGAACTTGTGAGAGTGCAGTAGAACATGTGAGAGTGCAGTAGAACATGTAAGAGTGCAGTAGCACATGTAAGAGTGCAGTAGAACATGTAAGAGTGCAGTAGAACATGTGAGAGTGCAGTAGAACATATAAAAGTGCAGTAGAACATGTAAGAGTGCAGTAGAACTTGTGAGAGTGCAGCACAACATGTGAGAGTGCAGTAGAACATGTAAGAGTGCAGTAGAACATGTGAGAGTGCAGTAGAACATATAAAAGTGCAGTAGAACATGTAAGAGTGCAGTAGAACTTGTGAGAGTGCAGCACAACATGTGAGAGTGCAGTAGCACATGTAAGAGTGCAGTAGAACATGTAAGAGTGCAGTAGAACATGTGAGAGTGCAGTAGAACATATAAAAGTGCAGTAGAACATGTAAGAGTGCAGTAGAACTTGTGAGAGTGCAGCACAACATGTGAGAGTGCAGTAGAACATGTAAGAGTGCAGTAGAACATGTAAGAGTGCAGTAGAACTTTCAAGAGTGCAACAGAACTGGTTAGACACTATTACTCACCTATAATGTAACTGAGGACACAAGTTGCTCCTGTAGCGACCATGAAAGTAGAGTCGTATATTTCTCTATCCAAGCCAGCCAATCCCAATGAAAGCAGAAAGATATTTTCCACACAAGCCAACATCAGAAAAAGAACCTGAAAAATAAAATATTGTTTATTGTTGTTAATTTTCCTTTTCAATCCCCACAGCTCACCACTCACCTGTATCACCTCAGCTCACCACTCACCTGTATCACCTCAGCTCACCACTCACCTGTATCACCATAGCTCACCACTCACCTGTATCACCACAGCTCACCACTCACCTGTATCATCACAGCTCACCACCCACCTGTATCACCTCAGCTCACCACTCACCTGTATCACCTCAGCTCACCACTCACCTGTATCACCACAGCTCACCACTCACCTGTATCACCTCAGCTCACCACTCACCTGTATCACCTCAGCTCACCACTCACCTGTATCATCACAGCTCACCACTCACCTGTATCACCTCAGCTCACCACTCACCTGTATCACCACAGCTCACCACTCATCTGCATCACCACAGCTCACCACTCACCTGTACCATCACAGCTCACCACTCACCTGTATCACCTCAGCTCACCACTCACCTGTATCACCACAGCTCAGCACTCACCTGTACCACCACAGCTCACCACTCACCTGTATCACCACAGCTCACCACTCACCTGTATCACCACAGCTCACCACTCACCTGTATCACTTCAGCTCACCACTCACCTGTATCACCACAGCTCACCACTCACCTGTATCACTTCAGCTCACCACTCACCTGTATCACCACAGCTCACCACTCATCTGCATCACCACAGCTCACCACTCACCTGTACCATCACAGCTCACCACTCACCTGTATCACCACAGCTCACCACTCACCTGTATCACCACAGCTCACCACTCACCTGTACCACCACAGCTCACCACTCACCTGTATCACCACAGCTCACCACTCACCTGTATCACTTCAGCTCACCACTCACCTGTATCACCACAGCTCACCACTCATCTGCATCACCACAGCTCACCACTCACCTGTACCATCACAGCTCACCACTCACCTGTATCACCTCAGCTCACCACTCACCTGTATCACCACAGCTCACCACTCATCTGCATCACCTCAGCTCACCACTCACCTGTATCACCACAGCTCACCACTCACCTGTATCACCACAGCTCACCACTCACCTGTATCACCACAGCTCACCACTCATCTGCATCACCTCAGCTCACCACTCACCTGTATCACCACAGCTCACCACTCACCTGTATGAACACGGTGGAGTGTCTACGGCTGTTTTGTGTTTTCTCTAGAGATGGTCTCTCGAGTCTGAAGTACACGAGGGTGGAGGAGATGGTGCCCAGCAGTACGTAGAAATAATGTTCGAACTTAATGAAGCGGCGGTTGTACTTAGTCTTTTCACTGTCAGGAATTAACGACCTGAAAAAGTATTAGATTGGTGAAGAGTGGTAGTGAGTAGAGAAAAGTATTAGATTGGTGAAGAGTGGTAGTGAGTAGAGAAAAGTATTAGATTAGTGTAGAGTGGTAGTGAGTAAGGAGGGACTTTATTTAGGAGAATTATATGATACTCGGGGAATATTTTAACCCTAGTAACCTAGTCATTAAAAATGTGCTCAGTAACACAGACGCTGGTCCGTGCGCACCAGTCTTCACTAAAACTGTAAAAGTATTTGATCACAAAATACTTTTACAAAAAAGTTATAAAATCTCAACTAATTGACTTTTCGATATTTTTTCTTCTTAAAAACCTTCATTTGACATTTACACATTCATTGGTAAACGCCAAATAATAATTATCTAATTAGAATAAATTAACAATCAAAGATAAGAAACAAAAATTTCTTTGGTCTGCTAACTATTTGCACAGAGCCATTTTCCCCACCCATCAAAAAATCCCTATAACATAAACTTCACCAAGATTCAACTATGGATGGAGTATAAAAAAGGTACCAGAAAGAAACATGTACCTTCAATAGTTTTTGAAATATACTAACTCAAAGTTGTTTCCGTTTTATTGGGACACCCTGTATATGTGAATAAATACGCATAATATGAGTATCTTGACATTTACCTCCTTCTTTTTCGTCTAATCGTATGCACCAAAGTTGAAAAGTAAAAGTCATGAATTGACAGCTTCCAAGTCGGTTTAATTTATTTTTTCTTAGGGACTGGTGCAACTTTTAATTCATTAATTTAGCGTGTGTTTAACGTCTACAGCGGAACCAAAGGTCATATCACTGACGTCACAAGGGAATCAAACACAAGGGACCGGAAAAAGCAGTCAGAAAGGATAGTTATGTATGTCATAAAATGTTTCGACATTTTCACATAACCTAAAATAACAAGTTGACACTGTGACAAGATAAGACTGTGACAAGATAAGACTGTGACAAGATAACACTGTGACAAGATGACACTGTGACAAGATGACACTGTGACAAGATAACACTGTGACAAGATAACACTGTGACAAGATGACACTGTGACAAGATGACACTGTTACAAGATAACACTGTGACAAGATAAGACTGTGACAAGATAAGACTGTGACAAGATAACACTGTGACAAGATAAGACTGTGAGTGACAAGATAACACTGTGACAAGATAACACTGTGACAAGATAACACTGTAACAAGATAAAACTGTGACAAGATAACACTGTGACAAGTTAACACTGTGACAAGATAACACTGTGACAAGATAACACTGTGACAAGATAACACTGTAACAAGATAACACTGTGACAAGATAACACTGTGACAAGATAACACTGTGACAAGATAACACTGTGACAAGATAACACAGTGACAAGATTACACTGTGACAAGAGTACACTGTGACAAGATAACACTGTGACAAGATGACTCACCTTTCCTCCAGTCTGAGCTTTAGTCCAAACACTATGAAAAAGTGAACCCCCAGCACCACAAATATTCCCCATGAGTAGACCAAGGTGAAGATGGTGCAGGCGATGGCTCGTGAAACCACCTGGAAAAAAATGGCTAACAGAAGGGGTAGTGCGCTCAGAACCGTCAGTCCGCCAAGTTTGAAGAATCTGCAATGTGAAAAATAACAAAAAATGAAACTATCCATAGAAAATCTGTTCACCTAATGAATTTCTTTGATAATTCCCTGATAATATTGAAATAAATCATTCGAATAAAAAACAAGAAATGTCTATCTATCACTACATAATTTCAGTGATAATAAATCTAGGTAGACCTAGATATAATTCAACTATAAAATTGATATATCAATCTTCTTCATTACTAGATAATTCAAACTAATTCACGGAAATTAGAAGTAAAAAGAAAGTAGATTATTCAATTTGCTCAGCATTATTGTTAGTGCTAATAAACCTTAGTGTTCTAGTGATCGTATTTAGTTACTGTTGCAGAGTATACAGACCAGTTCGGTGACCAATAAATAGTTAACATAATATATCAAACGCCAAAGCACTTTGCCCCGAGTTACCTGTGGTATGACGTGAAAGACCAGGTGAGAGTCACTAACGAGACAATCACAGAGAACATCTGTCTTTGCAGTCTAGTGGTACTCCCGTCAGAGGATGGCGTTAGGATAGACCCGATGGTCACATCTTGGACCTGCAGAAGAGATAGGGTACATTCTAACAACAGAAAATAGAAGTAATATCATTTTACCTGGTTGGTGAAGACAAATTGAGAAGGCAATCAGTGGTGTCACGGTTATCAAGGAAAAATTCAACATAAATTCGAGTTTCATTATAGTGCAGTTTGCATAGTAATTTGAAAAAAATAGCAATCCCATTCCTTAGAAATGTGATGGTAGCAATCACATTCCTTAGAAATGAGATGGTAGCAATCACATTCCTTATAAATGAGATGGTAGCAATCCCATCTCTTAAAATGTGACTACTAATCCCTCACCTTCACGAGGTCATTGTACTGTGTCGCCACGATGTACAGCTGCAGAATGAGTTGGAAGGCAGACTCCAGAGTCGCCTCCATGACATTAGTGATGGCCACTCGCATCTGTGCCAAGTGATTGTCCGTGTATATCGTCTGAGGTCTGGAAAAAGAGCTCAAAGATGTCATTGAAGTCAAATTTCGGAACTAGGGTAAGTATAAAATTGTTGGAAATTGATAAATTAATTATTTTTTCCTTATTGATCAAAAAAATGGAGCTATTCCTTACTCGGAACATACCCTACTGTCGTAAAATCATCAATATGAAAACTACATTTATTTATCTATATAATCTGCATAAATAGGGTGGAGCTAATTTCAAATCAGACTAGTGCGGAAAAGTTGAGAATTGATGTGAAAAGGAAGTGTGCAAAATATAAAGAAATAAATATTTATGGTAAGCGCCGGTACTTTCAACATTAGAACAATAACCAAAAAAATCATTATCTGGCCTCATTTCAAAAAAAAAAAAAATTGCACACATCAAACATTGACGTAACAAGTTGCATTGGTGATCAATACGATTGTTTATTTTATATACAATATTTTTTAATTAATAACAAAAGAATAAAATCTTTACAGAAGAAGAAATTCTTTCAGGAACTTGCGACTGAGATCGTAAGGAGTGTTTGAGAACACCTGGAATGGGTGAACTCAACCGCCCTAAAACCTCTCCTTCACGGCTGAGAGGATGCTAAAGGCATTCCCTCTCTGGATTGCAAGAACCATTCGGCATTTGAACCAGGCAGACTCTCTTCGATTTTTTGTTCTCTCCACAAGGCGTCTACGACTCTACATATGGACTTCATGATTGAGGAGGTCGTACTGCCTTACGCTACTGAGGTTCCTTTAGAATTTGGCTCAAATATGTAAGCATCGCCAAAGACGGAATTATTTCTGACGTTTACTGTTTTCTGCAGCCCAGGCAGCTGATCCAGCCTCATCCACGAAATCATTGATGTATTTCGGCAAATGTGTCGACTCATGTGCAAACCCAAATCATACTCTCTCCATTCATGTAAGGAATCACAGTAATACCAACTGAGCCCAGAAGGCTCAACTACTGAAGGGACTTTTAAAACGTCCTTCATTGCTGCATGTCTTGGGTGACACCCAGAACATATGCAGTTCTCTGACATCCATCTTACTACGACAGCGGCAAAAATGTGGTTCAGAAACCTTGCACCCACTCTGAGAGCAATTGATACCCTCAGGACCCCTGGAACAATCGATGTACTTAATGACGGTATGGGAATCGGATTCAAACACACTCCAGTTTCCTTATCCCAGTCGTTCTCTTGCCACCTGATCAGATCTAGCCAACAGACTCTCCATTTAATGATGATCCCATTGTGTATCTCGTCATTTTTGACTAGACTCAGGGACGGGTACCGGTAGATCAGCAAATAAACCCTGCCTCTATGTCCCAACTGCATCCGTAAGCTCTCCTGCATTACCTACAATAATATTAGAAAGAATAGTTTCAACCAAATCACTCACAGAATATATTGAAGGCACAAATGCAGTTAAAGCAAGCTCTCCATCTCTCCTATAACCAAGCCAACTAAGGCCAACCGGTAGAGTTGCCTGAACCCAGGAATCAGCTCATTCAGCTGACATCTCTACATTGGTAACACTGGCAACTGAAGATATAAGTGATTTATCAAAACAACTAATAAATTATCCTTATGAACCACCCTTGCATTAGGAAAAACTTCCCGGAACAACAATTCTATTTCACCAGGAGCAGCATCATCATGAATTGTCAGCTCACAATTCGCGCTATTAACTTCAAGTCCAATGGCACTCAACCCATTTATCAATATTTTTACGTCCTCCAAAACTCTCTCCGGTGTACCTCCCAGGGCTGCTTCGTCCAGATACCATATATTGAACTCTGACTCAACCCTGAGAGCCACCTCGTCAGTTCCATGAGCAAGCATAGTCGGTCCAAAAGGGTCACGCTGCTGGATACATGTCTCCGACCTCAGCACCTCTTCACCAAAAAACAAAGCTGAAGGCTAAGAATAAGCTTGTCTTAAGAGTATATATAGCTCCGACACACGGTGACGAATAACAGTAATGAAGATATCTCTCTTAAGACAGTTGAAAGTGTTTTTCATATCCAAACACCCTTCTATGGTTACAGTCATTCAAGTACCGTCTTGCAGAATTATTGGCAGCTTCAAAGCCACCCTTCGTAGAGAACCCAAGCTGAATCGGCGCGCATCAATCATGGCAGCCAACCTCCGCAAGGTATTACCAACTGCTTTGGGTTTGATGACACCATCCTTAATGATTAAAGTGCACAATGTGGCTCCATAAAAAGTTGACAAAGCAAAATCAGGAACTTCTCTCAATATCACATTCACAAAATATGCCAGAGTGGTTAAAGTTGTACTCTGGTCAGAGTGGTTGAAGACTATAAAGGGGATAACTTGCTTTCTCGTTAAAGAAAAATATGTCTGAGTGGTTAAAGACATACTTACCGAATGCAAAAAACCCCATGCCGTAGCTTCAAAATTGTAAAAGCCTTAGGCTTTTGAATACAAAATTTGTGACTTATCAGAAGTGCCAGAAAATTCTGTTCGTTGCTGTGTTTGGTAGATACTCTGACACGTAGCATCCCTCTCGTAAAAGATATAGGGGAGAACTTAACCGAAGTGTAGCCAATTGCTTTTTTTGTGTGCGGTCTGAGTAGCACGAGATATACCAGATATGGCGAGATAATTAATCATTACGAATTATCAGTGGCTGATAGATAGTTTTTAGGGAGTGCGTAGAGCTCATAGCGCCTCCCTAACACTCGCCTCGCCCTCCTCCCTTTCTCTCTCCCTCTAGTGGGTTATAGTGACACTAGAGCTCTGATATTTCACACAAACAACTAGAAGGTTATTGTGTAGCTATTTACGAAATAAAAAAATGATAAAATTTAGAAATTTTTCCAAAAACGGACTCCTTTAAGTCCAAATATATAATTTGAAAAGGTTAATATTAGTATTGTCAATCAGAGAATGATAATCAGCTTCCCTACTCGAAATAGTGGTATCATCCGCAAAGGGAGTGAATTAATCGTTATAAGATATTTCAAGCAAGTCTTTTATATACAGTAAGAATTACTTTGGCCCGAAAACACTTCCCTGATTAATGCCAAATGACACCACTCGAGTGACAGAAACAGATGCACCGATTCTCACACTCTGAGTCAAAATAGCTACTAAACAAAGACACTACACCACAAATATCAAATATATAAAGTTTCCTAAGAAAATGGCATTACTAACGGTATCGAAATCCCTCCTAAGGTCTATCTATTTTTTCATTTAATACCTGGTATATATCCACTCAAAATTAAGTAAAGCTTCAGTTGTATTCTTTGATTTCTGGAGTCCGAACTAACTTCCGCTGATAATATAAACCTCTGCGATGTATTCAAACAATCTGGCACTAATACATTTCTCAAAAAGTATAGATATAGGCCTATAATATTATAGTCATATCCTGATTTATACGCTCGATTGCTTCAAACAATCAGGAAAAGTACCAAATAACATAATAAGAGAATACAGCTTTAAAAAATTTAGAAGGGACATCATACATTCTATATGAAGAGTTTTCAAGATTAGACAGCAATTCAATAACCTAACATTCAGAAACCGAACAGAAAAAAAGAGACTCAACATGGTTAAATTTTACATTATCAAAACTTCTAAACGATCATCAATAGGCGATGGAATATCAGAGTTAAGCTCTGAAGCAATATTAACAAAATAATTATTAAAACTTCAGCAGTATCTACTATCATTCCCCTTTATATCACGCACTTCGAGTCTTTTTATTGGCAATTCCAAGTCGATTTGATATAATATTTATAGTTTTCAAAAGAAAGGCTTACAGAATTATGGAGTCTATTTCTGATTTTATTTTAAATTCAGAAATTAAATTTAGGATTATTTTTTTAAAATAATCATTCTTCATCTTGATTAACTTCAATAGTTCAGATGTAAGCCAAAATTTGGCAAAACTTGCAACAGTAAATGTTTATTTTTCAGAGGAAAACAGTTATGTAAAGTACAATCTATGAACAGTACTAACCAATATTCTAGTGGCAACGTTCACATCACCCAATGTCTATCATTGATAACAAAATTATTGAAGAACATAAATGTAGGGTATTTGTGTGATCAAATATTAGAAAAACAGCAATGAACCTATCATATCACATAAGATCGGTGTGCGGACAGAGTATCGAAGGACAAAGTATAGAAGGATAAAGTAAAAAGAGACAAAACATAGAAAATGAAAGTATTGAAAGATAAAAATAGAAGGAGATATAGCATAAAAAGAAAAATGTATAAAAAAGTTGAGGCCTAGTACCCCTAAGATCATTTAACGAGGATTTGCCTTGCTGATTGCCACTAGGAAATCACGTTATTTTTTCAATAAATCTCTTTTTCTCAAAAAACTAATGCCAAAAACACTTAAACGAACACAATGTTTTTTGTCAAAAATTACATACAGTTTGAAAATAAAAAAATAAACTGTAATCAAAATTCATATTTTTGTGTTGATGACATTTGTGGAATTTATTCATTTAGTATGGAATTAACAAAAACTGCCTTTTTATCATTAGTAGAAAACATAACAACAACAACAACAACAACAACAGAAAAACACTATTAAATCTTTATCCATAGTGATAGAATTGACATTTCACCCATATATTTTACGTTTTTTTGGCTCTCCAGTAAAATTTAAATTTTCAACATAAAAATGAATATAATAAGTCAATAAGTTTCCACGCTACAAAAGAAACACAAAGACAGTTTTGAAACCCATGAAGAAATTCTGACAAAGTGATAGAGAGATGTTTCCAATTTTTGCAATAGTTAGTTGTATCTTAGTTCAAACACGAACAAAAAATTGTTTAATTATAGTTCGTCATCAAAAAGCGCTAATCCAAAGAGAACGGAAAGAAAATGTAAAATCTGCTTCTATCACATTGTTAGAAAAGTTCAAGAATTATAAAACTGTCTTTATTTTTACATCTTTACGATTTTTTATAACATCTTAATTTTTTCAAAAACTTATGCCTAAATCGAAAAAAATGAACGAAAAAATTGTGTTTCTTCGCAAATTCCAGACAATCTGTTCACAAATTAGAAGTTTTTTGAAAAGTGAGATGACCCCCTTAGCTGTGCTGTGATTGGTCCACAGTTGATGACGTATGACTTAAAGGCATAGTTTTGTAGGACTTCAAGGCTTAGTTTTAAAATAATCTCATTCATCTCTCACCTGTTGGTTCTAGGTCCCACTGCAATGGCGGCAGAGTTAGCAGTACCAGAACTGGAGACAAGGTGCGGTTGATTTCCAGGAGGATTGTTACAGGACTCACTATCCGCCTGCTGGAAAGTTATGGGAAGGAGGGGGTGAATAGAGTTCATGTGTACGGGTGGGGGGGGGGGGTGCAAGCAAGGGGAATAGGTAACAGGAGGGAGAGATCAACTGCTAGACACTCAAAGTATTCGTATAGTAGGTAATAGTATTGAAATGTTATCATACACATATGAAGACTTTTTAAATGGATTGATGTTTTTATACAATGTTTTTATATGAATGTTTAAATCAATTGAACAAAAATATATTGTAATAACAATAATAATTATTGAAAACACAAACTATAAAACACATCAATTAACAACAAGTTAAAAAAAATATTAATATATACAACGGGAAGCAGACTATTCTCCGCCGATGTACTATGCCTGAGTGAGATCCATGCACATTTGAGATATTAGCATATGAGAGACGGAGAGTTGATTGTGGGCGTGGCGTTATTGCTCAAGTATCAAGTGTGCCACGGTTGTGATAGAGTCTGAGCAGCCTTTATTATTATTTGTTTTCTATTATTATTTGTGATTTTACTTGTTCCCTCCCAATTTCAAGCAAAGACATATTCAAATCAATAACAAAGGCTTACTAAACTGATAAATGTATCATCAATGGCTACCTATACAGTTACCTAAATATTATTATCCAGAAAAAAAACAGTAAATGCCTAAAATTGTACCTAATTAGTATGATTACCATTACATTTATAATAGTGCGTGATGCATTTCGCATTTATTTCTCGTTCTTCTATTCAATCTAATTGAAATTTCGGACAGTGACGGTTCACTGTGAATATTTCTTATATAATTATTTACGAAACGAATATTAGATCAATATCTTTTCCTTTAACTGTGATATGTTAATCAACCAAAGTTCTACAAATTTATAGCATTTCTACAGACATATTAGTTACGAGTTGCAAATATGGGACACCAAGAGTAATGGAAAAGTGGATGCTGACAGCAATTCGAATTTAATAGTTATTCATAACTTTCGAATAGTAAATTTATCTATCATGATGCATGATATTTTGAGTATCTGATTACTGAGACTTTTCTCTAGATAGCCGCTATTATTTTAGTAGAATCTAGGTACCTATGTTAGCAATTTTTTAATTTTGATAGTTCCTAACATAGCTAAATTATTAGGTATAAATCAAATCCTCTTAGTAGACAAACCTCATATTTGGCCAAGATATTTTTGAATCTGTACTGAAAAAAACCTTGACTAGAAAAACACTATCTTTGTCATCTGCCAGTTATTATAGTGTAAGTATTACAAGGATTAATATTTACAATACTGTTTTAAAGATAAATCTCAAATTTAAATAATGAATTATATGTATTATTTGCTGTTTGACAGCAAAAAAAAATGATGTGTAAAGTAACAGGAAACTAAATAGAGTGAAGACTATTCTAATTTAATAAAATGATGATTTAATTGAAAAATTTATTCAATATAATTGAAGCAAAAAAAAAAACATGCTGTTTTAGCACACTTAATACTGCACTAACTTGCATGGATCTCAACTCTGCATAATACGCCGGACATTTTCCAGCCAGGCTTTTCCCCGCCTAGACTTTTCCTCGCCGGACTCTACCAGCTGGACTTTTTCCTGTCTGTCTTTTCCAGCTCCAGACTTTTCTCCGACTACTTTTTTAAAATTTAAATTCTGGAAGACTACCTATATTTAATATTGAGATATTCTATTTAATTTTCGAAAAAAATCTTTTTGACAAGAAAATCCGTTACCGTGAAATTGTCTGCCAAAGTCTGTCGTCACAAATAATCAATTTTTTTTAATTTTTTTAAATATAACTGCATGGGAATTGGTCACTACCAATTCCTTTAACCGAACCCGTTTTGTAATTACTCTTTCGATAATTGGTTTCCATTGGAGAATTTAGAGAAAATGTACAACTTTATATCTAAATCGTCCTCAAATCTGACTACTTGAAAAGTCTGGATTTGAGGAATTCTACACTCTAATTTAAAATCTATCTATTGAATCTATTAATTCATTAGAGCTAAGGTTACTGATTATAAAACTGCAAACCATTTCAAATTTGGTTCTATATTGCTATTATAACATGTAATTCAATTATTTCCCAATTCTTCTTCAACCCTCTGAGTTTCAAGTTAAGAAAAAGTCCAATTATCCAATAGGTTAACTAGATCGGATAAATTCAAATTCTTTATTAAGAAACAAAATCATATAGATTAAAGTAATAAGTTTTAACTCAAGCTCTTGTATGAGTTCCAATGAACTCTTCTAGCAATTCAGAACTATAACAAAGATGATTCCAAAACATTGATCCATATAAAGAATCCAAGTACCTCATTAAATATTTCATACTAATAGTTATTTATATATCATAACATTTTTCCAATCTACAAAAATGTTATGATTTTGATAGGTATATATACGAGAGATACCTACTAAATATTCGTACTTTTTCTACTAATGAATCTTAGAAAGAGTGAGAGGAAAAGGTAGATGCAAGAGTTACCTCTAGCATCTACCAAGGGGAGTATATATATTAGTTAGTTACCTCTGGCATCTACCAAGGGGAATATATTAGTTAGTTACCTCAGGCATCTACCAAAGGAAGTATATTAGTTAGTTACCTTTGGCATCTAGCAAGGGGAATATATTAGTTAGCTATCTCTGGCATCTACCAAGGGGAGTATATTAGTTATTTACCTCTATCATCTATCAAGGGGAGTATATTAGTTAGTTACCTCTGGCATCTACCACAGGGAGTATATTAGTTAGTTACCTCAGGCATCTACCAAGAGGAATATATAGTTAGTTACCTCTGGCATCTACCAAGGAGAGTATATTAGTTAGTTACCTTTAGATCTACCAAGGGGAGTATATTAGTTAGTTACCTCTGGCATCTACCAAAGGAAGTATATTAGTTAGTTACCTTTGGCATCTAGCAAGGGGAATATATTAGTTAGCTATCTCTGGCATCTACCAAGGGGAATATATTAGTTAGTTACCTCTGGCATCTACCAAGGGGAGTATATTAGATAGTTACCTCTGGCATCTAGCAAGGGGAATATATTAGTTAGCTATCTCTGGCATCTACCAAGGGGAATATATTAGTTAGTTACCTCTGGCATCTACCAAGGGGAGTATATTAGATAGTTACCTCTGGCATCTAGCAAGGGGAGTATATTAGTTAGTTACCTCTGGCATCTACCAAGGGGAGTATATTAGTTATTTACCTCTATCATCTATCAAGGGGAGTATATTAGTTAGTTACCTTTAGATATACCAAGGGGAGTATATTAGTTAGTTACCTCTGGCATCTAACACAGAGAGTATATTAGTTAGTTACCTCTGGCATCTACCAAGGGGAATATATTAGTTAGTTACCTCTGGCATCTACCACAGAGAGTATATTAGTTAGTTACATCTAGCATCTACCAAGAGGAGTATATTAGTTAGTTACCTCTGGCATCTACCAAGGGGAGTATATTAGTTAGTTACCTCTGGCATCTACCAAGGGGAGTATATTAGTTATTTACCTCTATCATCTATCAAGGGGAGTATATTAGTTAGTTACCTCTGGCATCTACCACAGGGAGTATATTAGTTAGTTACCTCAGGCATCTACCAAGAGGAATATATTAGTTAGTTACCTCTGGCATCTACCACAGAGAGTATATTAGTTAGTTACATCTAGCATCTACCAAGAGGAGTATATTAGTTAGTTACCTCTGGCATCTACCAAGGGGAGTATATTAGTTAGTTACCTTTGGCATCTAGCAAGGGGAGTATATTAGTTAGTTACCTCTGGCATCTACCACAGAGAGTATATTAGTTAGTTACCTCTGGCATCTACCAAGGGGAGTATATTAGTTAGTTACCTTTAGATATACCAAGGGGAGTATATTAGTTAGTTACCTCTGGCATCTAACACAGAGAGTATATTAGTTAGTTACCTCTGGCATCTACCAAGGGGAATATATTAGTTAGTTACCTCTGGCATCTACCAAGGGGAGTATATTAGTTAGTTACCTTTGGCATCTAGCAAGGGGAATATATTAGTTAGCTATCTCTGGCATCTACCAAGGGGAATATATTAGTTAGTTACCTTTGGCATCTACCAAGGGGAGTATATTAGTTAGTTACCTCTGGCATCTACCAAGGGGAATATATTAGTTAGTTACCTCTGGCATCTACCAAGGGGAGTATATTAGTTAGTTACCTCTGGCATCTACCAAGGGGAGTATATTAGTTAGTTACCTCTGGCATCTACCAAGGGGAATATATTAGTTAGTTACCTTTGGCATCTACCAAGGGGAGTATATTAGTTAGTTACCTTTGGCATCTAGCAAGGGGAGTATATTAGTTAGTTACCTCTGGCATCTACCACAGAGAGTATATTAGTTAGTCACCTTTGGCATCTACCAAGGGGAGTATATTAGTTAGTTACCTCTGGCATCTACCAAGGGGAATATATTAGTTAGTTACCTTTGGCATCTACCAAGGGGAGTATATTAGTTAGTTACCTTTGGCATCTACCAAGGGGAGTTTATTAGTTAGTTACCTCTGGCATCTACCAAGGGGAGTATATTAGTTAGTTACCTCTGGCATCTACCAAGGGGAATATATTAGTTAGTTACCTTTGGCATCTACCAAGGGGAGTATATTAGTTAGTTACCTTTGGCATCTACCAAGGGGAGTATATTAGTTAGTTACCTTTGGCATCTACCAAGGGGAATATATTAGTTAGTTACCTCTGGCATCTACCAAGGGGAGTATATTAGATAGTTACCTTTGGCATCTACCAAGGGGAGTATATTAGTTAGTTACCTTTGGCATCTACCAAGGGGAGTCTATTAGTTAGTTACCTCTGGCATCTACCAAGGGGAGTATATTAGTTAGTTACCTTTGGCATCTACCAAGGGGAGTCTATTAGTTAGTTACCTTTGGCATCTACCAAGGGGAGTATATTAGTTAGTTACCTCTGGCATCTACCAAGGGGAGTATATTAGTTAGTTACCTCTGGCATCTACCAAGGGGAGTATATTAGTTAGTTACCTTTGGCATCTACCATGGGGAGTATATTAGTTAGTTACCTTTGGCATCTACCAAGGGGAGTATATTAGTTAGTTACCTCTGGCATCTACCAAGGGGAGTATATTAGATAGTTACCTTTGGCATCTACCAAGGGGAGTATATTAGTTAGTTACCTCTGGCATCTACCAAGGGGAGTATATTAGTTAGTTACCTTTGGAATCTAGCAAGGGGAGTATATTAGATAGTTACCTTTGGCATCTGTTTTGTGGTCACATTCATGTGCTCTATTTGGACGTAAGTGTTCTCTATGTAGACAATAATGGGAGGGGGCACCAGCACATAGAACTGAAAAGAGATAATAGATCACCAAGGTGAAGTGATTTTGGTTCCTTCTTAGAATATCGGCGAAATAGGATAATGATATTTTTATTGAAAAGATTTGTTACATGAGTTTGGCATAGTAAAATATTTAAGTAAAATAGTAAAATATGCCTATGTTATTCGTACGGTGAGAAAAATTAGGTGATAGGACATCCATTACAGCTTACTAACAGACTGGCTCTTAATTCTGACAAAATCGCTGCTTTGATTTTTTCAAATAGGTCTCATGATATAGACTTAAACTGTAGATCTAGGATGAGTGAAGTTGACATAAATAGACTATGTTGCAAATTATCTAAAGTTGTGGGTGTAATATACAAGGTTAGTCAGTTCCTGCCTCAGAAATCTTTAATCGGTTTATACTGTAGCTCATTCAATCCATACTTAACATATTGTAATGAATTGTGGGGTGGTACTTATAATATCCATTTGAATACAATAGAAATGATTCAAAAGAGAGTGATTAGGATTGTAACTCACAGTGATTTCTTGGCTCGTACTGATCCTCTCTTTTATAGTACTGGAATATTGAAGGCTAAGGACCTACATAAATATTTGTTGCTAGTTTATTCATTCAAGAATAAAGAAAAATTTCCCTTTCCCTCTTATTCATATGCTACTAGATACTCCAATAATCCTATTCTAAACTTACATAGATTAACTTCAACAGAACATAGTGTACATTATTCAGCCTCAAAAGCTTGGCACTCTTTATCTGTCCATATAAAAGATATTCAGTCATAAAACTCATTCAAAAGAGCTTTAAAATCTTTCTTTATTCATACCTATAGGGTAGAGAATTAACTTTTGTATATTCGTTAGCATTTATATAACATCAAATTGTCCATATAATAATGTATGCACCAATTTTGAAACAATATTAGTTTGTGCATCGACAGAATTTTTTTTATAGTTTTTTTTTATTATTATTTTAGTATGTAATGTAAGAAAAAAATCACGTCTAAAGTACTAGTAATATCTACGATTTTTTGCCCGAAAATTCCCCAATTAGGGGTATTATATGAGGGCTTGTTATTGTAACTCATAATGTACCTAGTTAGGTAATTAAAGTTCTGATAGTGATATTATCATGTTGTAAACTAACGAGTAGTCTTCTATTCTGATGTACCTGGCTACATTTTAAGTCTCACCACTATTCTGATGTACCTGGCTACTTTTTATGTCTCACCACTATTCTGATGTACCTGGCTACATTTTAAGTCTCACCACTATTCTGATGTACCTGGCTACTTTTTATGTCTCACCACTATTCTGATGTACCTGGCTACTTTTTAAGTCTCACCACTATTCTGATGTACCTGGCTACTTTTTATGTCTCACCACTATTCTGATGTACCTGGCTACTTTTTAAGTCTCACCACTATTCTGATGTACCTGGCTACTTTTTAAGTCTCACCACTATTCTGATGTACCTGGCTACTTTTTAAGTCTCATCACTATTCTGATGTACCTGGTTACTTTTTAAGTCTCACCACTATTCTGATGTACCTAGCTACTTTTTAAGTCTCATCACTATTCTGATGTACTTGGCTACTTTTTATGTCTCACCACTATTCTGATGTACTTGGCTACTTTTTATGTCTCACCACTATTCTGATGTACCTGGCTACTTTTTAAGTCTCATCACTATTCTGATGTACCTGGCTACTTTTTAAGTCTCACCACTATTCTGATGTACCTGGCTACTTTTTAAGTCTCATCAGTATTCTGATGTACCTGGCTACTTTTTAAGTCTCACCACTATTCTGATGTACTTGGCTACTTTTTAAGTCTCACCACTATTCTGATGTACTTGGCTACTTTTTAAGTCTCACCACTATTCTGATGTACTTGGCTACTTTTTAAGTCTCACCACTATTCTGATGTACCTGGCTACTTTTTAAGTCTCATCACTATTCTGATGTACCTGGCTACTTTTTAAGTCTCACCACTATTCTGATGTACCTGGCTACTTTTTATGTCTCACCACTATTCTGATGTACCTGGCTACTTTTTAAGTCTCACCACTATTCTGATGTACCTGGCTACTTTTTATGTCTCACCACTATTCTGATGTACCTGGCTACTTTTTAAGTCTCACCACTATTCTGATGTACTTGGGTATTTTTTTTTTGTTGGATATAGGTAGAATGTCTTGCTGTGTGAAGTGGATGTAAAATGACCAGAGATACAGGAGAACATAGGGAAACACGATGAAGGAGACAGTCAGCATAAAGTTTGTCTTGTCTTGATTCCTAGTCTTCTCATCTTCTTCCCTCTGAAAAAAATGAAGAAAACGAATAAAAAAAAATTAAAAATGAGAGAAATATACAAGATGATATCAATATGTTTTTTATAGCGACTAACTTACATATGACATATTTCAAAATACTAAAATAGATAAACATTAACTAGCTTTGTGACATGATATATGTGACTGAAATCACTGTATTTTCAGGGAAAATGTTTTTATTTTATTTATCTACATAAGTTTGGTCGAGCACCCGATAGGTGGCGCTTTATTTTATTGATTTAAATAAAATGTCTCTTTATCTTGAAGTTTAGTGGATTCTAACAAATGGCGACAATGACTCGTGGAAAATATAATCTAACCATCACTAGTTGTCACTTTTTAGAAAATATATTAAAACTTCATTTTTTAATAATCACTGCTTATTTATCATCTTTTTATTCGCCTAACTGAAAAGTTGTTGAACCAAATTGCCTGAAATTTAGTGAAACGATTTGTCAATGTCCAGTGACCATTTGGCCATATTTTAAGGGCAATCGGGTCAAAGGTCAAAGATCAAGGTCAAGGCAATTTATAACTCAATAACTCCAAAAGTATTCAACCAAATTGTCTAAAATTTAATTTGATGATTGGATAATGTCCGGGAACCATCTGGTATAATTTTGGGAAGTCAAGGTAATTTATAACTCAATAACTCAAAAAGTATTGAACCATATTGCATAAAACTTGGTGGGTCGATTGGTTATTATCCAGTCACCAGTTTATTAGATTTTAGTTGCAAACGGATAAGAAACAGCAAATTTAAGCGCTCTACCGAGTGCACGTAATATAGTTTTTTATATAGAAATGGTTTTTATGGCGGTAAAACGCAAATAAGAAATAAAACACTGTAAAACGGTGACCGGTCAATTTGCCGAAAACACATTCGCCGAAAACACTTTCGCAGAAAACACATTCGTCGCACGACACATTCGCCGAACGACACATTCGCCGAAATTGTTTTGATTATTTAAAAAGGTAAACAACTATATCTCATAAGTCAATATAAAATTACATATAAATGAACTTATATATAAGTGTATGAATTACTTTACAATATTCTACATAATTATTGGTTAAACTTTATGGAATTTACGTTTACTTAATTAATTAACTCATATAATGTTAATGCAGCATTATTTGTGACAGTTTATAAATTCTATGTTAATCCTATTTTCTGTGTACAATTATCAGTTAAAAAAGAAAAAGATTTTTTGTTTTGTTTTAGTCCTTCTATATACATTGTAGAATCAGTCTGCTACTGTGAGTCACTCGTGAAGCTTTCAATATACAGGGTGACCCACAAAAAAGTCTACCAACTTTAAATTCCTATATTTTAACAACTATTGAAAGTACAGTTAAAGCAGATTAATTTCTAGGTCTTAAGAGTATTCATATAACTATTCCTTTTATAAAATATTGACAATATGGAGAAATGTATTTGAGTACAAAAAGGAAGTCAAAATCAATTTTGTTCAGCAACTCTTTTACAGAAAGTTTATGTTAAAATAAATGAATGAAATATTTATTATTTAATAAATAATACTAAATTGATTTAGAAACTTTTATAATGGGACTAAGAACAAGCATTTATGTGGCATTAAAACCAGACAATTAATTACCGTTTAATTTATAGTTAATAGAAAATTGGATCAATTTTAAATAATCACATAACACAGGATATTCAATAAACTTATATTTTTGTAGTAAACCTTAGTCTGCTAAAAATTATCATTTTTTCGGCGAATGTGATTTAAGCGAATGTGTTTTCGGCGAATTGACCTAGAACCGGAAAAAAAACATATGGCGGTAGAACATAAAACACGACAAGTCGTTTTGACGGCGAATTGTCCGCGGTGAATTTTCCGACGGCGAATTGTCCTAGCGGTTAATTATCCGCGGTGAATTGTCCGACTGCTAATTGTCCGGCGGCGAGATATCCGATCACCCGCTACGTTACAGTCACTCTGAATGGCTACTCACTAAATTCCCATAGAAAGTAGAGTTCACGTCGGCCCCGTCAAAGAGGTTGTTGTTAGCAGTTGTTTTCTGGAAGCCATTGTAGTACTCAACTGCAACTAGAACGTCAGAGGAAACGTCCAGAAAGTAGAGAATGAATGGCACGATGAAGCAAGACAGAAAAGAACAGAAGTTCCAGAAGTGCCTCTGTGTACTGGATGATTCGTACATAGCCTGTCCATAGTGTCCAAGAACATTAGTCAATATAATTTAGGAGAAAAAAACGTTACAAGAAAAAAAACGTTAGGGGGAAAGACTTCAATTTACAAAAAATCATGAAAATTTAACATAATTGTATGTAGATACCATCGATGCGTGGTTATCAGACATATTTAGTGCTTTAGATATTTTAAACTAAATCAGTTATAAATAACAACAACATTCTTTTATAAACCCCATATTTTCGCAATTGCACTTTATAAATAGAATTTGTATACATTTGATTGAACTTCAAATAAGATATTATTTATTTTTAATCAATGTATTTCCTTGTTTACCTCTTTCCTTAAATGGATCAACCTTCAGTTTTACCAATTTCTGTATAAAAAATACTCAAAGTGTTCAACACATCTTTTACCCTCCCATTGGTACATACGAGAGTAAAATATGGCCGATTACATGCGGTAAAACGTGCCCTATTACAGGCGGTAAAATATGCCCTATTACATGCGGTAAAATATGCCCTATTTCAGGTGGTCAAATTTGCCCTATTTCAGGTGGTCAAATGTGCCCTATTGCAGGTGGTCAAATGTGCCCTGTTTCAGGTGGTCAAATGTGCCCTATTTCAGGTGGTCAAATGTGCCCTATTTCAGGTGGTCAAATGTGCCCTATTTCAGGTGGTCAAATGTGCCCTATTTCAGGTGGTCAAATGTGCCCTATTGCAGGTGGTCAAATGTGCCCTATTTCAGGTGGTCAAATGTGCCCTATTTCAGGTGGTCAAATGTGCCCTGTTTCTAACATTGATCAAATGTTTCCCACTGACCAGTAGTTGACTCCTCGCGTTGGTAGAGGCCTCAGTAGTTCCTAACTGTTTCTTCAGACATATCAAAGCACCGGACTTATCAGTGCCATGCTGTTTCCTCTCTCTCTCTAACACTCGCGCCAACGCGTTATTGAACTGAAACAGTAACACTCATATTAATAAAAAGAAACGGTAATTATTGTTTTCAAATTATATATCCCATTTCTCATTTTAAATGGAAAAAGATATTCTTTTTCCCCACTTCATTTTATGACATTAACTAATAGACATAAATTATTTGGTCACAGTTTAGAAATAACGCATTCCTCACTATAAATAATATTAATTTAATGAAACACCTGAGAAATTAGGGTTAAATGGCCGCTAGATAGCGTTGGTACAAATTTGGTGACAAATAAATATTATGAACACAAACGTGACAAACGCACACACGGAGATTGACGTTTTAATCGCTAGATGGCGTAATAATGTAAATTCATATGTGCCTGGACTCCTGGAGGTCGTCTAACGTAAGAGGGGTTCTGGTGCATGTAATTGTAGCCTTATGTACATTTGGGACAAGAAAAAACACTACCTAATGAGACTTTCTCTGCAAGAAAAAAAATGATAGTTTTCTCCAAATTTGGTGATACGAAACTGGGCCTTTAAGGATGAAGAAGTTTGAAGAATTTTAATGCATAGAGCATGATTACTCAAAATGAAGAAAGGGTGACTTTTGAGACATAGGACGATTCCATATTTTCGGATATGTAAGAAAATGAATTATTAAATTAACTTTTATCTCTATAGGTTTCAAAATGGAAATCCTAAATAGACAGGTATCCATAATACCTGCAGGTACCAATTAAAATAAAATTCGAATAATAATATTATAATATATTTTTCACATACAGGTGAAGCTCGTACAACGACAGTATATGTACATGAAAAATAGGTCGCTCTACAGATCTAGCAGTCGCTGTAAGGTCAGAATATTAGTTCAGTTGGGGATTTACACTTATTATAATTATTGAACTTACTTATATTAATTAGTAAGAAAGAATAAGGATTTAACATGATTTAATATAGAGTAGTTACACCTCTTTTTACTTTCTATAAAACTTTTCTAATCACAGAAAATGAATTGGAAAAGTGTAGCAAAATCAAAAATACAGAAAACAATACATTAACTGTTGATTGTAAATTGTAATATCTCTGAATATAATCAATGTATGACTAGACGAAAAAAATATTTGTTAAACCATATAATTTGAAGAAACCGTTATAGGAGCTGTATAACAATTAGAACGTATAATTTTTGTCCTTTGAAGGGGGAGTGCGTTTTAAGAATGTCCGCTGTAAGAGCTTTACTGGTATATGACATAAAATTTGGAACTCTCCGTTAGCTCAGACCTAACACTAGTTCAATGTAAATGTTGTAGTTAAGTCTTCTTTAGGATAAAAGTTGGTAACTTTACCTGCCCCAGATTGTTCCTCTCTGTGATGAACTGTAGAAGATTCTTTTTGTCCGTAGCCTTCACTTGATCTGTGTGTAGTGGACTGTGCTCGAGTAACCTCTGGAGAATGTCGTACCTGTGGAAGGAAGTTAACAGTGGTTAGGAACACTACCTGCTGGCATTGGTAGAAGTAATTATTTTAGTAATGGGTTTGCCATCTGCTTCGGAACCAACAACCATGTCGCTAACGTCAAAAGAAAATCAAGTACAATGATGGCTTGATGATCAAATTCACCTACCATCATTCACCTACCATTAGGTTGTAGGTGACATTAGTAGATAATAATGGAGCATTAATGCTGACATTAGTAGATAATAATGGAGCATTAATGCTGACATTAATAGATAATAATGGAGCATTAATGCTGACATTAATAGATAATAATGGAGCATTAATGCTGACATTAATAGATAATAATGGAGCATTGATGCTGACATTAGTAGATAATAATGGAGCATTGATGCTGACATTAGTAGATAATAATGGAGCATTAATGCTGACATTAATAGATAATAATGGAGCATTAATGCTGACATTAGTAGATAATAATGGAGCATTGATGCTGACATTAGTAGATAATAGTGGAACATTAATGCTGACATTAGTAGATAATAGTGGAACATTAATACTGACATTAGTAGATAATAGTGGAACATTAATGCTGACATTAGTAGATAATAATGGAGCATTGATGCTGACATTAGTAGATAATAGTGGAACATTAATGCTGACATTAGTAGATAATAGTGGAACATTAATACTGACATTAGTAGATAATAGTGGAACATTAATGCTGACATTAGTAGATAATAGTGGAACATTAATGCTGACATTAGTAGATAATAGTGGAACATTAATGCTGACATTAGTAGATAATAGTGGAACATTAATGCTGACATTAGTAGATAATAGTGGAACATTAATGCTGACATTAGTAGATAATAGTGGAACATTAATGCTGATATTAGTAGATAATAGTGGAGCAATAATGCTGAGATCAGTAGACAAAAATGGTGCATTACTTAGGGCTTTAGTAGAAAATATTTACCTGCTGGCATTGATAGCATAGTATGCAGGTGTGAAGCCGTTGTTGTCGCATTTGTTGATGTCTATAATCTTCACGTCACTCTCTCCTTTAGTTAGTAACATGTCCACCATGGTCAGATTGCCCATCTGAACTGCAATGTGAAGAGCAGACCCACCTCTGTTGTCCACTGTATTCAGTTCACAGTCTGCGTTGAGCAACACCTGAACACATTCCAGTTGGTTGTGTCTGAAGGGAATGGTTAGAAAAATAGAGAACAATTAGCTAAGGCAAAGAAAAAGTACCAGATGAAAATTAAAAATCGGATGAAAATTAAGATTATATTCAATTGAAAAATAGGAGTGAAAGGGGAAAATAATTATAAAGTGAACTGCAATTAGTGTCCATACATTGATATTGTGACAATATCGTCATTTTCAACTGCATGCATATACTAGTAATAATAAGAGAGGCCTACAAGCTCTCTACAGACAACCTCCATGTGACACTCACTTGATAGCCACAAAAAGGGCCGTTTCTCCCTGACGGTTGAGACGGTTTATTTTCACCTTCTGATCTATCAGTCGGCGCACCTCCTCAAGATCACCCTTCTCAGCAGCACGGTCGAGTGGAAAGTACCTTAAAGGGGCAGTACAGTCATTTTTTGTTTTACCAATTTTAATGTTAAACGATTGCTTATTTAGAATAAAGTATATCGTGTGACATTGCAATGTTCAGTAAAATCTAATAATGGAGATTTATCATTTAATATATAATTAATTTCCTAACAAATGCTAACAGTAGATGGCGCCACAATCAGGGTCGCCATCTTGTACACATACAAACTGAGTTAAGTTTCTACCTAGATTCTTTCTCAAGTGAAGAGATGGCTTTATTTTCAATACTTTGCCTTTTTGTCTACAAGTTCACATAATATTTTCACCATTTTGACGAAAACAAAGCATGATTACTGCATAACTAAATTGATATGAATACAACAAACATACTCACGTAAATACTAATTAGTGATAATACTTCCGTTAGGTGTCGCTAATTGTATTATATACTTTTTATATGAACATTAAAAAAATAAACAACCATTCAAATATTACATAATTAAATATTCTGAATCGATTTAAAATCAATTTGGCGATTGTTTGATTTTAACTTTACTATCTCTTTAAGCAATTTGGAATAGAATAAGTTACGAGTTATTGTAAATGTACAGTGACACATTTACGATGTTGACAGAAAAATATACAATATAACATATGAAATAGTATTGTTCATTGGTATATATGATACCTGCATGTATTAAAGTTAATATCCATAACACCTGAAGGAATTATAATTGATGGTATCCAAGATATCTGCATGTATTATAATTGTTATCCATTAAACCTGCTATGGGATACACGAGGTAACACACCAATAGAGTGCTATAGGATACACGAGGTAACACACCAATAGAGTGCTATAGGATACACGAGGTAACACACCAATAGAGTGCTATAGGATACACGAGGTAACACACCAATAGAGTACTATGGGATACACGAGGTAACACACCAATAGAGTGGTATAGGATACACGAGGTAACACACCAATAGAGTGCTATAGGATGCACGAGGTAACACACCAATAGAGTGTTATAGGATACACGAGGTATCACACCAATAGAGTGCTATAGGATACACGAGGTAACACACCAATAGAGTGCTATAGGATACACGAGGTAACACACCAATAGAGTGGTATAGGATACACGAGGTAACACACCAATAGAGTGCTATAGGATACACGAGGTAACACACCAATAGAGTGCTATAGGATACACGAGGTAACACACCAATAGAGTGCTATAGGATACACGAGGTAACACACCAATAGAGTGCTATAGGATACACGAGGTAACACACCAATAGAGTGCTATAGGATACACGAGGTAACACACCAATAGAGTGCTATAGGATACACGAGGTAACACACCAATAGAGTGCTATAGGATACACGAGGTAACACACCAATAGAGTGCTATGGGAAACACGAGGTAACACACCAATAGAGTGCTATAGGATACACGAGGTAACACACCAATAGAGTACTATGGGATACACGAGGTAACACACCAATAGAGTGGTATAGGATACACGAGGTAACACACCAATAGAGTGCTATAGGATACACGAGGTAACACACCAATAGAGTGCTATAGGATACACGAGGTAACACACCAATAGAGTGCTATAGGATACACGAGGTAACACACCAATAGAGTGGTATAGGATACACGAGGTAACACACCAATAGAGTGCTATAGGATACACGAGGTAACACACCAATAGAGTGCTATAGGATACACGAGGTAACACACCAATAGAGTGCTATAGGATACACGAGGTAACACACCAATAGAGTGCTATAGGATACACGAGGTAACACACCAATAGAGTGCTATAGGATACACGAGGTAACACACCAATAGAGTACTATAGGATACACGAGGTAACACACCAATAGAGTGCTATAGGATACACGAGGTAACACACCAATAGAGTGCTATAGGATACACGAGGTAACACACCAATAGAGTGCTATAGGATACACGAGGTAACACACCAATAGAGTGCTATAGGATACACGAGGTAACACACCAATAGAGTGCTATAGGATACACGAGGTAACACACCAATAGAGTGCTATAGGATACACGAGGTAACACACCAATAGAGTGCTATAGGATACACGAGGTAACACACCAATAGAGTGCTATAGGATACACGAGGTAACACACCAATAGAGTGCTATAGGATACACGAGGTAACACACCAATAGAGTGGTATAGGATACATGAAGTAACACACCAATAGAGTGCTATAGGATACACGAGGTAACACACCAATAGAGTGCTATAGGATACATGAGGTAACACACCAATAGAGTGCTATGGGATACACGAGGTAACACACCAATAGAGTGCTATGGGATACACGAGGTAACACACCAATAGAGTGCTAGGGGATACACGAGGTAACACACCAATAGAGTGCTATGGGATACACGAGGTAACACACCAATAGAGTGCTATGGGATACACGAGGTAACACACCAATAGAGTGCCATGGGATACACGAGGTAACACACCAATAGAGTGCCATGGGATACACGAGGTAACACACCAATAGAGTGCTATGGGATACACAATATTTCTCAGTTTTACCTTCTACTCCAAATAGTGTGTTTTTATTAGGTTAAAGTTAATTGTTTAAGATAGAGTTTGTTCTCACTTTGACAGCTCAAGATCATAGCAGGTTATGTTCTTCTTGTTGTGATTGGCACTGCAAATATAACAGTACTCATTGCGTCCACAACTGAAATATAATGAATTGTAACTGTGATAAGCGACTATAATATAAACAGTTTGAATTAATAATTTATTTGATAATTCTTTAATTGAAATTTTTTATATGAGTGGGGCATTACTTCTGAATTCCATATTAATTATACATTTTCCTAATGAAATCTTCTTTATTTGCATATTTTTCCACGTAAAACAACAATAGATCTCTAATTTCCATTAAATTTTTTTTTTAACTCACTGACCTGAGTTTGTGTGCCCTGGTAGCTTCATTATTCTCAGTTGTGAAATCTTTGGCGTTTAACTTTTCCACCAACTTTTCAGCATCAGAAGCAGAGAGAGAACACCTTGGCATATACAGGTGAGAGAATCTGTAAAGTTGAAACACCAAATATAGTATTTACTATTAAATGCAATTGAGACGATATTGACAATAATATATTTAAAATATTTTACTAAGCAATAATCAGTTAGTAATATATGGTCAGACATTTAATGGCACTCCACGATATTAAAAATAAATACAATATCAACTACAATTTTTTTTCAATTAGAACTATTTATTCCAAAATAGCACACCGATTTGCGTAATAATGAATAAATATTAAAAATGAAATAATTAGCTTAAAACAATTATTATTAAAAAATATTATTATTCAACAACACAACTATAAGATGTAACTATATATAAAGTTATTTTCGATAATTTATTTCTCCCCCTAAATCCTTAAATATTCTTGCAAGTTAGCGGGTTTCTCTAAATTGTGTTGCTTATATTTTTTATTTAGTTTAGTAATAAATTTTACTAAGAAAGTAGTTCCTTTTGCAGTATATTTAATTTTCATTTAATTAACCTTAAACTATTACATTTCTATATTGAATAATGATTTAATTTGTATTATGCCCTGATAATTGTTACTTCTTGGTCGTAATAGTAATATATTCTAGATTTAGTTTCGTGGTCGCATGAATAAAAGGTGAAGAGTGACTTAGGGGCACCGTTCCCAGATTTTGAAAAGTTTTTTAATATTGAAGTTACGGTTGTAAAACTTTGTCCTCAAATATGAAATGAGTTTTAAGATGTTTTTGTGTCTTAACATTTTTTTCGATTCAACCCATAGAAAACGAGTTATTCGAATTTCGAACAAATTTCGAACAGTGTGTAAATTAATAAATGGATAATACAATTTTGTAGCTTTGACATTATGTTTTTTTGCATTCAATTCTCCACAAGATTCTCTACAAACTGTGGAAGCGTTTTTTTTTTCGAATTGGTTTTCGAATTATTGAAATTTTTAGTGAAAAAAAAAATTGAAAAAATATAAATTCAAAATTTAATATTCTGAAAAATAATTCGAAAATTAAATAAAACTCTTCCAGAGTTTGTAGAGAATTCCGGGGAGAATCGAATGCAAGAAATCGCAATGCCGTAGCTTCAAAATTGTAAACGCCTTAGGCTTTTGAATTACAAGATTTTTATATCTCTGAACTAATAGAAAATCCCATTCAAAGTTTGATAATCTGACACGCTGCAAACGACACCTGTGAAGGTTTGCGGGTAACTGAGGGGCATACCTTAGTGTGCATCTGATTAGTGGCACGTTAGATACCAGATATAATGAGATAATAAATTATTACGAATTATAATTGGCTGAGAGTTGGTTTTTAGAGTACATATTGACTCCCTACCCCACGGTCCCCTTTTCCCTTTCTTCCTCTCCTCAGGGGGTTAGAGTAACATGAGAGCTCTGATATTTTGCACACACTATTAGAAGGTTAAAAAGCAACTATTTACACAATAAAATTTTTTTCTTTAATTTTGCCATTTTTCCCGGGAACGGTCCCCTTAAGAATAACAGGTCATTATAATCAATACCAATTTATTACCCGTTATTTGGTTACTTTCAATGAATTAAATTAAAATTAAATTTTCTGCATAGTCTAATTTATTTTATAGATAAAATACATTTAAAAATTGAATAAAAACAGGGGAATTTAAATATCAAGTCAATATATTCCCGTGCGTATCATAGTTACATTCTTCATGTTTAATACCCGTAGTGTAAAAGCGGACACAAAATAAATAAACACACTACGGGTATCATTAGGATGGATTATAACAATAATATGTAGTTATTTATACTAACTATGATATAACTGTTTTCTAACTACGGATATTTTCCCACTAAATCAATAATTTATATTAACCTCTAGTAAATTATTTCAATTTCCTCTCCATAAAGATCTATTCTTTTTGCTTCCAATAGAAATGAACATCGTTACTTTTAAAGCAAAACTGAAATCACATCCAGTACTTCCCCTAAGGTTTTACCCCCCCCCCCCCCCTTTGTATACCTTGTGGAATAATATTATCGGGTGGCAACTGTCCTACCGCCCTTTGATGTGAAGATTAACAAATAATAACAGTTGTGATGAACTTACCGTGTGATGAACTTACCGTGTGATGAACTTACCGTGTGTTGAACTTACCGTGTGATGAACTTACCGTGTGATGAACTTACCGTGTGATGAACTTCCCATGTGATGAACTTACCGTGTGATGAATTTACCATGTGATGAACTTACCATGTGATGAACTTACCATGTGATGAATTTACCATGTGATGAATTTATCGTGTGATGAATTTACCATGTGATGAACTTACCATGTGATGAACTTACCATGTGATGAACTTACCATGTGATGAATTTACCATGTGATGAATTTATCGTGTGATGAATTTCCCGTGTGATGAACTTACCATGTGATGAACTTACCATGTGATGAACTTACCATGTGATGAACTTACCATGTGATGAATTTACCATGTGTTGAACTTACCATGTGATGAACTTACCATGTGATGAACTTACCATGTGATGAACTTACCATGTGATGAATTTACCATGTGTTGAACTTACCATGTGATGAACTTACCATGTGATGAACTTACCGTGTGATGAACTTACCGTGTGATGAATTTACCATGTGATGAACTTACCGTGTGATGAACTTACCGTGTGATGAATTTACCATGTGATGAACTTACCATGTGATGAACTTACCGTGTGATGAACTTACCAGGTGATGAACTTACCATGTGATGAACTTACCATGTGATGAATTTACCATGTGATGAATTTACCATGCGATGAACTTACCGTGTGATGAATTTACCGTGTGATTAATTTACCATGTGATGAATTTACCATGCGATGAACTTACCGTGTGATGAATTTACCGTGTGATTAATTTACAATGCGATGAATTTTCCATGCGATTGATTTACCATGTGATGAACTTACCATGTGATGAACTTACCATGTGATGAATTTACCATGTGATGAATTTACCATGCGATGAACTTACCGTGTGATGAATTTACCGTGTGATGAATTTACCATGTGATGAATTTACCATGCGATGAACTTACCGTGTGATGAATTTACCGTGTGATTAATTTACAATGCGATGAATTTTCCATGCGATTGATTTACCATGTGATGAACTTACCATGTGATGAATTTACCATGTGATGAACTTACCGTGTGATGAACTTACCATGTGATGAATTTACAATGCGATGAATTTTCCATGCGATTGATTTACCATGTGATGAACTTACCATGTGATGAATTTACCATGTGATGAACTTACCGTGTGATGAACTTACCATGTGATGAATTTACCAGTTACTGATATGAATTAATTGAACATACTTATTATTTATTAGATTCATACAAGTTTAAGATATACCCAGCCTGTGGTCCTTCAGAACGTTATTCATTTGTTTTACAAAATTCTAAAGTTTTTATGAATTATTCGATTTTTAAATTATAATGCAATAGATAGGGATTTAATTCAAATTGGTGGAATTTAACAAATGGAATTGATATGTTATATAATTATTGTATTAGTTATGTATGTATAATATTTAAATATGGTCTACAAAAAAACAACTGCGTTAACCGTTTTTAGAAATTCAAAATAATTTTCAAGATATGAAGAAAAATAGAAATTAAGGCGCGTATACAAGGGGGGGGGCATTTGGGGCAGATCCCCCCCCCCCTTGAGGTTTGAACTTTTTACAAATTAATCTACGGATTAATAAAAATATATGGATTAATCCTCCAAATTGAAGAAATGTTCGATCATAGGAAATAGGATTTCGATCATCCTATTAATATTAGCAATGTTCTTCAATTTAAAAATGTTTTTTTAATTTGAGAAGAAATGCATCGTCCTGTACTCTGTAGTTTGCCAAAACACCTTCTTCGTCAACAGTACGCCGAAAATAGATGCTATCCCAAGATAAATGGAAGGGTGGCTAAATCTTACCACTTGAAAAAGTTCACAAGAGTTCGTGGTCTATTCAGTGAAACTGGTTCTATTCACAAGAAAAAGCAAATGAAAACAAAACCAAAAAAAGACAAACTGCGATTCAGGAGGTGAAGAGTTTCTTTGAAGAAACCACTAGTTTTTCTCTCAGAAAAGCTTTTCAGCAGATTTCATCCACACCAAAACCACGTGGTGGAGGATCGTCATACATTCATTTAGTTTCCGTTTTTATCATTGAACTTCAGTTCGACCATTAACGAAAACCACATAAATAGCGGTTTTGTGAGTGGATTATGCAGCAACCATCCAACATTGCCAATTGAATCGTTTGGACAGACGAGAAGTTAATTTGCCTCCATCAAAAACACATCGAAAAAATACGAATGAAAATCCTCGAAATATTTGGAAAACAAATGATAGGTATGATGCTAAGGTATTGATCTTCGTTGCAATTATTAATGGAATGGTTCCAATTGTTCAAGCATTCCTTAACGAATATGGAAACTTGTTACCAGTTAATGGTTTTCAAAACTCTGATTGCTCCAGCACATTATTTGGCCCAGACTGCAACTTCTTCACTTTGGTGGATGCAAGACCACGGGAAACGGACTATTCCCCACCGGACTATTTCCCGCCGGTCATTTCCCCGCCTATTTTTTTTTAATTTATACTTTGGAAGACAATTCAATATTAAGATTTTTCCTGCCGTCGCAACTAGCCAATTTTGTGGATTTTTTTAAACATTGTTGCATGGAAATTGGTCACTTATCAACTCCTTGAACCGAACCCGTTTTGTAGTTACTCTTTCGATAATTAGTTTGCATTGGAGACTTTTCGAAAAAATGTACAACTTTATATCTAAATCGTCCTCAAATCTGACTACTTGAAAAGTCTCGATTTAAGGATTTCTGCACTCTAACTTATGTATTTTCATAATAATGGTTAATCCATTGTAAGTTCTTTAAGGAATAAATATTAAATAAGTATAATAGAAAAAAAGAGACTATACAAAAAACCAATATAAAGTGTAATAAAAAATATATAGTAGGATTATTAATTCTGTAGTCTATTATATTAATTGTCAAATTAATAAACTACAATTAAATATATACTTCTGGAAAAGTATATATTTGAACTAGAAGTAATTAGATGAACATTTTTAATAATAACTGGCAAAGAAAATAATAAATTCGCGATATGTATAACTTTAGAGCAGAAATAAACTGAATTAATCGTAGGTTCTTAGACTAAATTGCTACATTTTGCAATCCATTAGAATTGCCTAATGTTTGAACTTTGTATCATATCTTAATTCTATGCAAATTTACGAAGGTACAGTCTTAAAATATAAACGACCAATATCGACACATACGGAAATCAAAGCTAAAAATAGGACAGTGTTATTGTGTAAGACTGGTAATAAAATGTGTCTTTATTCATAAATGGTTTGTTTTATCGAAATTATAATTTAATAGCCCAAAATACTATTATTTTATTCGGCGGGGAAAAGTCTGGCGGGGAATAGTCCAGGCGGGGAAAAGTCCGGTTGGGAAAGATCCGGCAGGGAAAATTGCTAGTGCCCAAGACCACATTGCACAAATGCAGCTCTAGAATTTAAGGAAAAGTTTCGAGGTCGAGTGATTAGCAGAAGTACGAAATAAAATTCCTGGTCATCACATGCACAGTCCGGATATCAACTCTCTGGACTTTAGCATATGGACTGCTGCACAAACTCTAGTTTGTAAGTTAATATAAAAAAACAGATACCAATGAGTCTGTAATACAATGAGCTCAAATCTCCGCTCAAAAATATAACAATAAGACTATTCAATTAGCAGTCAAATGGCAGTCAAATGGCAGTCAAATGGCAGTCAAATGGCAGTCAAATGGCAGTCAAATGGCAGTCAAATGGCAGGTAAATGGCAGTTAAATGGCAGTCAAATGGCAGTTAAATGGCAGTCAAGTGGCAGTCAAATGGTAGTCAAATGGCAGTCAATTTGCAGTCAATTGGCAGTCAATTAGCAGTCAAATGGCAGTCAATTTGCAGTCAATTGGCAGTCAATTGGCAGGTAAATGGCAGTTAAATGGCAGTCAAATGGTAGTCAAATGGTAGTCATATGGCAGTCAAGTTGCAGTCAATTGGCAGTCAATTGGCAGGTAAATGGCAGTTAAATGGCAGTCAAATGGCAGTCAAATGGCAGTCAAAAGCAGTCAAATGGCAGTCAAATGGCAGTCAAATGGCAGTCAAATGGCAGTCAAATGGCAGTCAAATGGCAGTCAAATGGTAGTCAATTGGCATTCTTTTGGCAGTCAATTGGCAGTCAAAAGGTAGTCAATTGGCAGTCAATTGGCAGTGAAATGGCAGTCAAATGGCAGTGAAATGGCAGTCAAATGGCAGTCAAATGGTAGTCAATTGGCATTCTTTTGGCAGTCAATTGGCAGTGAAATGGCAGTCAATTGGCAGTCAAATGGCAGTCAAATGGCAGTCAATTGTCAGTCAAATGGCAGTCAATTGGCAGTCAAATGGCAGTCAAATGGTAGTCAAATGGCAGTCAAATGGAAGTCAAATGGCAGTCAAATGGCAGTCAAATGGCAGTCAAATGGCAGTCAAATGGCAGTCAAATGGTAGTCAATTGGCATTCTTTTGGCAGTCACTTGGCAGTCAAAAGGTAGTCAATTTGCAGTCAATTGGCAGTGAAATGGCAGTCAATTGGCAGTCAAATTGCAGTCAAATGGTAGTCAATTGTCAGTCAAAAGGTAGTCAGTTGGCAGTCAATTGGCAGTTAAATGGCCGTCAATTTGCAGCCAATTGGCATTCTTTTGGCAGTCAATTGGCAGTCAAAAGGTAGTCAATTGGCAGTCAATTGGCAGTCAAATGGCAGTCAATTAGCAGCCAATTGGCATTTTTTTGGCAGTCAATTGTCAGTCAAAAGGTAGTCAATTGGCAGTCAATTGGCAGTCATATGGCAGTCAATTGGCAGTCATATTGCAGTCAATTGGCAGTCAAATGGTAGTCAAATGGCAGTCAATTGTCAGTCAATTGGCAGTTAAATGGCAGTCAATTGGCAGTCAATTGGCAGTCAAATGGCAGTCAATTTGCAGTCAATTTGCAGTCAATTGGCTGTCAATTGGCAGTCAAATGGTAGTCAATTGGCAGTCAAATGGTAGTCAAATGGCAATCAATTGGCAGTCAAATGGCAATCAATTGTCAGTCAATTGGCAGTCAATAGGCAATCAATTGGCAGTCAATTGGCAGTCAAATGGTAGTCAAATGGCAGTCAATTGGCAGTCAAATTGCAGTCAATTGGCAGTCAATTGGCAGTCAATTGGCAGTCAAAAGGCAGTCAAATGGCAATCAATTGGCAGTCAAATGGTAGTCAAATGGAGTCAATTGGCAATCAATTGGCAGTCAAATGGCAGTCAAATGGCAGTCAATTGGCAGTCAATTGGCAGTTAAATGGCTGTCAAATGGCAGTCAATTGGCAGTCAATTGGCAGTCAAAATGCAGTCAATTGGCAGTCAATTGGCAGTCAAAAGGCAGTCAAATGGCAATCAATTGGCAGTCAAATGGCAATCAATTGTCAGTCAATTGGCAGTCAATTGTCAGTCAATTGGCAGTCAAATGGCAATCAATTGTCAGTCAATTGGCAGTTAAATGGCTGTCAAATGGCAGTCAATTGGCAGTCAATTGGCAGTCAAATGGCAATCAATTGTCAGTCAATTGGCAGTCAAATGGCAATCAAATGGCAGTCAATTGGCAGTCAAATGGCAATCAATTGGCAGTCAAATGGCAATCAATTGTCAGTCAAAAGGCAGTCAAATGGCAATCAATTGGCAGTCAAATGGCAATCAATTGTCAGTCAATTGGCAGTCAAATGGCAATCAATTGGCAGTCAAATGGCAGTTAAATGGCTGTCAAATGGCAGTCAATTGGCAGTCAAATAGCAATCAATTGTCAGTCAAATAGCAGTCAAAAGGCAGTCAAATGGCAGTCAAATTGTAGTCAAATGGCAGTCAAATGGTATTCAAATGGCAGTCAATTGGCAGTCAATTGGTAGTTAAATGGCTGTCAAATGGCAGTCAATTTGCAGTCAATTGGCAGTCAATTGGCAGTCAAATGGCAGTCAATTGTCAGTCAAATGGCAATCAATTGGCAGTCAATTGTCAGTCAAAAGCAGTCAATTGGCAGTCAAATGGCTGTCAATTGGCAGTCAAATGGTAGACAATTGGCAGTCAATTGTCAGTCAAATGGCAGTCAAATGGCAGTCAATTGTCAGTCAAATGGCAGTCAATTGGCAGTCAATTGGCAGTCAAATGGCAGTCAATTTCCAGTCAGATGGTAGTCAATTGGCAGTCAATTGGCAGTCAAATGGCAATCAAATGGCAGTCAAATGGCAGTCAATTGGCAGTCAAATGCAGTCAATTGGCAGTCAAATGGCAGTCAATTTGCAGTCAAGTGGCAGTCAATTTGCAGTCAATTGGCAGTCAAATGGCAGTCAAATGGCAGTCAAATGCAGTCAATTGGCAGTCAAATGGCAGTCAATTTGCAGTCAAGTGGCAGTCAATTTGCAGTCAATTGACTATCATTTGACTGCTCTGTTTGATAATTAAAGTGATTACTCTAAAATGCTTTCAGTGCGAGTAACCTACGAAATGACACACCAGAAACTGATAATGTAAAACCGTTAATTAATTACACTACTAATTAATAATTATGTTTGCTAAGTAAGGCTTCACATTATTTTTCCCATTGATTTGTCATGTTGATATGTCAATAGATGAAATACTATGGTTCATTATAGTTTCTATCACTCACGTTAGGGAGTCTTCTGCAGAGTTTGTTGGCGCTAATCCGCATATCATGTTATAGACATTGTCTTGACAGCTACCAGGTGTGTCGGTGATACGGAGAACTGGAGGGAGACCATTTCTGTTTCGGGGCAATGGATTCTGCTCATCAGGAGTGAAATTATCACAGTACTTGAAGGTGAAGTCTGTAGAAAAGATAAAATGGGGAATTATTAGATTGTTTGGTGAATTTCGCAAGTGATGTTGAAAACATAAAAATATTATTTTATGAATAAAACTGGTGGAATATTATTTTGAATGAATTAGCTAGTCAAGATTATCTTATAATTAATAATAATCACTAAACAGTTTAAAATAAATAGTAAATGTAAAGCTATGACTAAATTACAAAACATTAAAAAGAAAATCATACCTCACAGTTCATTGGTAAAATATCCTAATTATATTCCTGTTATATTTTATATCTTCCTCCAAATTAAGGAATATTTTAAGTAAAATGTTAGATTTTTAATGTGAATGATTCAAAATACTGGATACACTTACGTAGGTACTACCGATGTTAGATTTAAAAAAACGTCAAAAACATTTTCGGAAATATCAAAACTAAAGATTTTCACAATGTAGGTAGTAGGGTAATCTTCGAGTTATTGGACTAAACCACATTTTCGATCATGTGAGGAAAAAACAAACAATAATATTTGTTATAGTTTTTAACTTTTGTGACAAAAAAGACACAACCAACGGTGGTTGCACCCTCGGATTGAAGAGGAAAATGAAGAGGTAAATGAAGCACACGAGTCTACCTAACACAAAATCTAAGAGGAAAATGAAGAGGTGATAGTAAATGAAGCCTAAGAGTCTACCTAACACAAAATCTAAGAGGAAAATGGAGAAGTGATAGTAAATGAAGCCTACGAGTCTACCTAACACAAAATCTAAGAGGAAAATGAAGAGGTGATAGTAAATTAAGCCTACGAGTCTACCTAACACAAAATCTAAGAGGAAAATGAAGAGGTGATAGTAAATGAAGCCTACGAGTCTACCTAACACAAAATATAAGAGGAAAATGAAGAGGTGATAGTAAATGAAGCCTACGAGTCTACCTAACACAAAATGTAAGAGGAAAATGAAGAGGTGATAGTAAATGAAGCCTACGAGTCTACCTAACACAAAATCTAAGAGGAAAATGAAGAGGTGATAGTAAATGAATCCTACGAGTCTACCTAACACAAAATCTAAGAGGAAAATGAAGAGGTGATAGTAAATGAAGCCTACGAGTCTACCTAACACAAAATCTAAGAGGAAAATGAAGAGGTGATAGTAAATGAAGCCTACGAGTCTACCTAACACAAAATCTAAGAGGAAAATGAAGAGGTGATAGTAAACGAGTCTACCTAACACAAAATCTAAGAGGAAAATGAAGAGGTGATAGTAAATGAAGCCTACGAGTCTACCTAACACAAAATCTAAGAGGAAAATGAAGAGGTGATAGTAAATGAAGCCTACGAGTCTACCTAACACAAAATCTAAGAGGAAAATGAAGAGGTGATAGTAAATGAAGCCTACGAGTCTACCTAACACAAAATCTAAGAGGAAAATTAAGAGGTGATAGTAAATGAAGCCTACGAGTCTACCTAACACAAAATCTAAAACCCGTTAATTCCTATTGTAATCGTTTTCACTATTATTCATTAAACCTTTTTTTTTAACTTTTCTATCCGCAATTCTGTAAAATCTTTCTTCTTCTTTTTGCCTTAAAACTTACTTAAACAGCAGATCCTCCACTATTTCATTATTATCTTGCACCTCGCAGAGCAGACAAACCTTACAAATTACTAGTGAAAATGTGTTATATAGGCTAATATTTTAGGTACCATCATCTTCATGATCACATCTCCACCATGTTGTACCTCTTATAAAAGGGAAATTAAATGATGTGTCACCTTTATATGAACAAACGCCTTTCACTACCTAAAAATTCTCTAACGCCAACCAAAGTCGGGCGGCTAGATTACAGTACCTAAAATAGCACTACTGTCCAAATGTCTATGCAAAGAACTCCAACGAAACCTCAAACGTCTGGCACTATGGAAAAGATTTCCGCTAATGACGAAGAGACCACTAATGAAAACGAGCAACCGGCAGTTAACTTCCCTACCGGTAGATTGATAGCACTAACACGAAAGAGCAACGAAATCAGACATCTATTAACCGAAAATAAGTTACATAACGCAAAACAGATAACCAAACTACTTCACGAGCTAGAATCTAAGATTTCTTCATTCATTGATCATTGCGAAGAAGAACTTAATAAACCTCTGCTACCTCGAACTGACATCGATAAACTTTCAGCGTGGTATAATACGCACTTGAAGACTGCCAATGACTTAAAGACTGAAGCATCAAACTGGTTGTCAATTAATACTATTTTAAACCCTGAAGATAGTGTATCCCAAGTAAAATCGAGAGCTGGATCTGCTGCCTCTTCCAAACAAGAAATACTCGAAAGAAAAATTAAATTATAAGTAAAGAAGAAAAGAGATGAACAAGAATTTCTCCATGAAGAAAAAATGATCGAGGCTCAAATGAAATACGAACAACAGAAACTAAAGCTTAAAAGAGAACAACAGAGTGCGGAAACTAAATTAGAACAGGAAGAACTGGATCGCATCACAAACGAAGTACTAAACTCTGATAGTAATAGAAGCAAGGTATCTTCTGCCCTAAGAAATATCCCTATCGTAAAATCCAGTATACCCTACGAAAACCAATCTATCATTCCAACAAATCTCCAAGCGATATTGAAGCTTCCTCACAATGAACCAGATACTTTTGATGGCGAAGACGTGGCTAGCTACAAATCCTTCATTCTTGCATTCGACCGGATCATTGATCAGGTATGTACAAACTACTGTGATAAATTTTATTATTTACAAAGATACACTAAAGGTTATGCTAAGGAACTAGTTACTAGCTGTTTGTCTGATGATCTTAGAAAAAGTTACAAGGACGCAAGATACATGCTAGATAAGGGATATGGAAATGATATCATTCTCGCACAATCTTTCCAAGATAAGCTTGAAAGTTGGCCCGTCATTAAATCAGAGAATGCAAAAGAATTAGACAAATTTTCACTGAATTTGATTAGCTGCCTAAATATGATGTCAAACGTACCTCACTTAAATCAGTTAAACAGTCGTAAAGAAATTAAAAACTTAGTCATGAAACTACCGTACGATCTTAGAAAACAATTTAGACAGAAGGTTTCTAACACAGAATGTAGAGGTGAACCAGTAACCTTTAAATTATTTGTAGACTTTGTACAGACTCAGGCAGAATCATTAAGAGTACCTCTCTTCGGAGATATTAAAGATCCCGATAGAAATTTATCTAATGTTAGAGAAGAAAAGATAAAATCTTATAGAAGGGCTATGAACACCAACTCTGCAGAAAACTCTAAGGTAGTTAAGGTCGATTGTTTATGCTGTGGTAAGAATAACCATAAGCTAGATAGCTGTTATTTCTTTATGAAGAAAAGCTTAAGCGAAAGAGAGGCTTTCATTAGATCTAAGAATATTTGTTTCGGGTGTTTGCAGACTACCGAAAACATATCTAAAGAGTGCAACAATCGCATTAAATGTAACCTGTGCAATAAGTTTCATCCGACCTCTCTCCATAAAAACAAAACTTTATCGCAAAACTTTGGAGATAAAAATTCATTTGAACCTTTTAAAGCTCAGGCTTTGAGCGCGGCAAGTACTGACGAAACTAAAAAAATTATTTGCCCATGTGTTCCAGTAAGAATTAAAAAGAAACACTCTAAAGGTACAATTCTGACCTATATGGCTATGGATACCTTCGCAACAGCATGTTATATGGATGAGAAATTGCTAACCGAACTAGAAATGACTGGAACTGAAACTACTCTCAACCTAACTACTATGGATTGCAATTCCACTAACATTTCAGTTAAGATAGTAGAAGATCTAAAGATATCTTCATTATGTGGAGATTCTTCTGCAACTATCCCCAAGATTTATGCTAAATCAGAGTGGCCATTCGAAGACAAAGATACTCCAGTGAAGAGCGATATAAAAGGCTGGAGAAACTTGCAAGACATTCCATTTGAATTCATTCACAACAAAGTAGGACTTCTAGTCGGATCCAACGTTCCAGCCATTATAAAACCTTTATCCATTGTCAACACTACTAAAAACGGCCCTTACGCTACAAAACATTTGTTCGGGTGGGCCTTAAATGGACCTATCAGAGGATCTGCTAAATAAAACTCTTGCTTTCGCATTGCGATAGAAGACACTACGATGAATCAGAACCTACAATTGGATGATAAGGTAGAGAAATATTTCTCTCGCGACTTCGAAGACTCCTATGATGACAATACAGTGTCAAACAACGATAAAGCTTGGCTAGAAAAAGTAAATAGTTCTATCATAAAACTATCCAATAAAAACTACGAGATAGGACTACCGATGAAGGATGACAATACAAAGATGCCGAATAACTTCGCACCCATAAGAGCGCAACTAAACTCTCTTCGTAAACAATTACTCTTTGACGATAACCTCTACGATGACTACATGAAGTTCATGAAAGATATGAGAGACAGAGGGTTTGTCGAACAGGTACCTAGTTCAGAGATCCAATGTGAACAGGGTAAAGTCTGGTATCTTCCTCACCATCCTGTCTACCATAAACAAAAAGGAAAGTTAAGAGTGGTATTCAACTGCTCCTCAAAGTTTAACGGTACGTCGTTGAACGATAATTTACTCCAGGGTCCAGACTTAACTAATAACCTGATAGGTATTCTTCTTAGATTTAGAGAAGGTAGAGTAGCCTTTTCAGGCGATATAGAAAAAATGTTTTATATGGTTAGAGTCCCCAAAGAAGATTCAAATTTCCTTAGATTTTTTTGGTATCCTAATGATAATCTAAATGAATGTCCTGTACAATTTAGACTCAGAGTTCACGTTTTTGGAGCGAAGTCTAGTCCTTCGATTGCTAACTATGCATTGCAACAGTGCCTTATTTCCATGCTCGATACAGATATTGCTAAAACTCTATCACGGTCATTTTATGTTGATGATCTAATGGTGTCAATAGGAGATTATGAAAGTGCTTCTAAATTACTGAACGCAGCCGAAGATATTCTCGAACAAAATGGCTTTAACTTGACAGGCTATTGCTCTAACTCACGAGATTTACTTAACGAAATTGACCCTAGTAAACTTTCAAAGAATCTAAAGGAAAACGAAGACTTATGTAAAGATTTACCTTTCGAACGTGCATTGGGCTTGCTTTGGAACGCGGAGACCGATAAATTCTGTTTCAATGTAAGCGTAAATAAAACTCTTTGTACCAAACGCGGAATGCTCTCTACTCTATTTTCGATTTATGATCCTCACTTCATAATTAGTCCCGTTCTTGTTAAAGGTAAATGTTTGTTTCAAGAAGCATGCTCTCTTAAATTAAGTTGGGATGAAACTCTACCGCCTTCCATGATCGACGAGTGGGAAGCATGGGTAAGAAATATCTACGAGCTTAATAGTTTCGAAATTAAAAGATGCCTTTGCTCTGATGTTGACAACTTAGATAGTGTAGAGCTTCACATTTTTGCGGACGGCAGTCAGACTGCATTCGGCGCCGTTGCTTACCTCAGGTTTTGTTCCGAAAGAACTATAGAATGTCAAATAGTAATGGCAAAGCTTAGACTCGTGCCACTAAGCCCTGGTTCGATGAAAACCATCCCAAGAATTGAGCTTAATGCCGCTAAGCTATCTGTTCTCTTGTATCTAAAACTAAAACAAGAAATTTCGATACCTATTACTAATTGTTACTTCTGGTCGGATAGTTCTATAGTACTTAGTTACATAAACTCGGGCGATACACGTTTTCAAAAATTCGTGTCTAATAGGATTGCCTTCATAAGAAACCATACGAAAGTAGACCAATGGCGTCATGTTCCTGGTAGTTCGAATCCTGCTGATATCTTGAGTAGAGGTTCCAAAAATGTAAAATCATTCATGCTAAATGAAAATTGGGTAAATGGCCCTAGATTTCTTTATGAACAAGATTGTAATTGGCCTAATACCACTATTAATCCGAATCTACTTGTTGACGATAAAGAAGTTAAAGTAAATTCTCCTAAAGTTAAAGCTATGAAAGCTACAGATACTGTTTGTCCTACAGATAAACTAATGCAAAGTTGTTCGGACTGGTATAAATTGAAATGCAGAGTTTCATCAATTCTTAGATTAGTTCGAATTTTGGAATCCAATTGCATAACCAAGGGACCTATTACAATCGAAGAATTAGAAGAATCCGAATGCTCTATTTACAGATTTCTTCAACACAAATACTTTGCTGAAACCTTAACTGCTCTGAATAATGGTAAAATTCCTCCGAAGAATTTTCTAAAACTTAATCCTTTCATTGATAACAAGGGTGTACTTAGACTAGGTGGTAGACTTAGACTTTCAGACCTTCCTTATGATGCTAAGTTCCCAATAGTACTACCTAAAGATCATTTTGTAACTAGATTAATAGTAACTGACTATCATAAGTCGTTAGGTCACTTCGGTAAAGAGACTATAATTGCTCACGTGAAACTTAAATATTACATTGTAGGTTTAAGCTCATTGACGAGAGCAATACCTAAATGTTGCGTCACCTGTAGGAAGGTACAGGGGAAACAAAGTTTCCAAATGATGTCGGATTTGTCGAACGATAGAGTAGTTGGTGAAGTTCCTCCTTTCTCTAAAGTAGGTGTAGATTATTTTGGACCGTATCTTGTATCTCGAGGCAGAGCTAAGAGTAAAAAAAACGATACGGGGTCATATTTTCATGTCTAGCTAGTAGAGCCTGTCATATCGAAATATCTCATTCACTAGATACAGATAGCTTTATTAACGCTCTAAGACGATTCATATCTCGACGAGGTCCAGTTACAGTGATACGATCTGACAACGGAACCAACCTAGTTGCCGGAAACAAGGAACTGAAAGGTTCTATAGCTGATTGGAATAAACAACAAATAGATGACTTTTGTAAGCAAAGAAATATCGATTGGATCTTTTATCCCCCTCATGCATCGCATTACGGTGGTGTATACGAACGAGAGATCCGAACCATCCGTAAAGTATTAAATAGTATATTATGTGAATTTGCAAATCGGACTGTTCTTACAGATGAGATGCTTGTTACCCTTATGTGTGAAGTTGAAAACACTCTAAATAACAGGCCCCTCACCCCTGTCTCCTCCGATGTAAACGAGTTGGAGGCCTTGACTCCTAACCACATCTTGAGGCTGAATAACACCAAAAGCTTTCCCCCTGGTATTTTTGATGAAAAAGACTGTTACCTTAAGAAACGTTGGAAGCAAGTTCAACAGTATGCAGACACATTTTGGCATCGTTGGAAGAGACGGTATTTAACTGGCCTAATTGAAAGACAGAAGTGGTTCACGCCTCAGCGCCAACACCATGTTGGAGACATGGTATTGGTTGTTGACGAGAATCTGCCTCGCAACCTATGGTGTCTCGGTAGAATAGTTAAAGTAACTATTTCTGGTAAAGGTAACATGCATAGTGCGTTCATAAAAGTGAACCGCCATAAAGAAGGTAAAACTTTGAAGCTCAGCACTACAGTCATTGAGCGTCCCATTAATAAACTTGTTCTCATCATGCCTAATGAAGGCGTTTCTTAGAATAATTTTTTCATAGCTGTTCCCTTTGTACTTGTTTGAATAACTCCATGTCTATTATGCGGTTATCCTTTGTAATTTATATCTTGAAGAATCTTGTCTTTCAAAAGGGCCGGTGTAATCGTTTTCACTATTATTCATTAAACCTTTTTTTTTAACTTTTCTATCCGCAATTCTGTAAAATCTTTCTTCTTCTTTTTGCCTTAAAACTTACTTAAACAGCAGATCCTCCACTATTTCATTATTATCTTGCACCTCGCAGAGCAGACAAACCTTACAAATTACTAGTGAAAATGTGTTATATAGGCTAATATTTTAGGCACCATCATCTTCATGATCACATCTCCACCATGTTGTACCTCTTATAAAAGGGAAATTAAATGATGTGTCACCTTTATATGAACAAACGCCTTTCACTACCTAAAAATTCTCTAACGCCAACCAAAGTCGGGCGGCTAGATTACACCTATAACCCGTTAATTCTTATAACCCGTTAATTCCTATAACCCGTTAATTCTTATAACCCGTTAATTCTTATAACCCGTTAATTCTTATAACCCGTTAATTCTTATAACCCGATAATTCTTGTAACCCGTTAATTCTTATAACCCGATAATTCTTGTAACCCGTTAATTCTTATAACCCGTTAATTCTTATAACCCGTTAATTCTTATAACCCGTTAATTCCTATAACCCGTTAATTCTTATAACCCGTTAATTCTTATAACCCGTTAATTCTTATAACCCGATAATTCTTGTAACCCGTTAATTCTTATAACCCGTTAACTCAATTATAACCCGTTAATTCTTATAACCCGTTAATTCTTATAACCCGTTAATTCTTATAACCCGTTAATTCTTATAACCCGTTAATTCCTATAACCCGTTAATTCTTATAACCCGTTAATTCCTATAACCCGTTAATTCTTATAACCCGTTAATTCTTATAACCCGTTAATTCTTATAACCCGTTAATTCTTATAACCCGATAATTCTTGTAACCCGTTAATTCTTATAACCCGATAATTCTTGTAACCCGTTAATTCTTATAACCCGTTAATTCTTATAACCCGTTAATTCTTATAACCCGTTAATTCCTATAACCCGTTAATTCTTATAACCCGTTAATTCTTATAACCCGTTAATTCTTATAACCCGATAATTCTTGTAACCCGTTAATTCTTATAACCCGTTAATTCTTATAACCCGATAATTCTTGTAACCCGTTAATTCTTATAACCCGTTAATTCTTATAACCCGTTAATTCTTATAACCCGTTAATTCTTTTAACCCGTTAATTCTTATAACTCGTTAATTCTTATAACCCGTTAATTCTTATAACCCGTTAATTCTTATAACCCGTTAATTCTTATAACCCGTTAATTCTTATAACCCGTTAATTCTTATAACCCGTTAATTCTTATAACCCGTTAATTCTTATAACCCGTTAATTCTTATAACCCGTTAATTCTTATAACCCGTTAATTCTTATAACCCGTTAATTCTTATAACCCGTTAATTCTTATAACCCGTTAATTCTTATAACCCGTTAATTCTTATAACCCGTTAATTCTTATAACCCGTTAATTCTTGTAACACGGAAATTCTTGTAACACGGAAATTCTTATAACCCGTTAATTCTTATAACCCGTTAATTCATATAACCCGTTAATTCTTATAACCCGTTAATTCTTATAACCCGTTAATTCTGATAACCCGTTAATTCTTATAACCCGTTAATTCTTATAACCCGTTAATTCTTATAATCCGTTACTTCTTATAACCCGTTACTTCTTATAACCCGTTAATTCTTATAACCCGTTAATTCTTATAACCCGTTAATTCTTATAACCCGTTAATTCTTTTAACCCGTTAATTCTTATAACCCGTTAATTCTTATAACTCGTTAATTCTTATAACCCGTTAATTCTTATAACCCGTTAATTCTTATAACCCGTTAATTCTTATAACCCGTTAATTCTTATAACCCGTTAATTCTTATAACCCGTTAATTCTTATAACCCGTTAATTCTTATAACCCGTTAATTCTTATAACCCGTTAATTCTTATAACCCGTTAATTCTTATAACCCGTTAATTCTTATAACCCGATAATTCTTGTAACCCGTTAATTCTTATAACCCGATAATTCTTGTAACCCGTTAATTCTTATAACCCGTTAATTCTTATAACCCGTTAATTCTTATAACCCGTTAATTCCTATAACCCGTTAATTCTTATAACCCGTTAATTCTTATAACCCGTTAATTCTTATAACCCGATAATTCTTATAACCCGTTAATTCTTATAACTCGTTAATTCTTATAACCCGTTAATTCTTATAACCCGTTAATTCTTATAACCCGTTAATTCTTATAACCCGTTAATTCTTATAACCCGTTAATTCTTATAACCCGTTAATTCTTATAACCCGTTAATTCTTATAACCCGTTAATTCTTATAACCCGTTAATTCTTATAACCCGTTAATTCTTATAACCCGTTAATTCTTATAACCCGTTAATTCTTTAACCCGTTAATTCTTATAACCCGTTAATTCTTATAACCCGTTAATTCTTATAACCCGTTAATTCTTATAACCCGATAATTCTTGTAACCCGTTAATTCTTATAACCCGATAATTCTTGTAACCCGTTAATTCTTATAACCCGTTAATTCTTATAACCCGTTAATTCTTATAACCCGTTAATTCCTATAACCCGTTAATTCTTATAACCCGTTAATTCTTATAACCCGTTAATTCTTATAACCCGATAATTCTTGTAACCCGTTAATTCTTATAACCCGTTAATTCTTATAACCCGATAATTCTTGTAACCCGTTAATTCTTATAACCCGTTAATTCTTATAACCCGTTAATTCTTGTAACCCGTTAATTCTTATAACCCGTTAATTCTTATAACCCGTTAATTCTTATAACCCGTTAATTCTTATAACCCGTTAATTCTTATAACCCGTTAATTCTTATAACCCGTTAATTCTTATAACCCGTTAATTCTTATAACCCGTTAATTCTTATAACCCGTTAATTCTTATAACCCGTTAATTCTTATAACCCGTTAATTCTTATAACCCGTTAATTCTTATAACCCGTTAATTCTTATAACCCGTTAATTCTTATAACCCGTTAATTCTTGTAACACGGAAATTCTTGTAACACGGAAATTCTTATAACCCGTTAATTCTTATAACCCGTTAATTCTTATAACCCGTTAATTCTTATAACCCGTTAATTCTTATAACCCGTTAATTCTTATAACCCGTTAATTCTTATAACCCGTTAATTCTTATAACCCGTTAATTCTTATAATCCGTTACTTCTTATAACCCGTTACTTCTTATAACCCGTTAATTCTTATAACCCGTTAATTCTTATAACCCGTTAATTCTTTTTGACTATTTTGCAGCGGGAAAAAACAATTTCATTGGAATATGTCTATACCATTCGATAGATTATTAAATTCTAAAGAATTATGGATTGTGTAAGTGTAACGTACGTATTTGATACGTATGATAGATTAGTTAATTTAAAGAATTCTGAGTAGGGAACTACCATCCAAATTTTTATGGTTTGAGAGAAAAAGCATTTTTCTCACTTTTTGACAACTATTCTTCGTGAAATCGTACGTCTGGCATTTTTTCCTATTCGTTTAACCTGTTACAGTCTTTGAGCAAATAACCTCTTATTAATAGGGACTTGCCTTTAGTTTGAATATAAATAGGGTAAATATTTTAAGGTAATTATAATCTTTAATTTAAGCAAATTATAATCATTATTTTAAAATATAATCATTATTTTTAAATATAATCATTATTTCTAAATATAATCATTATTTCTAAATATAATCATTATTTCTAAATATAATCATTATTTTTAAATATAATCATTAATTTTAAATTTAATCATTATTTTTAAATATAATAATTATTTTAAACTATAATCATTATTTTAAAATATAATAATTATTTTAATCAAAATATGATAATTATTTTAATCAAAATGTAATCATTATTTTAATCAAAATATAATCATTACTTTAATCAAAATATAATCATTATTTTAATCAAAATTTAATCATTATTTTAATCAAATTATAATCATTATTTTATTCAAAATATAATCATTATTTTAATCAAAATATAATCATTATTTTAATCAAAATATAATCAATATTTTAATCAAACTATAATCAATATTTTAATCAAAATATAATCATTATTTTAATCAAAATATAATCATTACTTTAATCAAAATATAATCATTATTTCAAAATATAATCATTATTGTAATCAAAATATAATCATTATTGTAATCAAAATATAATCATTATTCTATTCAAAATATAATCATTATTTTAATCAAAATATAATCATTATTATATTTACCGATTATTAACGGTATAAGTTAACTAATTTTTCAACAACTTGAGGAAAGACTAACGTACCGTGAGAATCATTCATAAAAATCACTACACATACACACACATACACAAACATACAATTGAGGAATAATACATGTTATTTTCAAACATGTACACTTACCCATGACATGTTTAGTCTCCACGCCGTTCAGAATGTTGAGGTGGTGATTAGTCACCGAAGAGCTTATCCTGACGTCACTTTTTTCAGTTAGTTTACTCTTCAGAACATTCAGACTGCAGGTAGAGTCAATGCAGCCAATGAAATATACGATGTTGCACCTGAAAGAGAGAACTTATCAACTGCAGGTAATTTCAGGGTAAAATAGCGCAATTAATGGAACCAAAGATGTTCAGTTTGTTATGTTTGGTAAGACAATTGAATGAGGAGTTAGTAATTAATATTTATTGTTATTTAAGATAATTTATTTTGTAAGGGCAGACTTTAAAATAACGTTTAGGAGAAGAAATGCCGTGACAACTGTTATTATTTTGATTCAATGACGCATATCCCGTCTGTATGAAGTCAACGAATCATTAGTTTGAATAAATGTTACATCTAACTTAATTAATGTTCCATGTAACTTAATTAATGTTACAAGTAACTTAATTAATGTTCCATGTAACTTAATTAGTGTTACAAGTAACTTAATTAATGTTCCATGTAACTTAATTAATGTTATTTGTAACTTAATTAATGTTACATGTAACTTAATTAATGTTCCATGTAACTAAATTAATGTTCCATGTAACTAAATTAATGTTCCATGTAACTAAATTAATGTTACATGTAACTTAATTAGTGTTACAAATAACTCAATTAATGTTCCATGTAACTAAATTAATGTTCCATGTAACTAAATTAATGTTACATGTAACTTAATTAGTGTTACAAGTAACTTAAATAATGTTCCATGTAACTTAATTAATGTTCCATGTAACTTAATTAGTGTTCCATGTAACTAAATTAATGTTACATGTAACTTAATTAGTGTTACAAGTAACTTAATTAATGTTCCATGTAACTTAAATAATGTTCCATGTAACTTAATTAATGTTATTTGTAACTTAATTAATGTTCCATGTAACTAAATTAATGTTACATGTAACTTAATTAGTGTTACAAGTAACTTAATTAATGTTCCATGTAACTTAATTAATGTTCCATGTAACTTAATTAATGTTACATCTAACTTAATTAATGTTACATGTAACTAAATTAATGTTACAAGTAACATAATTAATGTTCCATGTAACCAGGTCTAACCGTTTGTGAGTAATATTGCTCCAAGTAACACACATACATACAGACAGATTTATATTAAATAATTTATTATAATTTAAAGTGGTAGAGTTACATTGTCATGGAAAATATAATAACGGTAACGTTTATTAATTTTTTAAATAAATTAGAATTAATTATTTTACCTCAACTCTGAAATATTGATGCACAAATTTAACTAATTATTTAATTCAGGTTTTTATCAAATTTTTCCTTATTTGTTAATAAATTAAATTCAATTACTTGTAATAATGTCAGAAAATCGTAAAATTTTAGTGATTACAGAACTGGAAATATTTTACGGGAAATCTTTTACCCGATCACTCGGAAAAACAACGAAATTAAAGTTAATGTAAAAATAGTCAATAAATACGGAATGATTTTCATTTTTCAAATTGTGATTGAAATAATAATTTGAAAGTATTCCCTACTTCTGTTTGGGTATTTCAATATTTTTATTCAATCGACACTTTTCCATGAAAGTTAGTTAAAATGATTAATGAAGTTTATAGGCAATTGTTGTGGGGAGAAAGTAATTAATGTACACTACTGAGTAATTTAAGGGATATTTCCATACATTTTCTATATTCTGACAAACTAATTAATGTTACCATTCCATTAATGTACACTAAGAGATATAGAGACTTTAGTGAGTCTGTTATCACATACCAAGTCACTAATTTACCTCACTGATTGCAGGTCTTGGAAGATACCATCACTCAAAGGTTTGAAGTTATGATAGCTGTCAAAAAGCAGTATCCTAATTTGTTTTGTTTTCCCATCCTTCTCAACACTCTTCGTCTCATCCCCATCAACTCCACTCGAGTGGGCACTAGATTGCTGACTGTAGGTCAGTACCTTAATTAATGCAAAAAGGTGGTCGGTGTTTGTCACTTCAAATGCTGTTACCTCCTTCAGCGCAGGTTCTACTTGCTTGATAGCAGTTTCGCTGAAATTAGCTGTGCAGATCGAGTCAAGATGGCGGAGATAGTAAGACCTTTTGAAAGTTAGGGAAGAAAATGGCATTAACTATTTTATTATTTATTTACGACACGAATTGATTTATTTAATTTCAACTTAAGTGATTTGAATTTAGAATAAAATAAATAATAAAAATATATTTTGTGTTAATTGAATCGGAAAATTATATCATTTGTGTACTTTTAAAATTAATTAAATTAGTTTGAGAAAGGATTATTCCAATTATTTTTCATAATTAGCCATGTTCAAATTAATTCAAGTCATGTTCAAATTAATTCAAGTTATGTTCAAATTAATTCAAGTCATGTTCAAATTAATTCAAGTCATGTTCAAATTAATTCAAGTCATGTTCAAATTAATTCAAGTCATGTTCATATTAATTCAAGTTATGTTCAAATTAATTCAAGTCATGTTCAAATTAATTCAAGTCATGTTCAAATTAATTCAAGTCATGTTCAAATTAATTCAAGTCATGTTCAACTAATTTTTAATTTTCTTCCTAATATTTTTTATAATGAAAACTGATATTAGTTTTCATTTGCTCAAAGAAAACTAATTACCAGGATAACTATAACGTACTTCTGGAAATAATTATTACTTGTTGCTATTTAATTAGTTAAAATAAACATAACTATACTTAATTTATTTGATATATAGTTTGATGAATGATGTTCATCAAAATTAAAAACAAGAATATTACCTATATAATTTCAACCGGTAAATAGTGTTTGGCGTAACTTTTTCATTCCACAGACACAACTTAGAGTTCCACGGTACTAATAGTGGTGAAAAATAACGCGAAGGATGTTATTCAGATATGCAAGTGTGCTAAAATATAATCAATCTATTTTTTATACACAATAGCATGTACACACAAGTAATAATTATTAACAACTCCCTAATATACATTTAGATATTCCAGACTGAATGTTCTACCAGTGAATATTTCTCAGTTTTACCTTCTACTCCAAATAGTGTGTTTTTATTAGGATAAAGTTAATTGTTTAAGATAGAGTTTGTTCTCACTTTGCCAGCCTTAGATCATAGCAGGTTATGTTTTCCTCGTTGTGATTGGCTCTGCAAACAGAGCAGTACTCATTGCGTCCATAACTGAAATAGAAAAAATAGATGAAGAACTAATTTAGTATGTACCAGCAGGTGCAAAACAAGTCCACACAGAATTTTAAGTTCTGACTATTATATGACGATTTTACTAGCCAAATTCTGCTTGCTAAAAATATTAGTGAATGCACGGGTTAGCTGTTGAAGATGTTTTCGAGCAAATGTACTTATAGAAAGAGAAGAAGTAACTTTAGTGTCAAAATAGAATGAAATTACAAATCTATTCGAAATATTTTTTTATCAATTTTTTACATTTAAAATTTCATTACACAGAAAGTGTGGCGAATAAGCCACACTACCACTTACAGTTTGTTTCAATCAAATCTGTTCAATATTGAAGGAGTTGTAATGATTTTAACAAAATCACCCACAACAACAACAACAACAATCAAGGGGTGTTCCTATGCTGCACTTCTAGCGGGTAGCAGCAATGAATAACATCCATTTACACCAAATATTTACGCTCCAATGTAGTAATCATTTACATTTCTTCAAAAACTAAAACAAATAATCGAATATTTGGAAACTAGGTTTGGCGGCAAACTTACAACCCAAGTTGGAGAAAATTGCCTCCAATCTGGAGAAAATTACCTCCAATCTGGAGAAAATTGCCTCCAATCTAGAGAAAATTGCACCCAATCTGGAGAAAATTGCCTCCAATCTGGAGAAAATTGCCTCCAATCTGGAGAAAATTGCACCCAATCTGGAGAAAATTGCCTCCAATCTGGAGAAAATTGCCTCCAATCTGTAGAAAATTGCACCCAATCTGGAGAAAATTGCACCCAATCTAGAGAAAATTGCACCCAATCTGGAGAAAATTGCACCCAATCTAGAGAAAATTGCTCCCAATCTGGAGAAAATTGCACCCAATCTGGAGAAAATTGCACCCAATCTGGAGAAAATTACACCCAATCTGGAGAAAATTGCACCCAATCTGGAGAAAATTGCACCCAATCTAGAGAAAATTGCACCCAATCTGGAGAAAATTGCACCCAATCTGGAAAAAATTGCACCCAATCTGGAGAAAATTGCACCCAATCTGGAAAAAATTGCACCCAATCTGGAGAAAATTGCACCCAATCTAGAGAGAATTGCTCACAATCTGGAGAAAATTGCACCCAATCTGGAGAAAATTGCACCCAATCTGGAGAAAATTGCCTCCAATCTGGAGAAAATTGCCTCCAATCTGGAGAAAATTGCCTCCAATCTGGAGAAAATTGCCTCCAATCTGGAGAAAATTGCCTCCAATCTGGAGAAAATTGCCTCCAATCTGGAGAAAATTGCACCCAATCTAGAGAAAATTGCACCCAATCTAGAGAAAATTGCTCCCAATCTGGAGAATATTGTACCCAATCTGGAGAAAATTGCACCCAATCTGGAGAAAATTGCACCCAATCTGGAGAAAATTGCACCCAATCTGGAGAAAATTGCACCCAATCTGGAGAAAATTGCACCCAATCTGGAGAAAATTGCACCCAATCTGGAAAAAATTGCACCCAATCTGGAGAAAATTGCACCCAATCTGGAGAAAATTGCACCCAATCTGGAGAAAATTGCACCCAATCTAGAGAGAATTGCTCACAATCTGGAGAAAATTGCATCCAATCTGGAGAAAATTGCACCCAATCTGGAGAAAATTGCACCCAATCTGGAGAAAATTGCACCCTATCTGAAGACAATTCCACCCAATCTAGAGAAAACTGCCCCCAATCTGGAGAACATTGCCTCCAATCTGGAGAAAATTGCACCCAATCTGAAAAAAATTGCACCCAATCTGGAGAAAATTGCACCCAATCTGGAGAAAATTGCACCCAATCTGTAGAAAATTGCACCCAATCTAGAGAAAATTGCACCCAATCTAGAGAAAATTCCCTCCAATCTGGAGAAAATTGCACCCTATCCTGAGAAGTACAAACAGTCCTCACACTTGTTCCTAATCCCAATTCCGAAAAATCACTACCTAATCCAGGAAGAAGAATGTTAAAATTTTGATATTCATTTATTTAATAATTAAATTTTCAAAATTCTACTCTCTAGAAAATGTAGTAAATACACCAGGCTACCAATTGAAGCTTGTTTAAAATAAATCGATTCACTATTGAAGGAGGGAGGAGAAGAAGCAATATTAGTGACAAAATCAGTCGAAAATATATGTCTCTACGATTAAATTTTATCAAAATTTGACATTTATGATTGTTATTTTGAATTTTTATTCACTAGAAAGTGTAGCGAATAAGTCAGGCTATCATTTGAAGTTTTTTTCAATCAAATCGGTTGACTATTGAAGGAGAAGTAACGATTCTCCCAAAATCTTCAACAACAACACCAACATCCCCAACAACAATCAGAGGGTGTTCTTAGGCTGCGCTCCTAGCGGGTCGCAGCAACAATTTAAATTAATAATTCATTTCGCTAACAAATCAAATGGAGTTTCAATATGAATGGCACATAGTTTTTTCTATCTTTTTAACACACTGACCTCACTTTGGCTGCCGTGATAACTCTCTTATTGTGAGTTGTGAAATCTTTGTAGCTTAACTTTTCCACCAACTTATCGACTTCAGAAGCAGAGAGAGAACACCTCGGTAGATACAGGTAAGTGAATCTGTAAAGTGGAAACACCAAACACAGTATTTACTATTAGTACAGCGAGTTACAAGAGACATGCAATTGAAATGATATTACTAATATTTATTTAAGATATTTTACACAGCAATAATCAGTAAGTAAATAATGTCTGACATTTAATGGCACGCGCTGATAATAAAAATCATAGCCAAAATAATTTGTTCTCCAATTGTAGCTATTAATTCTATAATAACAACATTTTGGTTGGTAATGAACAAATAAGGAAAATAAAACAATCAGTTTTAGTGAACATGTAGATAATATTAGAAATTTATGAGTCTACAATACCACTATAAGTTGTAATTATATATATACTAGTGTACTTTCCCGTTAATAATAACAGGTCATTATCAATACCAATTTATTACCCGTTATTAGGTTACTTTTAATGAATTGAATTAAAATTAAATTTTCTGCATAGTCTAATTTATTTTATAGATAAAATACATTTAAAAATTGAATAAAAACAGGGGAATTTAAATATCAAGTCAATATATTCCCGTGCGTATCATAGTTACATTCTTCATGTTTAATACCCGTAGTGTAAAAGCGGACACAAAATAAATAAACACACTACGGGTATCATTAGGATGGATTATAACAATAATATGTAGTTATTTATACTAACTATGATATAACTGTTTTCTAACTACGGATATTTTCCCACTAAATCAATAATTTATATTATCCTCTAGTAAATTATTTCAATTTCCTCTCCATAAAGATCTATTCTTTTTGCTTCCAATAGAAATGAACATCGTTACTTTTAAAGCAAAACTGAAATCACATCCAGTACTTCCCCTAAGGTTTTACCCCCCCCCCCCCCCCCTTTGTATACTTTGTGGAATAATATTATCGGGTGGCAACTGTCCTAACGCCCTTTGATGTGAAGATTAACAAATAATAACAGTTGTGATGAACTTACCGTGTGATGAACTTACCGTGTGATGAACTTACCATGTGATGAACTTACCGTGTGATGAACTTACCGTGTGATGAACTTACTGTGTGATGAACTTACCGTGTGATGAACATACCGTGTGATGAACTTACCGTGTGATGAACTTACCATGTGATGAACTTACCATGTGATGAACTTACCATGTGATGAACTTACCGTGTGATGAACTTACCATGTGATGAACTTACCGTGTGATGAACTTACCGTGTGATGAACTTACCGTGTGATGAACTTACTGTGTGATGAACTTACCGTGTGATGAACTTACCATGTGATGAATTTACCATGTGATGAACTTACCGTGTGATGAACTTACCGTGTGATGAACTTACCATGTGATGAACTTACCATGTAATGAACTTACCATGTGATGAACTTACCATGTGATGAACTTACCGTGTGATGAACTTACCGTGTGATGAACTTACCATGTGATGAACTTACCGTGTGATGAACTTACCGTGTGATGAACTTACCATGTGATGAACTTACCATGTGATGAACCTACCATGTGATGAATTTATCATGTGATGAATATACCATGTGATGAATTTACCATGTGATGAACTTACCATGTGATGAACTTACCATGTGATGAACTTACCATGTGATGAACTTACCGTGTGATGAACTTACCGTGTGATGAACTTACCGTGTGATGAACATACCATGTGATGAACTTACCGTGTGATGAATTTACCATGTGATGAACTTACAATGTGATGAACTTACCATGTGATGAACTTACCATGTGATGAACTTACCATGTGATGAACTTACCAGTTACTTATATGAATTAATTGAACATACAAGTTTAAGATATACCCAGCCTGTGGTCCTTCAGAACGTTATTCATTTGTTTTACGAAATTCGAAAGTTTTTATGAAATATTCTATTTTTAAATGATAATGCAATAGATAGGGATTTAATTCAAATTGGTGGAATTTAACAAATGGAATTAATATGTTATATAATTATTGTATTAGTTATGTAGGTATAATATTTAAATATGGTCTACAAAAAAACATGCGTTAACCGTTTTTAGAAATTCAAAATAATTTTCAAGATATGAAGAAAAATAGAAACTCAGGCGCGTATACAAGGGGGGGGGGGCATTTGGGGCAGATCCACCCCCCTTGAGGTTTGAACTTTTTACAAATTAATCTACGGATTAATAAAAATATATGGATTAATCCTCCAAATTGAAGAAATGTCAATTATTTGATTATTTTTAATTGCTTTTGACATGCTTGAACACTGTAATTAAATTGCTTTCAAGTCGTATTATGTATAAGCCATTCTGTCCGAGAGTGGATATCGATCATCCTATTAATATTAGCACTGTTCTTCAATTTAAAAATGTTTTTTTAATTTGAGAAGAAATGCATCGTCCTGTACTCTGTAGTTTGCCAAAACACCTTCTTCTTCAACAGTACGCCGAAAATTGATGCTTTCCCAAGATAAATGGAAGGGTGGCTAGATCTTACCACTTGAAAAAGTTCACAAGAGTTCGTGGTCTATTCAGTGAAACTGGTTCTATTCACAAGAAAAAGCAAATGAAAACAAAACCAAAAAAACACAAACTGCGATTCAGGAGGTGAAGAGTTTCTTTGAAGAAACCACTAGTTTTTCTCTCAGAAAAGCTTTTCAGCAGATTTCATCCACACCAAAACCACGTGGTGGAGGATCGTCATACATTCATTTAGTTTCCGTTTTTATCATTGAACTTCAGTTCGACCATTAACGAAAACCACATAAATAGCGGGTTTTGTGAGTGGATTATGCAGCAACCATCCAACATTGCCAATTGAATCGTTTGGACAGACGAGAAGTAAATTTGCCTCCATCAAAAACACATCGAAAAATACGAATGAAAATCCTCGAAATATCTGGAAAACAAATGATAGGCATGATGCTAAGGTATTGATCTTCGTTGCAATTGTTAATGGAATGGTTCCAATTGTTCAAGCATTCCTTAACGAATATGGCAACTTGTTACCAGTTAATGGTTTTCAAAACTCTGATTGCTCCAGCACATTATTTGGCCCAGACTGCAACTGCTTCACTTTGGTGGATGCAAGACCACGGGAAACGGACTAATCCCCACCGGACTATTTCCCACCAGTCATTTCTCCGCCTATTTTTTTTTCAATTTATACTTTGGAAGACAATTCAATATTAAGATTTTTTAATTCGTTTTTATTAATCGTTTTGGCCAATAAATCTAAAGCCGTGAAATTGTAAATCAAAGTTCTGCCGTCGACATTAGAGTATTCAATTTAGAATAGCATAAATATGTGTTTCTGTTTTATTTAAGTCATCTAACACCCCAAAAATATTCAAAATATTTTTTTTTATATATATAGAAAAATATTCATAGCCTGGGACACAGATGTCCCAACAGACTTTTTTCTCGGGATGAATGTGTCCCACTAGACTTTTATCAACAGGATAATTAAAACATGCAAATAACATTATCCCGTATATTTCATCATAATAAAGCAGTTTGGCAATGTATAAATATTATACAAATAAAGATACAAACTTTGTTATGCATTTATCACATAATATCACATTCCTTCACATTATAAGTATTACAAATGAACATTTTATGCATTAGATTAGAAATATATGTATCTATTTCTTTGTAATACTCTATACTTATAATATAGAAAACAAAATAAATGGGTTCATCATATGTATTAATTTTTTATCAATATAGATAAAAATATAAACTGTTTGTACTTATAATATACTACCACATTCCTTTTCATTACATAACAAAAATATGTATCCATTTACTTATAATATAAAAAACATAATAGATGTGTTCAATATAAAAATAAGTAAATAATTGAGATCTGAGGTTGTACTTTCATCTATTTATGACTAGGGGCAAAACATCCAATGCAGTATGTAAGATTGCAATGCCTGCACATCATCTTTGTGTGTATTTCTTTGCCTTGCCTACTACATCCCACACATCTTCGTCGAGTTTTACCTTCAATAGGCAAGTACAATCCTACATCAATCATATCCCTGGACAGCAATGATCTTCGACCAGTTCGAGAAGATCTCTTATTTGGATTTGAAGCTTGTCCAATTCTTATCAATTCATGTGAGAGGTCGGTGATGAAATCAAGAATGGGTTTCTGTGGATGACGTCTCAGATCCTTGAGAACAATCCAAGCATTTACACATGAAAACATAATGCATCGGTAGAATACCTTCTTCCACCATTTCAAAGATTTACGATCCAATTCATAAACACCAGCCATCTTGTCAGCAATATCCACTCCTCCCATTATCTTTCGATAGAAAGCGATAGATGTAGGACAAGGTATTTTTTCTGTTGACCCATCTTTTTTCTTTTTCGAAACTTCTGTCATTTCTAAAGAATGGCAATTGCTCAATAAGAGGACTTCCTTGGTGTCAATCCACCTGGATGCCAAAGTTCCCTTGTTGTTTCCAGCATACTCAGTTTCTCGACGCATTAGTGCTGCCTCCATGACTGGTAGATTCCTTCGATTTTTCATGCAAGTTCCAACTGCTGCAAATGGTAATGTATCCATAAGATGAATAGATGTAAAAAATCTATCAAATGCCAATGTTACATCAGGGTCTCTTATGGTGGAGCAAAGAGAATTCACAACTCTCTCCCCTAGGGTTCCCTCTTCAGCTGATGTCTCTTTTCCAGCATAAATATTTAGATCGTAGGTGTACCCAGTAAGCGAGTCACATCTCATCCAAATTTTTATGCCTCTCTTCACTGGCTTCATTGGGAGATACTGCTTCAAAGAAGATCATCCCTTGAATTTCGTCATTGACTCATCTATGCTTTGAAAGGGACTGTCTTGTCTTACTTTCTTAAATGTCATTTTCAAGCACGAGACCACATCTTCAATATAATAAAGTTTGGATGCACCATCTGGTTTTTCAGGTTCTGCGAAATAAAGTTTTGACATCAGTAGCCTAAATCTGTCCCTTGTAAATGTTTCTTTGATCAATGCATTCCCCATTCCTTTTCTCGTTGACCAGTACGAACATAATCTGGGAAGTCTGTCGTAGCACATAACAAGGAAGCAACCAATAAGAGACTTTATCTCATGAGGATTTGTCGGAGTGATTGCCTTCTTTTTGGTTTTACCATAAGCTTCCAATCTTTTATTAGTACAGTGAGTAATATGAGCTATTAGACTATTTGAGAAAAGCTTAGGAAATATTCCAAGAGGTTTTGAAAATTTTGTCAGATCAGGATCAATAACACAATTTCTTTCAGTTGAAGGTAGAAAGCGAGGTTGAAATTCTGAAACATTTTCAATCCATTCCAATGTCTCATTTGTCACCGACTTCGATGTTACATTCGATAACTCATTCAATTGCTCATCTTGATTTGGTAATTCATCATCGGAACCTTCGCTATCATTTTCAGACTCTGATTGAGTTTCATCTTCACTTGCATTTGTCGCATCAGAATCTGAATTTTCGTCAGTGGATTCATAATCAGGTAAATCCCATAACATTTGGTTTATTGCCTCATCGTCCATACCACCTGGCTTCATCTGCAAATAAGTGTATCAATTGATGTAATTAATTATAAAAGTATTGAGTATATATAAAAATAAATTGAATTTTAGTAAAACATTAGGTATACTATAAAAGTCAGATGGGACAGTGTTGTCCCGCCAAAAAAGTCTAGTGGGAGACTAGTGTCCCACAAGAAAATAAATATTTCATTCCTAATGTTTGCGGTATTCAATGGCAACTATGATCAGTAATATGTTCATAGTACCATATTAGAAACCTTATATAATATCATGATACAATATGAGTACGCTAATAAAGCACAAACCTTGTTTAGAAAGGAGAAAAAGCACCGAAGAACTTCCTCCAGTGAGAGTAGCAGAGAAACTATTCTCTGTAACTTGTATCCTTTTTGCCAAACTTTAGTGTGAATATGTGGCAACATTGCAGAGAGGTATAAAAGTCTATTCGTATATAATTTGAAGTAATTCTGGGACATAGGGAGCCCTGCAGATTTTTTTTTAAAAATTGCTGGGACACATATGACCCCAGAGACTCGAAAGGGTTAAACATTGTTGCATGGAAATTGGTCACTTACCAACTCCTTGAACCGAACCCGTTTTGTAGTTACTCTTTCGATAATTAGTTTTCATTGGAGACTTTTCGAAAAAATGTACAACTTTATATCTAAATCGTCCTCAAATCTGACTACTTGAAAAGTCTTGATTTAAGGATTTCTACACTCTAACTTATGTATTTTCATAATGATGGTTAATCCATTGTCAGTTCTTTAAGGAATAAATATTAAATAAGCATAATAGAAAAAAAGAGACTATACAAAAAACCAATATAGAGTGTAATAAAAAATATATAGTAGGATTATTAATTCTGTAGTCTATTATATTAATTGTCAAATTAATAAACTACAATTAAATATATACTTCTGTATATATTTGAACTAGAAGTAAATAGATGAACATTTTTAATAATAACTGGCAAAGAAAATAATAAATTCGCGATATGTATAACTTTAGAGCAGAAATAAACTGAATTAATCGTAGGTTCTCAGACTAAATTGCTACATTTTGCAATCCATTAGAATTGCCTAATGTTTGAACTTTGTATCATATCTTAATTCTATGCAAATTTACGAAGGTACAGTCTTAAAATATAAACGACCAATATCGACACACACGGAAATCAAAGCTAAAAATAGGACTGTGTTATTGTGTAAGACTGGTAATAAAATGTGTCTTTATTCATAAATGGTTTGTTTTATCGAAATTATAATTTAATAGCCAAAAATACTATTATTTTATTCGGCGGGGAAAAGTCTGGCGGGGAATAGTCCAGGCGGGGAAAAGTCTGGCGGGAAATAGTCCAGGCGGGGAAAAGTCCGGTTGGGAAAGATCCGGCAGGGAAAAGTGCTAGTGCCCAAGACCACATTGCACAAATGCAGCTCTAGAATTTAAGGAAAAGTTTCGAGGTCGAGTGATTAGCAGAAGTACGAAATAAAATTCCTGGTCAGCACACAGTCAATTTGCAGTTATATGGCAGTCAATTAGCAGCCAATTGGCATTCTTTTGGCAGTCAATTGGCAGTCAAAAGGTAGTCAATTGGCAGTCAATTGGCAGTCAAAAGGCAGTCAATTAGCAGCCAATTGGCATTCTTTTGGCAGTCAATTGGCAGTCAAAAGGTAGTCAATTGGCAGTCAATTGGCAGTCAAAAGGCAGTCAATTAGTAGCCAATTGGCATTCTTTTGGCAGTCAATTGGCAGTCAAAAGGTAGTCAATTGGCAGTCAATTGGCAGTCAAAAGGCAGTCAATTAGCAGCCAATTGGCATTCTTTTGGCAGTCAATTGGCAGTCAAAAGGTAGTCAATTGGCAGTCAATTGGCAGTCAAATGGCAGTCAATTGGCAGTCAAATGGTAGTCAAATGGCTGTCAAAAGAAGGTCAATTGGCAGTCAATTGGCAGTCAAATGGCAGTCAATTGTCAGTCAAATGGCAATCAATTGGCAGTCAATTGTCAGTCAATTGGCAGTCAATTGTCAGTCAAATGACAGTCAAATGACAGTCAATTGGCAGTCAAATGGCAGTCAATTTGCAGTCAAATGGTAGACAAATGGCAGTCAATTGGCAGTCAAATGGCAGTCAATTGGCAGTCAATTGGCAGTCAAATGGTAGTCAATTGTCAGTCAATTGGCAGTCAATTGGCAGTTAAATGGCTGTCAAATGGCAGTCAATTTGCAGTCAATTGGCAGTCAAATGGCAATCAATTGTCAGTCAAATAGCAGTCAATTGGATGTCAATTGGCAGTCAAATGGTAGTCAATTGTCAGTCAAATGGTAGTCAAATGTAGTCAATTGTCAGTCATTTGGCAGTTAAATGGCTGTCAAATGGCAGTCAATTGGCAGTCAAATAGCAATCAATTGTCAGTCAAATAGCAGTCAATTGGCAGTCAATAATTATTGTCAGTCAATTGGCAGTTAAAAGGCTGTCAAATGGCAGTCAATTTGCAGTCAAATGGCAGTCAATTGGCAATCAAATGGCAGTCAATTGTCAGTCAATTGTCAGTCAAATGGCAATCAATTGGCAGTCAATTGGCAGTCAAATGACAGTCAAATGGCAGTCAAATGGCAGTCAATTGGCAGTCAAATGGTAGACAATTGGCAGTCAATTGGCAGTCAAATGGCAGTTAATTGTCAGTCAAATGGCAGTCAAATGGCAGTCAATTGTCAGTCAAATGGCAGTCAAATGGCAGTCAATTGTCAGTCAAAAGCAGTCAATTGGCAGTCAATTGGCAGTCAAATGGCAGTCAAATTGCAGTCAATTGCCAGTAAAATGGTAGTCAATTGGCAGTCAATTGGCAGTCAAAGGGCAATCAAATGGCAGTCAAATGGCAGTCAATTGGCAGTCAAATGCAGTCAATTGGCAGTCAATTGGCAGTCAATTTGCAGTCAAGTGGCAGTCAATTTGCAGTCAATTGACTGCCTTTTGACTGCTAATTGACTGCACATTAACTGCTAATGTACTGCTCATTGACTATCAATTGACTATCAATTGACTATCATTTGACTGCTCTGTTTGATAATTAATGTGATTACTTTTAAATTCTTCAGTGCGGGTAACCTACGAAATGACACACCAGAAACTGATAATGTAAAACCGTTAATTAATCACACTACTAATTAATAATTATGTTTGCTAAGTAAGGCTTCACATTATTTTTCCCATTGATTTGTCATGTTGATATGTCAATAGATGAAATACTATGGTTCATTATAGTTTCTATCACTCACGTTAGGGAGTTTTCTGCAGAGTTTGTTGGCGCTAATCCGCATATCATGTTATAGACATTGTCTTGACAGCTACCAGGTGTGTCGGTGATACGGAGAATTGGAGGGACACCATTTCTGTTTCGGGGCAATGTATTGGGGTCACCAGGAGTGAAATTATCACAGTACTTGAAGGTGAACTCTGTAGAAAGGATAAAATGGGGAATTATTAGATTGTTTGGTGAATTTCGCAAGTGATGTTGAAAATATAAAAATATTATTTTATGAATAAAACTGGTGGAATATTATTTTGAATGAATTAGCTAGTCAAGATTATCTCATAATTAATAATAATCATCAAACAATTTAAAATAAATAGTAAATGTAGAGCTATGACTAAATTACAAAACATTAAAAAGAAAATCATACCTCACAGTTTATTGGTAAAATATCCTAATTATATTCCTGTTATATTTTATATCTTCCTCCAAATTAAGGAATATTTTAAGTAAAATGTTAGATTTTTAATGTGAATGATTCAAAATACTGGATACACTTACGCAGGTACCTACCGATGTTAGATTTAAAAAAAAGTCAAAAACATTTTCGGAAATATCAAAACTAAAGATTTCCACAATGTAGGTAGTAGGGTAAACTTCGAGTTATTGGACTAAACCACATTTTCGATCCTGTGAGGAAAAAACTAACAATAATATTTGTTATAGTTTTTAACTTTTGTGACAAAAAAGACACAACCAACGATGGTTGCACCCTCGGATTGAAGAGGAAAATGAAGAGGTAAATGAAGCACACGCGTAGTTTACCTAACACAAAATCTAAGAGGAAAATGAAGAGGTGATAGTAAATGAAGCCTACGAGTCTACCTAACACAAAATCTAAGAGGAAAATGAAGAGGTGATAGTAAATGAAGCCTACGAGTCTACCTAACACAAAATCTAAAACCCGTTAACTCTTTTAACCCTCTAACTCTTTTAACCCGTTAACTCTTTTAACCCGTTAATTCTTGTAACCCGTTAATTCTTATAACCCGTTAATTCTTATAACCCGTTAATTCTTATAACCCGTTAATTCTTATAACCCGTTAATTCTTATAACCCGTTAATTCTTATAACCCGTTAACTCTTATAACCCGTTAACTCTTTTAACCCGTTAACTCTTTTAACCCGTTAATTCTTATAACCCGTTAATTCTTATAACCCGTTAATTCTTATAACCCGTTAATTCTTATAACCCGTTAATTCTTATAACCCGTTAATTCTTATAACCCGTTAATTCTTATAACCCGTTAATTCTTATAACCCGTTAATTCTTATAACCCGTTAATTCTTATAACCCGTTAATTCTTATAACCCGTTAACTCTAATAACCCGTTAACTCTTATAACCCGTTAATTCCTATAACCCGTTAATTCTTATAACCCGTTAATTCTTATAACCCGTTAATTCTTATAACCCGTTAATTCTTATAACCCGTTAATTCTTATAACCCGTTAATTCTTATAACCCGTTAATTCTTATAACCCGTTAATTCTTATAACCCGTTAACTCTTATAACCCGTTAATTCTTATAACCCGTTAATTCTTATAACCCGTTAATTCTTATAACCCGTTAATTCTTATAACCCGTTAACTCTTTTAACCCGTTAACTCTTTTAACCCGTTAATTCTTATAACCCGTTAATTCTTATAACCCGTTAATTCTTATAACCCGTTAATTCTAATAACCCGTTAACTCTTATAACCCGTTAACTCTTTTAACCCGTTAACTCTTTTAACCCGTTAATTCTTATAATCCGTTAATTCTTATAACCCGTTAATTCTTATAACCCGTTAATTCTTATAACCCGTTAACTCTTTTAACCCGTTAACTCTTTTAAAACGTTAACTCTTTTAAAACGTTAACTCTTTTAACCCGTTAATTCCTATAACCCGTTAACTCTTTTAACCCGTTAATTCTTATAACCCGTTAATTCTTATAACCCGTTAATTCTTATAACCCGTTAATTCTTATAACCCGTTAACTCTTTTAACCCGTTAATTCCTATAACCCGTTAATTCTTATAACCCGTTAATTCTTATAACCCGTTAATTCTTATAAACCGTTAACTCTTTTAACCCGTTAATTCTTATAACCCGTTAATTCTTATAACCCGTTAATTCTTATAACCCGTTAATTCTTATAACCCGTTAATTCTCATAACCCGTTAATTCTTATAACCCGTTAATTCATATAACCCGTTAATTCTTATAACCCGTTAATTCTTATAACCCGTTAATTCTTATAACCCAGTAATTCTTATAACCCGTTAATTCTTATAACCCGTTAATTCTTATAACCCGTTAATTATTTAAACCCGTTAATTCTTATAACCCGTTAATTCTTATAACCCGTTAATTCTTATAACCCGTTAATTCTTATAACCCGTTAATTTTCATAACCCGTTAATTCTTATAACCCGTTAATTCTTATAACCCGTTAACTCTTTTAACCCGTTAATTCCTATAACCCGTTAATTCTTATAACCCGTTAATTCTTATAACCCGTTAATTCTTATAACCCGTTAATTCTTATAACCCGTTAACTCTTTTAACCCGTAATTCTTATAACCCGTTAATTCTCATAACCCGTTAATTCTTATAACCCGTTAATTCGTATAACCCGTTAATTCTTATAACCCGTTAATTCTTATAACCCGTTAATTCTTATAACCCGTTAATTCTTATAACCCGTTAATTCTTATAACCCGTTAATTCTCATAACCCGTTAATTCTTATAACCCGTTAATTCGTATAACCCGTTAATTCTTATAACCCGTTAATTCTTATAACCCGTTAATTCTTATAACCCAGTAATTCTTATAACCCGTTAATTCTTATAACCCGTTAATTTTTATAACCCAGTAATTCTTATAACCCGTTAATTCTTATAACCCGTTAATTCTTATAACCCGTTAATTCTTATAACCCGTTAATTCTTATAACCCGTTAATTTTCATAACCCGTTAATTCTTATAACCCGTTAATTCTTATAACCCGTTAATTCTTATAACCCGTTAATTCTTATAACCAGTTAATTCTTATAACCCGTTAATTCTTATAACCCGTTAATTCTTATAACCCGTTAATACTTATAACCCGTTAATTCTTCCAACCCGTTAATTCTTATAACCCGTTAATTCTTATAACCCGTTAATTCTTATAACCCGTTAATTCCTATAACCCGTTAATTCTTATAACCCGTTAACTCTTATAACCCGTTAATTCTTATAACCCATTAATTCTTATAACCCGTTAATTCTTATAACCCGTTAATTCTTATAACCCGTTAATTCTTATAACCCGTTAATTCTTATAACCCGTTAATTCTTATAACCCGTTAACTCTTATAACCCGTTAACTCTTTTAACCCGTTAACTCTTTTAACCCGTTAATTCTTATAACCCGTTAATTCTTATAACCCGTTAATTCTTATAACCCGTTAATTCTTATAACCCGTTAACTCTTTTAACCCGTTAACTCTTTTAACCCGTTAACTCTTTTAACCCGTTAATTCCTATAACCCGTTAACTCTTTTAACCCGTTAATTCTTATAACCCGTTAATTCTTATAACCCGTTAATTCTTATAACCCGTTAACTCTTTTAACCCGTTAATTCCTATAACCCGTTAATTCTTATAACCCGTTAATTCTTATAACCCGTTAATTCTTATAACCCGTTAACTCTTTTCACCCGTTAATTCTTATAACCCGTTAATTCTTATAACCCGTTAACTCTTATAACCCGTTAACTCTTTTAACCCGTTAACTCTTTTAACCCGTTAATTCTTATAACCCGTTAATTCTTATAACCCGTTAATTCTTATAACCCGTTAATTCTTATAACCCGTTAACTCTTTTAACCCGTTAACTCTTTTAACCCGTTAACTCTTTTAACCCGTTAATTCCTATAACCCGTTAACTCTTTTAACCCGTTAATTCTTATAACCCGTTAATTCTTATAACCCGTTAATTCTTATAACCCGTTAATTCTTATAACCCGTTAACTCTTTTAACCCGTTAATTCCTATAACCCGTTAATTCTTATAACCCGTTAATTCTCATAACCCGTTAATTCTTATAACCCGTTAATTCTTATAACCCGTTAATTCTTATAACCCGTTAACTCTTTTAACCCGTTAACTCTTTTAACCCGTTAACTCTTTTAACCCGTTAATTCCTATAACCCGTTAACTCTTTTAACCCGTTAATTCTTATAACCCGTTAATTCTTATAACCCGTTAATTCTTATAACCCGTTAACTCTTTTAACCCGTTAATTCCTATAACCCGTTAATTCTTATAACCCGTTAATTCTTATAACCCGTTAATTCTTATAACCCGTAAACTCTTTTAACCCGTTAATTCTTATAACCCGTTAATTCTTATAACCCGTTAATTCTTATAACCCGTTAATTCTTATAACCCGTTAATTCTTATAACCCGTTAATTCTTATAACCCGTTAACTCTTTTAACCCGTTAATTCTTATAACCCGTTAATTCTTATAACCCGTTAACTCTTTCAACCCGTTAATTCCTATAACCCGTTAATTCTTATAACCCGTTAATTCTTATAACCCGTAATTCTTATAACCCGTTAACTCTTTTAACCCGTTAATTCTTATAACCCGTTAATTCTTATAACCCGTTAATTCTTACAACCCGTTAATTCTTATAACCCGTTAATTCTCATAACCCGTAAATTCTTATAACCCGTTAACTCTTATAACCCGTTAACTCTTTTAACCCGTTAACTCTTTTAACCCGTTAATTCTTATAACCCGTTAATTCTTATAACCCGTTAATTCTTATAACCCGTTAATTCTTATAACCCGTTAACTCTTTTAACCCGTTAACTCTTTTAACCCGTTAACTCTTTTAACCCGTTAATTCCTATAACCCGTTAACTCTTTTAACCCGTTAATTCTTATAACCCGTTAATTCTTATAACCCGTTAATTCTTATAACCCGTTAATTCTTATAACCCGTTAACTCTTTTAACCCGTTAATTCCTATAACCCGTTAATTCTTATAACCCGTTAATTCTTATAACCCGTTAATGCTTATAACCCGTAAACTCTTTTAACCCGTTAATTCTTATAACCCGTTAATTCTTATAACCCGTTAATTCTTATAACCCGTTAATTCTTATAACCCGTTAATTCTCATAACCCGTTAATTCTTATAACCCGTTAATTCGTATAACCCGTTAATTCTTATAACCCGTTAATTATTATAACCCGTTAATTCTTATAACCCGTTAATTCTTATAACCCGTTAATTCTTATAACCCGTTAACTCTTATAACCCGTTAACTCTTTTAACCCGTTAACTCTTTTAACCCGTTAATTCTTATAACCCGTTAATTCTTATAACCCGTTAATTCTTATAACCCGTTAATTCTTATAACCCGTTAACTCTTTTAACCCGTTAACTCTTTTAACCCGTTAACTCTTTTAACCCGTTAATTCCTATAACCCGTTAACTCTTTTAACCCGTTAATTCTTATAACCCGTTAATTCATATAACCCGTTAATTCTTATAACCCGTTAATTCTTATTACCCGTTAACTCTTTTAACCCGTTAATTCCTATAACCCGTAAATTCTTATAACCCGTTAATTCTTATAACCCGTTAATTCTTATAACCCGTTAACTCTTTTAACCCGTTAATTCTTATAACCCATTAATTCTTATAACCCGTTAATTCTTATAACCCGTTAATTCTTATAACCCGTTAACTCTTTTAATCCGTTAATTCTTATAACCCGTTAATTCTTATAACCCGTTAATTCTTATAACCCGTTAATTCTTATAACCCGTTAACTCTTTTAACCCGTTAACTCTTTTAACCCGTTAACTCTTTTAACCCGTTAATTCCTATAACCCGTTAACTTTTTTAACCCGTTAATTCTTATAACCCGTTAATTCTTATAACCCGTTAATTCTTATAACCCGTTAACTCTTTTAACCCGTTAATTCCTATAACCCGTTAATTCTTATAACCCGTTAACTCTTTTAACCCGTTATTTCTTATAACCCGTTAATTCTTATAACCCGTTAATTCTTATAACCCGTTAATTCTTATAACCCGTTAACTCTTTTAACCCGTTAATTCTTATAACCCGTTAATTCTTATAACCCGTTAATTCTTATAACCCGTTAATTCTTATAACCCGTTAACTCTTATAACCCGTTAATTCTTATAACCCGTTAATTCTTATAACCCGTTAATTCTTATAACCCGTTAATTCTTATAACCCGTTAATTCTTATAACCCGTTAACTCTTATAACCCGTTAACTCTTTAAACCCGTTAACTCTTTTAACCCGTTAATTCTTATAACCCGTTAATTCTTATAACCCGTTAATTCTTTTAACCCGTTAATTCTTATAACCCGTTAACTCTTTTAACCCGTTAACTCTTTTAACCCGTTAACTCTTTTAACCCGTTAATTCCTATAACCCGTTAACTCTTTTAACCCGTTAATTCTTATAACCCGTTAAATCTTATAACCCGTTAATTCTTATAACCCGTTAATTCTTATAACCCGTTAACTCTTTTAACCCGTTAATTCCTATAACCCGTTAATTCTTATAACCCGTTAATTCTTATAACCCGTTAATTCTTATAACCCGTTAACTCTTTTAACCCGTTAATTCTTATAACCCGTTAATTCTTATAACCCGTTAATTCTTATAACCCGTTAATTCTTATAACCCGTTAACTCTTATAACCCGTTAATTCTTATAACCCGTTAATTCTTATAACCCGTTAATTCTTATAACCCGTTAATTCTTATAACCCGTTAACTCTTATAACCCGTTAATTCCTATAACCCGTTAATTCTTATAACCCGTTAATTCTTATAACCCGTTAATTCGTATAACCCGTTAATTCTTATAACCCGTTAATTCTTATAACCCGTTAATTCTTATAACCCAGTAATTCTTATAACCCGTTAATTCTTATAACCCGTTAATTCTTATAACCCGTTAATTTTCATAACCCGTTAATTCTTATAACCCGTTAATTCTTATAACCCGTTAATTCTTATAACCCGTTAATTCCTATAACCCGTTAATTCTTATAACCCGTTAATTCTTATAACCCGTTAATTCTTATAACCCGTTAATTCTTATAACCCGTTAACTCTTTTAACCCGTAATTCTTATAACCCGTTAATTCTCATAACCCGTTAATTCTTATAACCCGTTAATTCGTATAACCCGTTAATTCTTATAACCCGTTAATTCTTATAACCCGTTAATTCTTATAACCCGTTAATTCTTATAACCCGTTAATTCTTATAACCCGTTAATTCTCATAACATGTTAATTCTTATAACCCGTTAATTCGTATAACCCGTTAATTCTTATAACCCGTTAATTCTTATAACCCGTTAATTCTTATAACCCAGCAATTCTTATAACCCGTTAATTCTTATAACCCGTTAATTCTTATAACCCGTTAATTCTTATAACCCGTTAATTCTTATAACCTGTTAATTCTTATAACCCGTTAATTCTTATAACCCGTTAATTCTTATAACCCGTTAATTCTTATAACCCGTTAATTCTTATAACCCGTTAATTCTTATAACCAGTTAATTCTTATAACCCGTTAATTCTTATAACCCGTTAATTCTTATAACCCGTTAATTCTTATAACCCGTTAATTCTTCTAACCCGTTAATTCTTATAACCCGTTAACTCTTATAACCCGTTAATTCTTATAACCCGTTAATTCTTATAACCCGTTAATTCTTATAACCCGTTAATTCTTATAACCCGTTAATTCTTATAACCCGTTAACTCTTATAACCCGTTAATTCTTATAACCCGTTAATTCTTATAACCCGTTAATTCTTATAACCCGTTAATTCTTATAACCCGTTAACTCTTATAACCCGTTAACTCTTATAACCCGTTAATTCTCATAACCCCATTAATTCTTATAACTCGTTAATTCTTATAACCCGTTAATTCTTATAACCCGTTAATTCTTATAACCCGTTAACTCTTATAACCCGTTAATTCTTATAACCCGTTAATTCTTATAACCCGTTAATTCTTATAACCCGTTAATTCTTATAACCCGTTAATTCTTATAACCCGTTAATTCTTATAACCCGTTAATTCCTATAACCCGTTAATTCTTATAACCCGTTAATTCTTATAACCCTTTAATTCTTATAACCCGTTAATTCTTATAACCCGTAAATTCTTATAACCCGTTAATTCTTATAACCCATTAATTCTTATAACCCGTTAATTCTTATAACCCGTTAATTCTTATAACCCGTTAATTCTTATAACCCGTTAACTCTTATAACCCGTTAATTCTTATAACCCGTTAATTCTTATAACCCGTTAATTCCTATAACCCGTTAATTCTTATAACTCGTTAATTCTTATAACCCGTTAATTCTTATAACCCGTTAATTCTCATAACCCGTTAATTCTTATAACCCGTTAATTCGTATAACCCGTTAATTCTTATAACCCGTTAATTCTTATAACCCGTTAATTCTTATAACCCAGTAATTCTTATAACCCGTTAATTCTTATAACCCGTTAATTCTTATAACCCGTTAATTCTTATAACCCGTTAATTCTTATAACCCGTTAATTCTTATAACCCGTTAATTCTTATAACCCGTTAATTCTTATAACCCGTTAATTCTTCCAACCCGTTAATTCTTATAACCCGTTAATTCTTATAACCCGTTAATTCTTATAACCCGTTAATTCTTATAACCCGTTAATTCTTATAACCCGTTAACTCTTATAACCTGTTAATTCTTATAACCCGTTAATTCTTATAACCCGTTAATTCTTATAACCCGTTAATTCTTATAACCCGTTAATTCTTATAACCCGTTAATTCTTATAACCCGTTAACTCTTATAACCCGTTAACTCTTATAACCCGTTAATTCTTATAACCCGTTAATTCTTATAACCCGTTAATTCTTATAACCCGTTAATTCTTATAACCCGTTAATTCTTATAACCCGTTAATTCTTATAACCCGTTAATTCTTATAACCCGTTAATTCTTATAACCCGTTAATTCTTATAACCCGTTAATTCTTATAACCCGTTAATTCCTATAACCCGTTAATTCTTATAACCCGTTAATTCTTATAACCCGTTAATTCTTATAACCCGTTAATTCTTATAACCCGTTAATTCTTATAACCCGTTAATTCTTATAACCCGTTAATTCTTATAACCCGTTAATTCTTATAACCCTTTAATTCTTATAACCCGTTAATTCTTATAACCCGTTAATTCCTATAACCCGTTAATTCTTATAACCCGTTACTTCTTATAACCCGTTAATTCTTATAACCCGTTAATTCTTATAACCCGTTACTTCTTATAACCCGTTAATTCTTATAACCCGTTAATTCTTATAACCCGTTAATTCTTATAACCCGTTAATTCTTATAACCCGTTAATTCTTATAACCCGTTAATTCTTATAACCCGTTAATTCTTATAACCCATTAATTCTTATAACCCGTTAATTCTTATAACCCGTTAATTCTTATAACCCGTTAATTCTTATAACCCGTTAATTCTTATAACCCGTTAATTCCTATAACCCGTTAATTCTTATAACTCGTTAATTCTTATAACCCGTTAATTCTTATAACCCGTTAATTCCTATAACCCGTTAATTCTTATAACCCGTTAATTCTTATAACCCGTTAATTCTTATAACCCGTTAATTCTTATAACCCGTTAATTCTTATAACCCGTTAATTTAATATCACACTACAGTTTGACTGAAATTATTAAAATAAGTTTATATTACAATGCTGAATATATTAAGAAAAATAAAGAAAAACGTGTGAATCAGTGTTACCTATAATGGACATATAATATTATTGTTTATCATTTTATTATTTATTCTGTTTGTACCAGTTTCAGCAAAAGTTACCGGATGATGAAAATCATAACCTGTGCTCGATTAAAATGTCTACTCTATCGTTCCCGTTAGTTTTACTCCCCAACTATCAGTACTTTCCTGTCTCCTTACTTATATAAGATGAACTCTGGATCAACAAGCAGCATATAAAGTTGCAATTGTAAGGAAAATCTGTTTAGAGAAAGTGTACTGTGCACACTTGTTCATTTAACACTAATTCTGTAAAATATGGTTACATTGAGTAATCATTCCTAGTTAAAATTATTCCTGATGTTACCTTCTAATTCAGTCTTGTTTTTTATGGAAAAGTATTGTCTTTAAAAAAAACTATATATTGTTTTAAAGCAAAGACACATTCATAGAACTCACCATTTAATTTGTCAGTTTTCCCCTCCAATATCTTCATCTTGTGACTTATTGCAGAGGGACAGCTGATGTAGAGCCGACAGTTACTGGCTAATTTACTGGCAAGAACACCGAGACTGAAATCAGTAACCAGACAGCCATGGAACAATGTGATGGAGCAACTGGAACAAATGAAATAACTTAACATTCGTAAACAAAAGAGTAACGAATATTAGAAAATAAGTCTTATTGGTTTGAATCGCTCTACATTAGAGGTATAAGAATCATGATGCCTATAGTTTATTATATCAAGAATGGTACAAAAATGATGCACATGCATTTACTGAATTAATTTTTTACTCACTGTAAAAAGGAAATTAGGATAACAATTTTTTGAGAATTCGAAAAAATGTTTTTGATATTTTTCAATATCAATATTTTAGAGAATATTATTTTGAGAACTAATATCGAATATTATTTATATTGAATAGTTTAATATTAAAATGTTCAATAATGATAAATATTTTTGATAGTTCCCATTGTCCGATAAAATAGGTCTGAGGCTTACCCTGAATGTATACAAACTGTGATATCAGGAAAGCGTCAAAAAGAAGATTTAACAAAGATATTAATCTATCCTAATAATTTCCGTGGTGTGTTTATTTATTTATTTGGTGTCCGTTTCTTAAGAATGACAAGAATTAATAAATGTGTTGGCAAGCTGCATCACAAGTACAGACTGACTCGAATTTACTGAAATTTTCCCAGGTTAATCGAATAATAATTTATTCATAATATGCGAAATAAATAGGGTAAGTTACGAATTGTCGATCGTATTGGAAAATTATATAATTTATACTTTTTATCGTGAAAAATGTAACCATGATTCACAGGAGAATATATTGATATGATCTTTTAATTCGTATGTATTTATTTTAACGGGAAATTACACTTCTAACGGGTTAATCTACGCCAATATTAATACTATAAAAAACAGTTATTTTTAACGGGAAAGTACACTAGTTTGAAATAATTACTTTTATAATACTATATTAATAATTATTTGATTGTATGATAATTACGGTTACCAACTTACTTGATTTTCTCCAATTTCTCAAAGAAGTCATCGTCCACAACTTCGTATTCGTCATGACTGTTTCTCATGTTCAGCGCCAAGGATTTCTTCTGGCCAATGCTCAGGTCGTTGGTTCTCTTTTTCGCATTGTTTTGATAGTGATAGAGTGCTTTCACTAGGGATTTCCCTTGACTGACTCCCTCTACTCTGAAGCTTGAATGAGAAGCTATAAATGCTACCATCATTTTGATGTCATCAAAATGACTGCTGCTGACTGTCTGTCTCTCCGTCATATTAGCCTATAATGTTACGCTCAGCAAGCAGATGATCCCATGACTATGAAATTAGTTCAATATATGGTTACAATAGTCAATTACTAAATTAAATTATATATTTTTCAGTTGCAAATATTGAAGTAAAACCGGAGCCAGGGCTGATAATTACTTTTGTAGCGTATGGAAGGTTACATTTTAGACGTCCTTTAAATAAATTTTTTGTCCTCTTGTTACTCCCACAACTCAAAAATTTCAGACCAAATTGCTCGAATTTTGGTGAGACGTTAGGTCAATGTTCAGTGACCATCGAGTAGAATTTTAAGAGCGATCCGTTGAAGTGAAATAAGGTCAAGGTCATTCATAAATCAATAACTCAAAAAGTATTCAGCCAAATTGCTTAGAACTTGGTGATACGATTGGTCATTATCCAAGAACCAGTTTATTAGAATTTGAGAACGAACAGGTTAAAGTTCAAGGTCAGAGTCGAGTGCATGTCATCTAGTTATAATATAAATTGAACTACCATCAGTGTACCGGAAAAAGGTAATATATTAGAAAAGACGATATTTATTATTATATAGATATAATATTCTAATATTTATATTTAAATTTATATATTGAACTTACATAAATATGATATATGGAGACTTAACAAAAATCACTTTTGCACTCGAAATATATACCCAATTAATCTTATTTTAATTATTAATATTAGTGAACCCACAGTCAAAATTATAACACAATTATAATTCTTTCCTTTATAATTATCAAAGGCTCTGAACAGACGGACTAATATCTAATTATAGTAAAAACTTAAATATATTGAACTAAACATATATTCTTACCTTCCGATATTCTTTTCCATCTGAAGAGGCGAAAGATCCAACATTTTGATAAATTCTTCTCTCGAGATGACACCAGGAAAATCTTTCAATTTCTTTTCTATTGAATTAGAAGTTATGTATTTGTCACGCGCGTTTGAGTGATCTGCAATATCGACCGATTTCGCTGAGCAATCTGTTAATCAACAGTTTGCGCAGCCATCGATCGATAGCGCAACCATCGATCGATCTCTGCGCGTTCGAATGATGATTTTTTTTTAATTTGTACATCAAATTCGCACATTTTATAGCGTATTCTAAAAAAAATCATATCATTCGAACGCGCAGGAATCAATCGATGGCTACCCTATCGATCGATTTCTACTAGTTCGAATGATACAGGTTTTCTTTGTTTATTCATTTAATTAATTGTTTTGTTTTTATTATAAAAATACTTTTTTTATATTTAATAAGTCGACCATCAGTCGATTGTTGCTCTATTAAATGTAACAATTAGATGCATAAACTAACAAAATCCATATCATTCAAACGCGCAACAATCGACTGATGGTTGACTTATTAAATGTAAAAAAAGTAAACAAAACAATTAATTAAATGAATAAACAAAGAAAACCTGTATCATTCGAACGAGCAGAAATCGATCGATTGTTGCGCTATCGATTGATATACGTTATAGAATGTGTCAATTTGATGTACAAACTAAAATAATCATATCATTTGAACGCGCAGAAATCGATCGATGGTTGCGCTATCGATCGATGGCTGCGCAAACTGTTGATCAACAGATTGCGCACGAAATCGGTCGATATGGCAGATCACTCAAACGCGCGTGACATATTCATGAATGGAGAAGTGAATAAAGGAATAGGTGGTCTCATGGTTAATGTTATTAGGAATTTTCGGTAAGAGGACATTCTCAAGGAGATTGTCCATGTTACCGACACTGGGACATGCGCTTTTGCAAGATGCTTTCAATTTCTCATACTCTTCTTCACTGAAAACAGTTTTGTCGAGTCCAATAAGGTGCAGACAGTGTTCGCCAATTATATCCATAATGGTACTTGATGAATCGTCAACATTCGGTAGTTTAACCGATAGTCCATCCTGAATCTGTCTGCTAATTCCTCTGAATACATCTACTTCCTTAATCTTTTCCGATTCATTTGCAAGTGACTTGTAGAGCGTACAGTAGTGTGTCAAAACAAGCAGATTGGTGAACACACACTAAGTTCTCTCGCAAGTCTCGAGATAGTTTCAAACCATTTGAACACAAATCGAACCAATATTGAGGAAGTAATTGAAGGTAAGAATGTGGACATTGCCATTAAATTATCTGTACATTCTAAAAAGTATATATATTGAATATAAGGGTGGAGGAAGTGGAGTGATAGGTGGGGGAAGTGTGGGGTAATAGGTGGGGGAAGTGTCGGGTAATAAGTGGGGGAAGTGTGGGGTAATAGGTGGGGGAAGTGTGGGGTAATAGGTGGGGGAAGTGTGGGGTAATAAGTGGGGGAAGTGTGGGGTAATAGGTGGGGGAAGTGTGGGGTGATAGGTGGGGGAAGTGTGGGGTAATAGGTGGGGGAAGTGTGGGGTAATAGGTGGGGGAAGTGTGGGGTAATAAGTGGGGGAAGTGTGGGGTAATAGGTGGGGGAAGTGTGGGGTGATAGGTGGGGGAAGTGTCGGGTAATAAGTGGGGGAAGTGTGGGGTAATAGGTGGGGGAAGTGTGGGGTAATAGGTGGGGGAAGTGTGGGGTAATAGGTGGGGGAAGTGTGGGGTAATAAGTGGGGGAAGTGTGGGGTAATAGGTGGGGGAAGTGTGGGGTGATAGGTGGGGGAAGTGTGGGGTAATAGGTGGGGGAAGTGTGGGGTAATAGGTGGGGGAAGTGTGGGGTAATAGGTGGGGGAAGTGTGGGGTAATAAGTGGGGGAAGTGTGGGGTAATAGGTGGGGGAAGTGTGGGGTAATAGGTGGGGGAAGTGTCGGGTAATAAGTGGGGGAAGTGTGGGGTAATAGGTGGGGGAAGTGTGGGGTAATAGGTGGGGGAAGTGTGGGGTAATAGGTGGGGGAAGTGTGGGGTAATAGGTGGGGGAATTGTGGGGTAATAGATGGGGGAAATGTGGGGTAATAGGTGGGGGAAGTGTGGGGTAATAGGTGGGGGTAGAGGTGGGGGTAGAGGTGGGGGTAGAGGTGGGGGTAGAGGTAGAGGTGGGGGTAGAGGTGGGGATAGAGGTGGGGGTAGAGGTGGGGGTAGAGGGGGGGGGGTAGGGGAGTTAAGGGAATGAATGGATAAGGGGCGGAGTTTTTTTCATGTATTTTTTTACTTTTTTTTAAATAATATTTAGTTATAAACACATTCTAGGAACATTTTAGGCTATAAAATGAACGATGTTAGCCCTTCGTTAAGAGAACACTCATGCCGTTAAGAGAACACTCATGCCGTTAAGAGAACACTCATGCCGTTAAGAGAACACTCATGCCGTTAAGAGAACACTCATGCCGTTAAGAGAACACTCATGCCGTTAAGAGAACACTCATGCCGTTAAGAGAACACTCATGCCGTTAAGAGAACACTCATGCCGTTAAGAGAACACTCATGCCGTTAAGAGAACACTCATGCCGTTAAGAGAACACTCATGCCGTTAAGAGAACACTCATGCCGTTAAGAGAACACTCATGCCGTTAAGAGAACACTCATGCCGTTAAGAGAACACTCATGCCGTTAAGAGAACACTCATGCCGTTAAGAGAACACTCATGCCGTTAAGAGAACACTCATGCCGTTAAGAGAACACTCATGCCGTTAAGAGAACACTCATGCCGTTAAGAGAACACTCATGCCGTTAAGAGAACACTCATGCCGTTAAGAGAACACTCATGCCGTTAAGAGAACACTCATGTCGTTAAGAGAACACTCATGCCGTTAAGAGAACACTCATGCCGTTAAGAGAACACTCATGCCGTTAAGAGAACACTCATGCCGTTAAGAGAACACTCATGCCGTTAAGAGAACACTCATGCCGTTAAGAGAACACTCATGCCGTTAAGAGAACACTCATGCCGTTAAAAGAAAACTCATGCCGTTAAAAGAAAACTCATGCCGTTAAGAGAACACTCATGCCGTTAAGAGAACACTCATGCCGTTAAGAGAACACTCATGCCGTTAAGAGAACACTCATGCCGTTAAGAGAACACTCATGCCGTTAAGAGAACACTCATGCCGTTAAGAGAACACTCATGCCGTTAAGAGAACACTCATGCCGTTAAGAGAACACTCATGCAGTTAAGAGAACACTCACACCGTTTACGGTACATTCATTTTAACAGTAATAACTATGTAGATATTGGACTAGTTAATATTCAAAGGAAAATAATATTTCAAAAAAGCTACTTATAATCCAGAGGAGGTTATTAGAAGGAATTGGTTCAGAAATTCGACATGTCCTATTTTAGGGTTAGTTCCGTGTTATTGCACAGTTCCATATTTTCGAACACGTAAAAATCTTCACATAGTAATTATTATTTAACTTTTTATTTCAATTGGTATCCATGATACCAATTAGAATAGAAGTTAAATAATAATTATAATATTTTCTTTTCTGACGTGTCCGAAATTGTAGAACCAACCAATTACTTGGAACTTAGTACCCTTCATCCAAAAACATTTCATAGAGCATAAAATTCCTGCTTGTTCCATGTAGCACAATAATTATAGAAATCTAAGTATCTATTAATTACTCACCTTTACTAAGTGAGAATTAAGCTATGGATGGATTTTAAAACATGAAAAAATAAAAAATATTACCATTTGAGAGTTGTTTTTTGAGATAAAATTGATATCTTCAATAAAATCATTTCGCCGTTAATTTGTATCTCCTATTCGAAACCCTCAAAATGCAGCTTTCAAAAGAACAGAGTTTTTGTTGTGACAAGTTATTCAAACACTGGAAGCTTTACAGGTTCAACCTCATTAGAACATTGCTTTCAGGAAAGATTTCCACCAACTATAAACCATATTGACAAATGTTAATAAGTTCAAAACTGAAGAAACCACTTTAAATTTGAACAAAAAGTGATCATGTCGCAGGAGAAAAGAATGAACACATTAATATTATTCATGAACAGCTTATTGAGAATCCGAAAATATCACCAGAAGGAACGGATTAGACATCACTAAAGACACGTTCCATTGAATGGTTAAACTCTATTTTAGGTATCATTCTTTAAGGGGATCGTGTCTCACCAAAATTTGAAATAATTTTCAAAAATAATTTTCTGTCTCTGCATAAACAGAGACAGAGAACCAAATGATGTGTAAAAAAATTAGGAATGAAAGTTGTCTGCAAGTGCCTCGAAAAGGGGGGGGAGGAGCTGGGGGAGAGGGGAAAAGAGGGGGAGGAGCTGGGGGAGAGGGGAAAAGAGGGGGAGGAGCTGGGGAGAGGGGAAAAGAAGGGGAGGAGCTGGGGAGAGGGGAAAAGATGGGGAGGAGCTGGGGGAGAGGGGAAAAGAGGGGGAGGAGCTGGGGAGAGGGGAAAAGAAGGGGAGGAGCTGGGGAGAGGGGAAAAGATGGGGAGGAGCTGGGGGAGAGGGGAAAGGAGGGGAGGAGCTGGAGGAGAGGGGAAAGGACGGGGAGGAGCTGGGGAGAGGGGAAAAGAGGGGGAGGAGCTGGGGAGAGGGGAAAAGAGGGGGAGCAGCTGGGGGAGAGGGGAAAGAGGAGGAGGAGCTGGGGGAGAGGGGAAACGAGGGGGAGGAGCTCGGGAAAGATGAAAAGAGGGGGAGGAGCTGGAAGAGAGGGGAAAGGAGGGGGAGGAGCTGGGGAGAGAGGAAAAGAAGGGGAGGAGCTGGGGAGAGGGGAAAAGAGGGGGAGGAGCTGGGGGAGAGGGGAAAGGAGGGGAGGAGCTGGGGGAGAGGGAAAAGGAGGGGAGGAGCTGGGGGAGAGGGGAAAGGAGGGGGAGGAGCTGGGGAGAGGGGAAAAGAGGGGGAGGAGCTGGGGAGAGGGGAAAAGAGGGGGAGGAGCTGGGGGAGAAGGGAAAAGAGGGGAGGAGATGGGGAGAGGGGAAAAGAGGGGGAGGAGCTGGGGAGAGGGGAAAAGAGGGGAAGGAGCTGGGGGAGAGGGGAAAGGAGAGGGAGGAGCTGGGGGAGAGGGGAAAGAGAAGGAGGAGCTGGGGGAGAGGGGAAACGAGGGGGAGGAGCTGGGGAGAGGGGAAAAGAGGGGGAGGAGCTGGGGGAGAGGGAAAACGAGGGGGAGGAGCTGGGGGAGAGGGAAAAGAGGGGGAGGAGCTGGGGGAGAGGGAAAAGAGGGGGAGGAGCTTGGGGAGAGGGGAAACGAGGGAGAGGAGCTGGGGGAGAAGGGAAAAGAGGGGGAGGAGCTGGGGGAGAGGGGAAACGAGGGGGAGGAGCTGGGGGAGAAGGGAAAAGAGGGGGAGGAGCTGGGGGAGAAGGGAAAAGAGGGGGAGGAGCTGGGGGAGAGGGGAAAAGAGGGGGTATCCGGTAAGTTCATCACATGGTAAATTCATCATATGGTAAATTCATCACATGGTAAGTTCATCACATGGTAAGTTCATCACATGGTAAGTTCCTCACATGGTAAGTTCATCACATGGTAAGTTCATCACATGGTAAGTTCATCACATGGTAAGTTCATCACACGGTAAGTTCATCACACAGTAAGTTCATCACATGGTAAGTTCATCACATGGTAAATTCATCACATGGTAAGTTCATCACACGGTAAGTTCATCACATGGTAAATTCATCACATGGTAAGTTCATCACATGGTAAATTCATCACACGGTAAGTTCAAAACACTGTAAGTTCATCACATGGTAAGTTCATCACACAGTAAGTTCAAAACACGGTAAGTTCATCACACGGTAAGTTCATCACATGATAAGTTCATCACATGGTAAGTTCATCACACGGTAAGTTCATCACATGGTAAGTTCATCACACGGTAAGTTCATCACATGGTAAGTTCATCACATGGTAAATTCATCACAAGGTAAGTTCATCACACGGTAAGTTCATCACACGGTAAATTCATCACATGGTAAGTTCATCACATGGTAAATTCACCACATGGTAAGTTCATCACATGGTAAATTCACCACATGGTAAATTCACCACTCGGTAAATTCACCACATGGTAAATTCATCACATGGTAAGTTCATCACATGGTAAATTCATCACACGGTAAGTTCACCACATGGTAAATTCATCACATGGTAAATTCATCCCATGGTAAATTCATCACACGGTAAGTTCATCACACGGTAAGTTCATCACATGGTAAGTTCATCACATGGTAAGTTCATCACATGGTAAATTAATCACACGGTAAGTTCATCACATGGTAAATTCATCACATGTTAAATTCATCACATGGTAAATTCATCACATGGTAAATTCATCACATGGTAAATTCATCACATGGTAAATACATCACATGACAAATTCATCACATGGTAAATTCATCACATATTGTAAATTCATCACATGGTAAATTCATCACATGGTAAATTCATCGCATGGTAAATTCATCACATGGTAAATTCATCGCATGGTAAATTCATCACGTGGTAAATTCATCACATGGTAAGTTCATCACATGGTAAGTTCATCACATGGTAAATACATCGCATGGTTAATTCATCACATGGTAAGTTCATCACATGGTAAATACATCGCATGGTTAATTCATCACATGGTAAATTTATCGCGTGGTAAATTCATCGCATGGTAAATTCATTACATGGTAAATTCATCACATGGTAAAATCATCACATGGTAAAATCATCACATGGTAAAATCATCGCATGGTAAATTCATCGCATGGTAAATTCATCACATGGTAAAATCATCACATGGTAAGTTCACCACATGGTAAATTCATCACATGGTAAATTCATCCCATGGTAAATTCATCACACGGTAAGTTCATCACACGGTAAGTTCATCACATGGTAAGTTCATCACATGGTAAGTTCATCACATGGTAAATTAATCACACGGTAAGTTCATCACATGGTAAATTCATCACATGTTAAATTCATCACATGGTAAATTCATCACATGGTAAATTCATCACATGGTAAATTCATCACATGGTAAATACATCACATGACAAATTCATCACATGGTAAATTCATCACATATTGTAAATTCATCACATGGTAAATTCATCACATGGTAAATTCATCGCATGGTAAATTCATCACATGGTAAATTCATCGCATGGTAAATTCATCACGTGGTAAATTCATCACATGGTAAGTTCATCACATGGTAAGTTCATCACATGGTAAATACATCGCATGGTTAATTCATCACATGGTAAGTTCATCACATGGTAAATACATCGCATGGTTAATTCATCACATGGTAAATTTATCGCGTGGTAAATTCATCGCATGGTAAATTCATTACATGGTAAATTCATCACATGGTAAAATCATCACATGGTAAAATCATCACATGGTAAAATCATCGCATGGTAAATTCATCGCATGGTAAATTCATCACATGGTAAAATCATCACATGGTAAAATCATCGCATGGTAAAATCATCGCATGGTAAATTCATCGCATGGTAAATTCATCACATGGTAAATTCATCACTTGGTAAAATCATCACATGGTAAATTCTTCACATGGTAAATTCATCGCGTGGTAAATTCATCGCACGGTAAATTCATCGCACGGTAAATTCATCGCATGGTAAATTCATCACATGGTAAATTCATCGCATGGTAAATTCATCACATGGTAAAATCATCGCATGGTAAATTCATCGCATGGTAAATTCATCGCATGGTAAATTCATCACATGGTTAATTCATCGCGTGGTAAATTCATCGCATGGTAAATTCATCACATGGTTAATTCATCGCGTGGTAAATTCATCGCGTGGTAAATTCATCGCAAGGTTTTTTTATTTTTTTTATTACATCCGAAAAAGTTTCTCAAACTTATGGAAATTTAAAATATTTACAAAATCCTAAACTAAAACATGATACAAAATACTAAACTAAACGAAAAGTTAAAATGACGATGCAGTGGTACAGTCTAAAATCATTCAATTTATTTACTAATAAAGTATTCTTTAAAAATCTCTTTGAATTTAAAATCAAACATTGGATGTTTAAAATTTTCAGGAATGTTGTTAAAAAGATCAATAGTCCTATGAACAATAAAATTTTCTTTCTAATTCAGTTCTAAAATTAGGTACATTAAAATGAGTTGATCTGGTGTGTTAGGAGTGAGTGGTTCCCAGGAAACAAAAAATTATCTCCTGGATATTCCGGGGAAATTCCCTGCGATTATTCCCTCGATATCCCAATCATTATCGAGAGGATGTCCTATTTTTACGTTTTAGTGATATGGGGATATCCCCAAAAAATATCGGGGGGATAAAGATGGGATTTAAATATATTATCCTTGGAATATTTCCTCGATTACAAGGGAAGGGCAAGGAATACCCCAAATATTATTCCCTCTATAATAAGGGAATAAAATTGAGATAATCATGATAATGATAGGATATTCCCTCAATATCGATAGGATCAACAAATTTTCATTGAATCCTGGAATATTCCCTCGATATCGTTAGGGATCAACAAATTTTCACTAATTCCTTGAATATTCCCTCGATAGTGCTAGCGGATCAACTAATCTTCACTAATTCCTTGAATATTCCCTCGATATTGCTAGCGGATCAACTAATCTTCACTAATTCCTTGAATATTCCCTCGATATTGCTAGCGGATCAACTAATCTTCACTAATTCCAGGAATATTCCCTCGAAATCATTTTACGATAGCGGATAATGAGGGAATATTCCGGGAATATCTCAATGTTACCTGGGTTATATGGTCTCTAAAATAGGTATTAAAAATGTCCGAGTTAAAATATAGAGCATTACGAAAAAATAAAAAAAATAATCATAAACATCGTTAAATTTCAACAAAGATAAATTCCTATATAAATCATTATTGGATAAATAAAACCTACCATTAAAATCACTTTTTACATTCAATATTATTCTCAAAACACTGTTTAAAATAGTTCTCAATGGCTGGAGCAGCGAGTAAAAATTTTTTCCATATACTATAATAGATTGGATAAAAAGAAGTAGGCTAAAGAATTGTACATTAAAATTAAGGTTTTTCTGTTAAAATACGGGGCTGCTGCATATAAAATTCCTTTAACTTGACTTAGTTTCTTGCATAAAAAGGACAGATGTTCTTTAAAAGTTAATCTATTGTCGATAAAAATGCCTAGATATTTAAAATGATGAACCTGTTCTAAAATTTCATTGTTAAAATAGATATCTGGTAGAGTTATTTGTTTATGGGAGTTAAAAAACATAATTTTTGTTTTTTTTAAATCCAGCCATTGAGATAACTTGCTAATAAATTATTTTATTTAAAAACTAGACTATCTAAACATTTATCCCTACAATAAAACACTGCATCGTCAGCAAAAAGAGTACAATTAAAATCATTTTCAGTGGCTACATTACATACATCATTAAAATATAAATTGAATAAAATTGGACTTAATGCCGATCCTTGGTATAAACCTATATTCATTGTCTTAAAATTAGATTTAAAATCGTTTCTATATACATACTGCCGTCTGCTGCTCAGATAACTAACTAAAATTTTATTAAAATTTTCTCTAATGCCGTAGTGGTGAAGTTTTTTCATTAAAAAGTTTACATCTACCGTGTCGAAAGCTTTTTGTAAGTCTAAAAATAAAGCTATACAATAAGAATTTTCATTAAAAGACTTTAAAACATAGCTTAAAAATTCTAAAATTGCATGGGTGGTTGTAATTCCTTTTTTAAAACCGTATTGACTTTTGTTTAAAATCTTATTATCGTCAATAAAATTTGATAATTTGCTATATAGGATTTTTTCGACAACTTTCGAAAAAATTGGTAGTGTAGATATTGGTCTAGAATTATTTACATCACTTTCTGAACCTGATTTAAAAATTGGAACCAACCTAGCAGCTTTAAAAACATTGGGATAAATTCCTGCTAAAATAATACTGTTAAAATATTACGCAGGGGTTCACTAATACAATCTAAAACTTCAACTAAAATAGAACATGGTATTTCGTTATTGTGACTAATTTTACTCTTAAAAGATAGAAGGACGTCTCTGACTTCAGCAACTGTAATTTGTGGTAATAAAACTTCATTTAAAATAAGTTGATAAAGTTAATTTGAGTCATTAATAACAAACTAATAGTAATTAAAAATGAACTTGATAGGTGCAATGTGCTCGTGTTTTTGGTTCTTGTTTTACCCTGCATTGATCCTCTTTCCTGAGTACACTTCACAGCAAGGAAGCAAGACTCACCCAGAGAGCAGAGTTCATTCGATCTGATTTATACTAACAGACGTTCTTTAGATGTCACCCAATAAACATCTCAGACTAGAAGCTTTACCCCATCTACCTAAAGTCATCACTCATTATTGTTTGTCTACATGCGTTAAATGTCTGCAAATTGAACTAAAACTAGAGCATCGCACCATCGTGACTAGAAAAGGAAGTCCCTGGGCCCGGGGTGAAGAGGAGGAAGGTTCCATTATTCTAATAGTAAAACCTTTATTAAAATTTGAACTATATTAAAATCAAATCTATTTAAAATCACTTACATTATATTAACCTTATATTATCCTATATTAAATTTCTCCTATTTTTTAATCTACAGTTTCAAGAACAATATATTTCAACGGGGAAACGGACTATTCCCCGCCAGACTATTTCCCGCCAGACTATTCCCCACCAGACTATTCCCCGTCAGACTATTCCCCGCCAGACTATTCCCCGCCAGACTATTTCCTGCCAGACTATTCCCCGCCAGACTATTCCCCGCCAGACTATTTCCCGCCAGACTATTCCCCGCCAGACTATTCCCAGCCTGAGTATTCCCCGCCAGACCATTTCCCGCCAGACTATTTCCCGCCAGACTATTCCCCGCCAGACTATTCTCCGCCAGACTATTTCCCGCCAGACTATTCCCAGCCAGACGATTCCCCGCCAGACTATTTCCCGACAGACTATTTCCCGCCAGACTATTCTCCGCCAGACTATTCCCCGCCAGACTATTCTCCGCCAGACTATTTCCCGCCAGACTTTTCCCAGCCAGACTATTCCCCGCCAGACTATTTCCTGCCAGACTATTTCCCGCCAGACTATTCCCCGCCAGACTATTCCCCGCCAGACTATTCTCCGCCAGACTATTTCCCGCCAGACTATTCCCCGCCAGACTATTCCCCGCCAGACTATTCCCCGCCAGACTATTCCCCGCCAGACTATTCCCCGCCAGACTATTCCCCGCCAGACTATTCCCCGCCAGACTATTCCCCGCCAGACTATTCCCAGCCAGAGTATTCCCCGCCAGACTATTTCCCGCCAGACTATTTCCCGCCAGACTATTCCCCGCCAGACTATTCTCCGCCAGACTATTTCCCGCCAGACTATTCCCAGCCAGACGATTCCCCGCCAGACTATTTCCTGCCAGACTATTTCCCGCCAGACTATTCCCCGCCAGACTATTCCCCGCCAGACTATTCTCCGCCAGACTATTTCCCGCCAGACTATTTCCCGCCAGACTATTCCCCGCCAGACTATTCCCCGCCAGACTATTCTCCGCCAGACTATTTCCCGCCAGACTATTCCCCGCCTATTTTTTTTTTTAATTTAAACCATGGAAGACAATTTAATATTAAGATTTTTTAATTGGGTTTTATGAAAAAAAATTGTTTTGGCCAATAAATCTATTGCCGTGAAATTATAAATCAAAGTCCTGCCGTCGCAACTAGCCAATTTTTTGTATTTTTTAAACATTGTTGCATGGAAATTGGTCACTTACCAACTCCTTGAACCGAACCCGTTTTGTAGTTACTCTTTCGATAATTAGTTTTCATTGGAGACTTTTCGAAAAAATGTACAACTTTATATCTAAATCGTCCTCAAATCTGACTACTTGAAAAGTCTTGATTTAAGGATTTCTACACTCTAACTTATGTATTTTCATAATAATGGTTAATCCATTGTAAGTTCTTTAAGGAATAAATATTGAATAAGCATAATAGAAAAAAAAGACACTATACAAAAAAACAATATTAAGTGTAATAAAAAATATATAGTAGGATTATTAATTCTGTAGTCTATTATATTAATTGTCAAATTAATAAACTACAATTAAATATATACTTCTGTATATATTTGAACTAGAAGTAAATAGATGAACATTTTTAATAATAACTGGCAAAGAAAATAATAAATTCGCGATATGTATAACTTTAGAGCAGAAATAAACTGAATTAATCGTAGGTTCTTAGACTAAATTGCTACATTTTGCAATCCATTAGAATTGCCTAATGTTTGAACTTTGTATCATATCTTAATTCTATGCAAATTTACGAAGGTACAGTCTTAAAATATAAACGACCAATATCGACACATACGGAAATCAAAGCTAAAAATGAGACTAATAATAATAATAAATAAATAATAATGTAACTGAATATATTTATTTCCATGTATGTTAATAACTATATGGAAATAATATGAATAATCATATATGACTAGACATATTATATTCCTATTTATTCCTCATATTACGTTACAATCGCAGCAACGAATATTTATATTGATTCTAAAATAGAAATGAATGTAATTTTTGTTTAGAGAGATCACATACACTCACAAGAGAGATATTTTAAATGTAGCATTCTCATCAGTGTAGGTACTACCTTCAAATATTTGTGTCATGCACAATAATTCAGATTGCAAGAGGTAAACCGTACAAAGTAATAACGAATAAATAAAAAAAACAATAATTAGGTAGGTATAAACCATCAATAACTCATAATAGTACAATAATTAGAAAAGCTTTATCTTAAATTCACAACATTAAACACACAGGAACACTTTACACATCTAAGAGCAAGTGACGCAAACTGACTAGGATTAGCCAAGACACAGCTGACTGGAGATGAAACTTAAGAGCACATGACGACAAACATTTTTTGTAATGAGTTACATTAATATATTACCGAGGAACAACAGAGACTCTGATTTGAACTACATTGATGACTACGTTATGTGCAGTCGGTAGAGCGCATACCTTCTCCGCTCTCCAAAAATTTAAGAAGCTGCTACTTGGATAGATAGCAATCGTCCCACCAAGTTTCATGTAATATGGTTAAATACTTTTTGAGTTATTGAGTTATAAATGACCTTGACCTTGACCTTTCACCGAGTCACTCCCAAAATTCTACCAGCAGGTCACTGGACACGGACCAATCGTTTCACCAAATTTCAGGTAATTTGGTTGAACACTCTTTTCAGTTAAGCGAATAACAAGATGATAAATAAATAAATGACAGGTAAAATATGACCTTTCCGCATTCTGCGAAGGTAGCAGCGGAAAGCAAGGTTAGAAATACTCAAATACATGAAGAGTAAGTAATTACAATAAGAGTGACCCCAATAATGTTACAATAAGAGTGACCCCCATAATGTTACAATAAGAGTGACCCCCATAATGTTACAATAAGAGTGACTCCCATAATGTTACAATAAGAGTGACCCCCATAATGTTACAATACAAGTGACCCCCATAATGTTACAATAAGAGTGACCCCCATAATGTTACAATAAGAGTGACCCCCATAATGTTACAATACAAGTGACCCCCATAATGTTACAATAAGAGTGACCCCATAATGTTACAATAAGAGTGACCCCCATAATGTTACAATAAGAGTGACCCCCATAATGTTACAATAAGAGTGACCCCCATAATGTTACAATAAGAGTGACCCCCATAATGTTACAATAAGAGTGACCCCATAATGTTACAATACAAGTGACCCCCATAATGTTACAATAAGAGTGACCCCCATAATGTTACAATAAGAGTGACCCCCATAATGTTACAATAAGAGTGACCCCCATAATGTTACAATAAGAGTGACCCCCATAATGTTACAATACAAGTGACCCCCATAATGTTACAATAAGAGTGACCCCCATAATGTTACAATAAGAGTGACCCCCATAATGTTACAATACAAGTGACCCCCATAATGTTACAATAAGAGTGACCCCCATAATGTTACAATAAGAGTGACCCCCATAATGTTACAATAAGAGTGACCCCCATAATGTTACAATAAGAGTGACCCCCATAATGTTACAATAAGAGTGACCCCCATAATGTTACAATAAGAGTGACCCCCATAATGTTACAATAAGAGTGACCCCCATAATGTTACAATAAGAGTGACCCCATAATGTTACAATAAGAGTGACCCCCATAATGTTACAATAAGAGTGACCCCCATAATGTTACAATACAAGTGACCCCCATAATGTTACAATAAGAGTGACCCCCATAATGTTACAATAAGAGTGACCCCATAATGTTACAATAAGAGTGACCCCCATAATGTTACAATAAGAGTGACCCCCATAATGTTACAATAAGAGTGACCCCCATAATGTTACAATACAAGTGACCCCCATAATGTTACAATAAGAGTGACCCCCATAATGTTACAATAAGAGTGACCCCCATAATGTTACAATAAGAGTGACCCCCATAATGTTACAATAAGAGTGACCCCCATAATGTTACAATAAGAGTGACCCCCATAATGTTACAATAAGAGTGACCCCATAATGTTACAATAAGAGTGACCCCCATAATGTTACAATAAGAGTGACCCCCATAATGTTACAATAAGAGTGACCCCCATAATGTTACAATAAGAGTGACCCCCATAATGTTACAATACAAGTGACCCCCATAATGTTACAATAAGAGTGACCCCCATAATGTTACAATAAGAGTGACCCCATAATGTTACAATAAGAGTGACCCCCATAATGTTACAATAAGAGTGACCCCCATAATGTTACAATAAGAGTGACCCCCATAATGTTACAATACAAGTGACCCCCATAATGTTACAATAAGAGTGACCCCCATAATGTTACAATAAGAGTGACCCCCATAATGTTACAATACAAGTGACCCCCATAATGTTACAATAAGAGTGACCCCCATAATGTTACAATAAGAGTGACCCCCATAATGTTACAATAAGAGTGACCCCCATAATGTTACAATAAGAGTGACCCCCATAATGTTACAATAAGAGTGACCCCCATAATGTTACAATAAGAGTGACCCCCATAATGTTACAATAAGAGTGACCCCCATAATGTTACAATAAGAGTGACCCCCATAATGTTACAATAAGAGTGACCCCCATAATGTTACAATAAGAGTGACCCCCATAATGTTACAATAAGAGTGACCCCCATAATGTTACAATAAGAGTGACCCCCATAATGTTACAATAAGAGTGACCCCCATAATGTTACAATAAGAGTGACCCCCATAATGTTACAATAAGAGTGACCCCCATAATGTTACAATAAGAGTGACCCCCATAATGTTACAATAAGAGTGACCCCCATAATGTTACAATAAGAGTGACCCCCATAATGTTACAATAAGAGTGACCCCCATAATGTTACAATAAGAGTGACCCCCATAATGTTACAATAAGAGTGACCCCCATAATGTTACAATAAGAGTGACCCCCATAATGTTACAATAAGAGTGACCCCATAATGTTACAATAAGAGTGACCCCCATAATGTTACAATAAGATGACCCCCATAATGTAAGTGACCCCCATAATGTTACAATAAGAGTGACCCCCATAATGTTACAATAAGAGTGACCCCCATAATGTTACAATAAGAGTGACCCCCATAATGTTACAATAAGAGTGACCCCCATAATGTTACAATAAGAGTGACCCCCATAATGTTACAATACAAGTGACCCCCATAATGTTACAATAAGAGTGACCCCCATAATGTTACAATAAGAGTGACCCCCATAATGTTACAATAAGAGTGACCCCCATAATGTTACAATAAGAGTGACCCCCATAATGTTACAATAAGAGACAATAAGAGTGACCCCCATAATGTTACAATAAGAGTGACCCCATAATGTTACAATAAGAGTGACCCCCATAATGTTACAATAAGAGTGACCCCCATAATGTTACAATAAGAGTGACCCCCATAATGTTACAATAAGAGTGACCCCCATAATGTTACAATAAGAGTGACCCCCATAATGTTACAATAAGAGTGACCCCCATAATGTTACAATAAGAGTGACCCCCATAATGTTTTTTGACGTAATTCACTCACCACCAAAGGAAGAAGGCTGTTTAATGTTGCAGTTCACTTGTACACATGTAACTGCACTGAGTTGAACTTTACTGATAAGACACCTTAGCATTTCATTGTGATGAGATAACAGAGAGATAAGGAGACTGTGAAGCTACCAAAGCTTATCAAACTGCAGACTGTGCTGAAGAATGTCTGAACATTTACACTGTAATGAATTACTCGAAATGAATGTATTGTAACTTCATAAAGGATAATTTTCTGTAATACAGTGTGTTTCAACATTTTTGATATTTTTCAGTGTTTTTATTCATAGTTATACTGACTGAAAAAAAAATATACCAAAATGTTCAGAAAGAGTGGATTTTTAATGATTAATAACAAAAAATACATGTGGCCTCCCATTTGGCCTCCCCGGTCATTTGATCCCCGGTCATTTGATCCCCAGTCATATTTTTCATTTGCTCATTTATTCAGCATACAATAATTTATTACGATTTTTATTTCTATATAAAAATTGCCATTAACTATTTAAACTTAAATAAAACAAATCGACATCTACTATTTATACAATGTTTTTTTTACATAATAAAATAAAATAACAGAATTCAAACAGCTGTTCAAACATAATTTACATTTACAGCTAGTCAGAAAACATATTACAGGTGATAGGAAATATTAACCAACTCTTGCAAGCTAAAGTTAGGTATATTCACTTCGCAAGCTAAGTGAATATACCTAACTTTCAGTTAGCTGATTTCTCCGTAACTATTACAAACATTATGATCATGTAAATCATTTCATGGTGAATAGTATGCTTAAATATTTACCATAAATTCATTTTTGGTCTTTCCCACCTGCATGGTTGATAATAATTGTAATAGTTACTGCAGAGAAGCTTAACTGAAAACTACCGATAAAATTGTCAAAAGTTACTCCTCAATTAGCTCATACACCAGGAGAAATAATTACGAGACATGCTCCTGATTTATTTTATTAGTCATATGTGCTAGTTATAAGAAGTGTGGGGTATACCTGTACATTTTATTTTACCATTGAATATTTTTTGTGGCCGGAATGTAAATTTGAAAGCATATGTACTGTTACTTATTTGAATCAAAAATATTTAATTTCTAGTTAGCTGTTTTTACCCTCATTACTCAGTTTCTTTAAAAACTATCAATTGTCCTAGACAACTGAAGGACATTCTCGCGATGTTCTTCTGATAATCTCTTCACAACATTGATAAGTTCGTCCACTGTAGTTGGTTTTATTTATTTATTCTTGTAAAATAAATTTATTATTTATTCTTGTAAAATAAATTTATTATTTATTCTTGTAAAATAAATTTATTATTTATTCTTGTGAAATAAATTTATTATTCATTCTTGTAAAATAAATTTATTATTTATTCTTGTGAAATAAATTTATTATTTATTCTTGTAAAATTTATTTATTATTTATTCTTGTAAAATTAATTTATTATTTATTCTTGTGAAATAAATTTATTATTCATTCTTGTAAAATAAATTTATTATTCATTCTTGTAAAATGAATTTATTATTTATTCTTGTAAAATAAATTTATTTTTTATTCTTGTAAAATAAATTTATTATTTATTCTTGTGAAATTAATTTATTATTCATTCTTGTAAAATTAATTTATTATTCATTCTTGTAAAATTAATTTATTATTCATTCTTGTAAAATTAATTTATTATTCATTCTTGTAAAATTAATTTATTATTCATTCTTGTAAAATAAATTTATTTTTTATTCTTGTAAAATAAATTTATTATTTATTCTTGTGAAATAAATTTATTATTTATTCTTGTAAAGTAAATTTATTATTTATTCTTGTGAAATAAATTTATTATTTATTCTTGTAAAGTAAATTTATTATTTATTCTTGTGAAATAAATTTATTATTTATTCTTGTAAAATAAAACAATTTGAACTTTACTCTTTCTCTCCCAGATATCTTGTACTCTTGTAGAAACAGACGTCTGATCATTGCCTGCGAAGATATAACTTATAACTTCTAAAATATCAATTCCTGAATTCCAAATTTTTGTGCACTTTTAGGTCTGACATCGATAATGATACACAAAAAATTTGAAAGCAAATTTTTATCAATAACAAAAGTTACAGAGATTTAATTAGGAAATGGGGGGTTTAAATAAAAAAAATGGTGAAAACTAATAAAGAATTGATCCTAAAAAAAATCAATTATGGTATATTCATTCAATTTAACCTAAAAGTACAGGCATACCTCGCTTTAAGTACACACCGCTTTAATGAAAGTTGTACCTATTTCGAGTCATGTCTCGAAATAGAAACTATTCCAAAACATAGAGAACGGAGACAATTTTTTGTGATTATTTCACAGTAACTAAAAAACATCAAAATTATAATCCAGATGAGGTTATTAGAAGCGATTGGTTCAGAAATTCAACATGTCCCATTTTAGGGTTATTTCCGTGTTATTGCACAGTTCCATATTTTCGAACACATAAAAATCTTTCATTAATAATCATTAATAATCATTTTTCAATTGGTATCCATGATACCAATTAGAATAGAAGTTAATAATCATATTATAATTCTACGTGTTCTTTCCTCAGTGAGTCCGTCAGTTACGCTTTCATTAATTAGATGTAAACAAACTCGGTATGCGTAATACCACAAACTAAACATCTAAGGGCCCCCGCACACGAACGTTCTTCGACGTCCGGCGATTGGCGCATGACCCTAAAATAGCATTAACTCTCGGGTAAGTGGGCACACGAGTGTTCTGTGCCGTCCGGCAGAGAGACGGACAATTCTGAACGCAGGGTAAGGGTACGGTTACTATGCATGCGTATTCGAGCGATTTTTCGCACTGACGATATCTGATGAAATCGGATGAAAATCAAACTCATACTTTCCAATGGGAGTGGTTACAGTGGCAGCGAATTAGTCGTCAGAATACGTACGAAGTCGTCAGACTAACTTCAGCGTTCAAATGAGTTTGATTTTTTCATGCGACTTGCGACAACTTTCGATAATTTTTGTGTATATTTCTCTTTCTTTTGATTGCTATTACTGTTTACCCATGCGTTTTGGAAATATGTTATTTGATACTAAGTATCAGTAAATAATACAGATATTATTTAATTATATAAAATCAATTGAATCATAATATAATTAAATATAAAGGCTTGAATTGGTTGTTACTTTGTACAATTTTAATTTTTAGTAGAATGGAATATCTTTCAATAATTATATTACATAAAAAATATTTCTCTATTTAGTTATTTCAAAGTGAAATTGTGAAAATAGTAATCAAATTAGAGTTGCGTCTATTATTTCAGAGGCACACAGGTATTAATTCCTCTCGAACATTATATCAAATAAACTTAGTTTAGACCCCAATATTAATGGGGCAGAAACACACTGACGATCAGTTCTGACGATATCGTCAGTGCGATATGTGCCCCTTTAATGTTAAAAAATGAAGTTAGGAAAAAGTTGCACACCATCATTTTTATTGCATTTTAATTTATTTATGAATATTTTAACGGCCAAGTTGAGTATGAAACCAGTGTAGTTGACCCTATCCAAGGGTCAACTACACTAGGAAAGAACATATAAATCCCATATTAGCGATAAAGAATAAAAAATAAGTTCAAAATATTTCATGATATTATCATTTTTACAATTGAAATTTAAATGAAAATAAAATATTATATGAATATAATATGTATCTATTATATCAATCAACTATTCAAGAGAATGTCTTATGATTGAAAAAAAATATGAGCTTTTTTAATATTTTCCATCCTTTAACTATTCAAGAAAATGTTTTCATTTTATAAACTGTGTCATTTGAGCTCTCTACAGTCTGTTAATGAATATATGTAAGATAGCCTATGATTTAAATATCAATATCCCTTTATATTGTATACCCGCTTTCTAGTTTAGTTGACCCTATCCAAGGGTCAACTAAACTAGGAGTTTACCAAATTTACATCCTAGTCATTTCTAGTCACCGTGTCAGTGATCCGTCCGGGACGGCTCTTCTCAGTGTTTTTTTAGCACTGAGAGGAGTCGGTGCTGTGTGAATGTGTCCGTTGAAATTATTCATTTTGTTGCACTGAATTACTGAGAGGAGCCGGACCGATAGGTCACTGACATGTTTGAATCAGCCTTAATCAGACCTGCTCCCAATTTACTTAAAGGAAGTTGTACATCACTGAATAACACTGCCCATGAGTGTTTTTATCTATTCCACCTCTTACAATACCCTTTATTTTAAAACCAACAGTCGTGTACCTAATTAGTTAGACACATATTTATTATTAATAGAAAGAAGGATATTATTAATAGAAAATAAGCATCTAGGTGTGGTTTCAGGTTTCAAACAAGCATATTAAGAAATTGCACCTAGAATTATTTATCTCCCTTCTTATTTATTCTATCTTCCTTTAGTAATATAATGAAATTGAAGACAAATGCAATTAAACATACACAGGTAAAATATATATTACATAAAAAACTTCTGAGACTTAAAATTAATCGTGAATAAAATGTATATAGAGTTAATTCCAAGAAAGTCTAAAAGCTTATAGAAACTATAAATTAAAAAACAGGGCATAGGAAATATTAAAAACCTACCTAATTGACTGGTCTTAAAATATCTCTATATTGGTTGAAGCAGTCTATTTATTTCTTCTATTGATCTAAAAATAATGAAATATATTTGACTTTCTAATCTAATAATAAATAATAAATTATAAATAATAAGTGGAAGGTTCAAATTACTGCCCCCTCGTATCATAGCTATGGGAAAGTATAAAATCAATAAAAGTCAGTTTTAAAATGTCTGGTTCGTAAAAAATGTTTTTTTTTTTAAATATAATGAAATATACTGTAGTTACATATGCAATCAAAATTAGTAATCCTAAGTTTATAAAAAAATATGTTTGTATGCATTAAAGGAATAAAATTTCATCTCTCTTTGAACATGTCTCGAAATAAGTACCACTTTTATTTAAGCGAGATGTAATTAAAGCGAGGCCTGCCTGATTATAGATAAAAAATATTTTTTTTAAATGTTCGTATTTTGGAAAATAAACATAGATCAAATTAATTATTTTATGACTAATGTATTTGCCCGTTAAATATAACGGGTCATCAATATCAATTTATTACCCGTTATTAGGTTCTTTCAGTTAACTTTATTAAAATTTATTTTCTGCATTAGCTGATAATTTATTTTATAGATAAAATAAACACAAAAATTGAATAAAAACAATTAAAATATCAAGTCAATATATTCCCGTGCTTATCATAGTTACATTCTGCATGTTACTTGTTTACGTATGATCCTATTTTTTATTGAAAATTTCAAGCATGAAATTTATTTGTTCATTGAAACAAGAATTTGCCATAAAATTCACAAAATATTTTTCAAATACCACCCAAAATACATTAACTTATGAATAAATAAAATATTAATTCATTACCTAATCATCACCCCATTATTTGCATACATTTCATTACAGTTAGTGAGTGCAAATGTTACCTGTGAACAGTTCAGGAGTTCACAATTTATCACTAATATTTACACTAGTTACCCTCAAAATAAATTATCTCCTATAATAATTCAGCTACAATAAAACAAATGAAAGTTGGAGTTCATTGCTATGAATTTATCATCAAACATAAATATATAACAAATAAAAATAAATTTACGTAGGTTACACGATCGAAAAAAATGATATGATGATTTTTTTTCCATTTCATTTACTTCTTTTCACCATTGTAGATTGAACTAAATAAGTTGGTTGGAAGTACGATTCTCCTACCTAAGTGAAGTGTAAAGAGTTCTTATTTTAATTTTGAAGTGCATTTACGCATAATAATACTCAGTTGAAATCGGTATAAATGGACTAATTCTACTTTACACATTTCTTCTCCATTTTATATGTATAACGTCCAAAAAGATATATAATGTCCATGCAACATTTTAATTGTAACGCTTTTTTCGACTTGGAAAAATTGGTTTGGAGTTAGACAAAGTGTCTTTTTAATTAGAATATAATTTATTAACCTGTATTTTATTTATTTATTAATCTGCATGCTAACAAACAATGCATGCTAACAAACAATGCATGCTAACAAACAATGCATGCTAACAAACAATGCATGCTAACAAACAATGCATGCTAACAAACAATGCATGCTAACAAACAATGCATGCTAACAAACAATGCATGCTAACAAACAATGCATGCTAACAAACAATGCATGCTAACAAACAATGCATGCTAACAAACAATGCATGCTAACAAACAATTGAACTGCATAAATAATAACTAGGATACAATTGAGGAAAAATACCATATATGCATATGCGTAACAGGTAAAATTATGGTTTGTATTTACTGATGGTTGCTACCATGGACAATATTTATCTAATTAGTGAAGTAGCAGTACCGAATATAATAGTATTTAAAGTTAGCACATAGGGGCAAGTCCCCCATTTATCGGCCACTAAGAGGTTTCCTTCAAAACTATTATTATTGTTTAACTCTCCTCTCTACTAATGCATATACGACAGAACCAACTATAAGATGAAATTCAAATCTTTTAAACCATGTAAAGTATTATGCAATTACTTTAGTATAAATTAATCTACATTGAATCAAATATTATATCTGAAAAACTCCAATTATCGACATGTTGAAACCAAATGTCGTCACATGTTATCACCCATTTATCGTCATGTGTCGATACATGGGTGATATCGTACACAGAATAAAATCTTCATTGAACAGCTGGCAGGATGGGGGAAAATAAGATAGAATGGGGGGAAAAAATCAGGTAGAATGGGGAAAATAGGTAGAATGGGGGAAAAACAGGTAGGATGGGGGAAATTAGGAAGAATGGGAAAAATCAGGTAGAATGGGGGGAAAAATCAGGTAGAATGGGGAAAATAGGTAGAATGGGGGAAATAGTCAGAATGGGGGGGGAAATCAGGTAGAATAGGGGAAAATCAGGTAGAATGGGGGAAAATCAGGTAGAATGGGGGAAATATATTAGAATGGGAGAGAATTAGGAAGAATAAGAAAAATTAGGTAAAATGGGGGAAAATAGGTAGAATGGGAAATCAGGTAGAAAGGGGAAAACAGGTAGAATGGGAAAAACAGGTAGAATGGGGAAAACAGGTAGAATGGGTAAATTAGGTAAAATGGGGGAAAAGTTGGCTGAGTAGGGAAAATGATGCTAGAATGGAGAAATTAATGATTGTAGTACGGGTTTAACCTCTGCTTCGAAGCCAAAGGTCATATTATCGCTGATGTCAAAATGAAATTAAATACAAGGGACTCGAAGAAGCAGTCAGAAAGAAAAGTTTCTCCATCCATGAACAAAGTCACCTACCACCGTCGGTGACAATGCTCATGGATGTATAAAAGCTACTCAGTGAATGCAGTCACTTACCAATGAATGTGACGAAAAGGGACACAAGCGCCGTTCGCTGCACTCACGGATAGAAGAGGAAAATGAAGAGTTGATAGTAAATGAAGCCTACGAGTCTACCTAACATAAAGATCTAAGTACTTCTTCGTCACATTTTTGGTAAGTGACTACATTCACGGAGTAGCTTTCCTGCATCCATGAGCTAGACACCGACAGGTGGTATTTGACTTTGTTCATGAATCTCATCTTAATAAAATTACATTCTGAAGTCAGTGAATTGGCCTCCGATTCTGCAGCAGACGTAAAAACTCCTACGGAAGTAATTGATCAAATCAACATTATTTTTAATTTCCTTCTTATTAAATTATCAATTTATTTTGAGAGGAAAAAGTTTTAGAAAACCAAAGTCATATCGAAATTTTGATAGATCACGTTCTTTGTTTTTCCAAATAAATGAAGTTCACAAAATATATATCATCGTAAACTGTGTAAATAATAATTAACCGAATCTCAGAGAGATGTAAACACTAAACTACCTATTAAATGATTTTAAGATGAATATCAGCTATATATTAATTATGAATATCACACGCACAAAATTTTCTACGTTTTATCAAATTAGATGACACTTTTTCTATTTAAATCAAATTTTATTTTTCTACTAATCATTATTCAGATGAACAAGGTATATTGAATAGTATAATCAACTATTCTGATTCTATTATACTACAGGGTAGCGCAAAAAAAGGAAACCTATTTCCAAACTAATTTATTTTACAAACTATCAAAGCTGGAAATTTTCTAAAAACACAGTTTTATTTGTATACTTTTTCTGGATCTATCGTGAAAATTTGTTAAGAGTTACGACAAAAATTAGAAATTAAATCCTACTATTTTTCATTCATTGACGTTATTTTTATTGACTGTTTCATTCATGAAAATACATCTTCGTCACCAATCACGATATCTTCTACAAAAGGCGCAGTACAGGCAGGCCTCGCTTTAAGTACAACTCACTTAACAGTAAAAGTGGTTCTTATTTCGAGTCATGATTCGAAATAAGAACCGTTCGTAGACATAGAAAACGGAGACAATTTCTGGTTTTCTGTGATTATTTCACGGTAACTAGAGAAACGTCAAAATTATAATCCAGATGAGGTTATTAGAAGCAATTGGTTCAGAAATTCAACATGTCCCATTTTAGGGTAAGTTCCGTGTTATTGCACGGTTCCATATTTTCGAACACGTGAAAAATTTTATATATTAATCATTTTTTTATCTTTTATTTCAATTGGTATCCATGATACCAATTAGAATAGAAGTTAAATAATAATTATAGTATTTTCTTTTCTGACGTGTCCGAAATTGTAAAACCAACCAATAACTTGGAACTTAGTACCCTACTACCAAAAATATTTCATAGAGCATAAAATTGCTATTTGTTGAATGTAGCACAATAATTATAGAAGTCTAAGTATCTATTAGTTACTCACCTATACTGAGTGAGAGTTAAGCTATGGATGGATTTTAAAACATTTAATAAATGCACGACTTTAAACTTTTTCATCACAGTCACAAACAATGAAAGACTATATTATTATTAATGGCTCTAGGAATTTTCGCCGTAGGAAAATTCGCCGTTAAGAAAATTCGTCGTGAGGAATATTTGCTGTGAATAAGAAATTATAGATGACATAACTATTCAAATACCTATAAGTATTTATAAAAAATATTGATAATTGTAAAGTAAACCAATTTGTTAAATAACTAATATAAGAATTTATAATTGTAAATATTAATTGTAGGTGATTATGTAATATTGTATATCTGATGAAACTATGATGCCAAATATTTATGTTAACTGTTCATTATGCAATTTATATTTTAATCAGTAATCGTATAATTTTGTGTCACGAGAGGTCGCTGTATAACATTTGGAGTGTTTTGATTGGTTGACTAAATAGTCGAAGCTAATTTCTTTGACTGTATAATATTATTAATATGCTTATGTACGCAGTACTCTAACTACTAATAACCCTAAAATCAATTTTCTTTCTATAACTCACAGAAAATGAGATATATATTCGAGGAGTGACATTTATAAATTTCTTGTTACTTTTATTCGCTTTAGTTACCGTTTGGTAACCAAACTGAGTCGTGATTTGGTAACTAAAGCGGGGGATGCCTGTACTTAGCAGAAACCATTTTGCAAAATTTAGACAGTGCGGTAATTCAGTTCTAAGAGTTAGAGCCTTACATGCTTTTTGAAAGGATAATATCTCACATCGTGTTTAACAATTTAGTGAAAGGAGTCTTTAGTGATGTCCAATCCATTCCTTCTGATTGAAATTTCTGTATTATCAATATGCTGTTAATGAATAAGATTAATGTTTTCATGTGTTCATTCTTTTCTCCTGCGACATGATCACTTTTTGTTCTAATTTAAAGTGGTTTCTTCAGTTTTGAACTAATTAACATTTGTCAATATTGTTTTATAGTCGTTGGAAATCTTTCCATAAAGTGTTGTTCAAAATGTGGTTGAACCTGCGTAAAACTTACATGGTTTAAATAAATTGCCGCAAAAAAGTCTCTGTTCTTTTGAAAGCTGCATTTTGAGGGTTTCGAATAGGAGATAAAAATTAACGGCGAGATGATTTTATAAAGATATCAATATAACCTTTGAAAACCAACTTTCAAATGGTAATTATTTGCTTTATTTTCTCTTAATTGTTAGAAAAATTAGAGCAATTTATTGTTTTTACATTCATATGAAATGAATTATACCTCTTATGATTTTTTTTTCATATATTTCTTGCTCGCGCAAGCCCTTTTTAGGTATATTTTTTTAATTCGCTGCAGGATGTTTATTTTTTGTCGTAACTCTTAACAGTTTATCAAGATAGATGCAAAAAAAAGTAAAAAAATAAAACTGCGTTTTTAGAAAATATCTAGCTTTGATAGTTTGTAAAATAAACTAGTTTGAAAATGGGTTTCCTTTTTTTCCTCCCCCCCTCCCCCCCCCTTGCTTACCCCCCCTATAATTGAGTTCCAGTAGGTCGATAAATGGGTAGAAGCTATCTTAGTATGTAAAATTGAATAAATATTGAGAATAAATATATTTACTAACCATTAAACTGTTTTTGAACCACTATTTCGAAATGGATCAAAATACCATTTATCGTCACCCCATGACGATAAATGGAAAACTCTCTTTATTGATACCTAAATATCGACACATCGATTTATTATAAATATTGATGACCGAATTAATTTCTGATTTTATATTTAAGAAATGCAATTAAAAACGAGCAAAATTGTATGAAACATTATTTTGAAAAAAATTATTTGAAGCGTAAAATCGCGCATAACAAATTCTATATACCTAATCAATTTCGGTGTGTTTGTCCTGAATGTACCGTATCGTCATACATCTCATCAGTTAAACTGACACTCTGATTGTAATTTTAAATGAAATTACTTATATTTTTGTAACAATAATAAAAATATATGGAGACATCGATTTGTAAAATACATAAACCATAGAAATATTTCTAAGTCTTGTTATAGACGAAAATAACTGAAACATGACGATAAATGGAGAGGGACGATACAACGTGCCGTTACCCGACACTACCTTTATTTGATGAATAAATTGAAAAAAAAACTACTAAAAGTTTCTGGTTATTACCAAAATATTTTAAAAGTTCATTCTATTCAATTTTATCGACGAATCAATCGATATAAATTTAATTGCCTGAAATAAATTCGGCCGTATTATTTTTAGTACAGCATGGATTATATTTAAGCATAGCATTCTTTTTTCTTATATAGGTTTGTAATAGGTATTTATTTGTAAGCTTTTTATACTAATAAATACATGTTTCAAAAATACAAATAAAACATAAAGAAAGCCACTGGAAAAAAATTTGTTACGTGGATATATAAGTTAAATTTTACATGTTTTTACCTCTTATTTCTACCGAATCTCATCATAGAATCCAAACCTCTATACTCAAGGACATCGTAGATTCTCATTTGTTTTTAAATTTGAATAAAAATATAGATAATTACGATATTAATAATAATCAACATGTTCCGAATACTTTAAATATATTATTTTGATTGTCACTTACCTCTATTAACAAATAAATTATATTCTATTGAAAATAAATTGAAAGTCAATAGGTTTTTTCGTCAATGAAAAGTTGAAACAATGAAAAGCCAATAAAATCTACTAAACACAAATACATTAATTATAGATAAAAGAAGAATTCAAGCGATGAGTTTATGTAATATTTATCATATAAAACCTAATTTTATTAATAATGTTTGGTTAAAAGCACTATTTTAGTATATAAATAAATCACAGCCGATTATTTTTCAGCTAGTAGGTAGGTATGTAAATAAGAGCATGGTGCGGCAATTGTACTTTTCATGGAACACACACAGCTGTTTTTGTATGTACCTCAGTGTTATTCCTACCGTCAAGGTTGCTAGGTATTTTCGTAAGTCATGTATAGATATATTTTTCACACGAGGAAGTTGTAACCACGATAGTTATCTTATGTACCTCGTGTGTGATGTATGTTATAAATAATAGTAAAATCAATTTGAAATAACGCTTATTGGAATGGTGTAGGATATGGTATCTTAACTAGGGAGATAAAGTATGGCCTAGATATAATTTACATTCTTCTAACCTATCCAGTTAGGTAGTTCAGTAGGTATGCAGAAACAAGTGATTTCCAAAGTTAACGATATCTTTTAGTTGCAAATTCACAGACTGCAGAAAGCCAGAAACTGGTAATGTGTTCTCCAAGAAATTCTTTATTTTGTCTTCTGTTCTCAGTAAAATACAGGAATAAAATCTGATGTAGATGATGAGTAGGTAGGAGAATAATTGAGAATTGTTTGTTTTGACCTAAATATTTTAAATATCTCAACCTGTGACTAAAAAAGTTGCTAACATATACCTAACTGTGAATTGTAATACTCAAATACTGTAACTGTTAGTTAACTAGCTATTTCAAATTCCCGAACCCATTCACCAAAAACGGCGGCAAACCAAGTAAAGTATTATGTCTCATAAACTCGCCATTTGTCTCTCCAGCTCTCTCCAAATTTCCATAAATTATCTCCAAAATAACATTGTAGCATAGGAGAAAAATGTATGAAACTCGCCATTTGCATTTGAAAGGCTCAAAATAACAGTCACAAACTCTCCATTAAAATGGCGAGTTTGTCGACAAACTGACATGTCAATGGAATTTCCCCCCCTTTTGAAATAGATATTCTGGCAAAGTTGGTGGATTTTTGGCTATTTATTCATATGTTATCCCAAGTAATAAAGCAGGTCCAAACTCGCCATATTAATGGCGAGTTTGTGACAATTATTTTGAGCCCTTCAATTGCAAATGGCGAGTTTTTTCTATTTTTCTCCTATGCTACAATGTTATTTTGGAGAGAATTTATGAAAATTTGATCATTTTGGAGAGAATTTGTTGAATTTTGGAGAGAGCTGGAGAGACAAATGGTGAGTTTATGAGACATACAGTTTTACTTGGAATTGTTATCATCAATTTTCGATCAATAAATTGGGAAAATGCCAGTCTGCAGAAACTGGTAAAGTGTTCATAGAGATCTCTTATTCTGTTCGTAGCAAAATCAATGTAAATAATAATATAGGGATTAATTCTGAAGTGTTCGTAGCAAAATTAATGTAAATATAGGAATTAATTCAAAATTGTTCGGAGAGAATATCCCAAATATCTCACATATTCTGCAGACTGGGGAAAATGTTGGTGGATCAGCCAAATAATTCGAAATTTCTGGTGGATTTTTTCAGCTTTTTGAAAAAGTCGGTGGAATTTTTAGCACCAAATACAGACTGGTCTACGAACACTTTACCAGTTTCTACAGACTGGCCATGTTTCATAGTGTGGCAGGAAAGTCGCCAGTTTGGTGCCATATTGTATTTGGTGGTAAATTCCAATGATATGTCAGGAGATATTTAATTTCTCTAATAAAAAATTCCTGCAATGTAGGATTATATTTAGCTATTAATTCCTATATTACCATTAATTTTTGGAGGAGAAACTTGAAAAAATTTGGAGGAGAAAATGGTTAAGATACTTTGAAGAAGAAATAGGACTTCCTAGTGAAGATTTTACACTTGAAAACATCCTTATACTTCATGTCTGATGCATGTGCATCTCTTGAGACTATTTGGGATTGATTAACTTGTTATTTAACAACATGTTGATGATGTTTTCAACTTATTTCACCCTCCAAAAGTCACCAATATACCAGTCTGTATTCAATGGTAAATTCCACCGACATGTCGGTGGAATTATTTTTATCCTTTGAAAATAATATTCCAGCAAAGTTGGTGGATTTTTAGCTATTTATTTTTATGTTATCATTAATCTTCGGTGGATAAATTAGGAAAATGTTGATGGATCTGCCAATTTATGGTGGATTTTTCAGCTTTTTGAGAAAGTCGGTGGAATTTTGTGCACCAAATACAGACTGGTCAATATACTGACAACTTTCCAAGTAAAATAGTTTGGCTCACAAACTCTCCATGGACCATTTGTGTCTCCAGCTCTCTTAAAAAAATAACAAAATTTCTCCAAAAAGATCAAATTATCATAAATTCTCTCCAAAATAACATTGTAGCATAGGAGAAAATTTATTATTTCTCGCCATTTGTAATTGAATGGCTCAAAATAACTGTCACAAACCTAGTCTGCAGAATATGGGAGATATTTGGGATTTTCTCTCTGAACAATTTTGAATCCATTCCTAAATCTACATTAATTTTGCAGCAACCACTTCTGAATTAATCCCTATATTTTTCATTAATTTTGCTACAAAACGAATAAGAGATCTCTATGAACACCCAAGTAAAATAGTATGTCTCATAAACTCTCTATTTTTCTCTCCAGCTTTTTCCAAAATTCACCAAATTTCTCTCCAAAATGATCAAATAATCATAAATTCTCTCCAAAATAACATTGTAGCATAGGAGAAAATGAAATATTTCTCGCCACTTGCAATTGAATGGCTCAAAATAACTGTCACAAACTCGCCATTTAAATGGCGAGTTTGATAAGCTTTATTACCTGGACGAATACTTAGCCAGTTTCTGCAGACTGGTCACAAACTCTTCATTAAAATGGCGAGTTTGCTTGCAAAGTCTGGATTTTCAGCTATTTATTCCTATGTTACCATTAATTTTCGATGGATAAATTGGGAAAATGTTGATTGATCAGCCAAATTATTGCCTGGAAATTGTTGGTGGATTTTTTGAACTTTTTGAAAATGTCAGTGGGGTTTTCTGGTAGCAAACTGAAAGCCAAATTTTCTCAAAAATTCTGTGAGCCAAGCCAATTTCGCTCATTTTTGACAATTTCAAGCCAAAATTAACATCCAATCTTTTTTGATTTTGAGAATACCATTTATTGTAGAAGTTCTTCATTTTCGAGATATGAAACATTTAAGTTTCCGCATGGAGAGTCCAGAAAGGCAGCTTCTTCCTGCTACAACATAGAACTTATGTATGTCAAGAGATTGGCTGCTGTCTGAACCTCCCTGCCAGGTCATTAAACAACTGTGAAGTGTGCAGTACAGCAAACTAGCAGATGCAACAACCTAAATTATTAGCAATTACTGGGTTTTAAATAACTATACCAAGTCATTTCCTTCCCAAACAATTATTAAAACTGCCTTGATAGCTACCTTCAATTTCCAAATTAAGTTAAATACTAAGTACTAACTCTAGTTAACCAGCTTCAACCTGAACTAATTTTCCCCCTATATTTTTTCAGATGATTTCAACACTTTCATTTATATGTTTATGTAATGCCAGCCTTTTCTACTGAAGGGTACAGTAGCATAGCTACAGCTCTCACCAATAAGTTCAAACACCTCAAAAACAGATCTTTAAAATCCTTTGAGACTAATTTTATTCACCACGAGATTGAAGGCGATGAAGAGGACAATACGGGATCTATGACTGATGAGGTAATTGTTATATATGTTAATCTATACTGATAATTTCCCTTGTGTGTTTATTTATTTAGTGTCCGCTTATTACCCATGAAAAATTATTGTATTGTTTAATATTTATATATTAGCTAACTAGTGTAATTATCCGTTATAAATAACTGGTCTTCAATAGTAATTTATAACCCTTTGTTGGTTCATTTTTAGTGAATCAAAATAAAAATGATTTTCTTTCTACCATTAACATTGCCAATATTTGACTTTATTAATCTGCCTAAGGCAATAATACACATAGCTAAAATTCATCAATTTTCCTATTCCTAAAAAATGACTGATATAATGGGTACTGAAACGGATCATATTCGTACAGCTCTTGGTGTGCATTTTATCATTGAAAAGGGGAAAGAGTAAAATATTTTCAAAATACCTTCTATACATTCTTAGTTATTTTTCTCTATCTTGAATCTAATAACAATTATTTATGGATTTATTGAGGTCAGAAAGAATAATTTTAATTAAAAGATTTTCAATTACTTTTTAGTCACCTTAGCAGGAAAAACTTCTACAGGTATAAATTGATGCATAAAATTATTGTAGTGTAAGTAGTGAAGCTAGACCCTTGTTCAAATACTCCTAACTACCTTTCCACATTGCAGTTCATCATCAGAGAAAAAGAGTACCTACCTAGCACCACATCCAATTACGTTGAAAGTTGTCAAAAGTCTCAGAAGATAATGCATATAGGGCCGTCACAGCCAATGGGTTCCTCGGGGTACTCCAACGGAGGAACACTCCCGTCAATGCTAGAGAAGCAGAAGAAAGATGATCAGATGGAAGAGCCTAAAACTGTCCTGTACCCTAAAGAGAAGATTAGGCTGGGATGGCATAATCCTCCAATGCGTAGAGCCGGTATGGTTAACATGGGCAACACGTGTTACCTCAACTCTTCACTGCAGGTACCTAACTAATCCCCTTTTGATATCATTTGCGCTTTAATAACACAATTTAGCTATATTCCTTAAGGCGGTACAACTCTTCTATAATGTAGTCCTGTATCTTAAACGTACCATTAACCCTAGTTCACTGAACATTCGTCCAATACACCCTAACAGAGTCGCATGATGTCTAGAACTTCATGTTCTACATCTATTTGCATAACAAAATAAATACCTATAGAATGATCATATTTATTTAGTTCAACTGTTCAATTACTAGAGGAAACTTTGAATTTATGTCCTGTAGCTACCAAAATTATATTGAGTGGATCAAGTACACAAGTTGATGTTCAGTGAATTAGGGTTAAATGGTTATTAGTCTTCTGTGTATCTCTTGACTCCTCTATAGTGAAGTAAGCTCTATAGTTATTCAGTTCTTTACTTTTGACTTGGTTTGTGTTTCCATATACCACACTTAATTCAGTACAACTGCTCTATAATGAAGTAGTAAGCTAGTCCTGTATAGTGAATTGTCCAGACTAGTAGAATCCTGAGTAATAAAGCAGCTACCCTGTATATTAAACAAGAACTAGATACCAAACCACTTCTGACATTATGGCTTGTCAAAATGTTATTGAATAAAATATTCTAGGTTTAAGCTTTCAAATAAAAAGACATCTATTCCCCTTGTTTCTGTTGATGAATAAACTTAATTTTATTTATAAGTTTAAATCTTAAAAAAAAAACCTTTTGATATTCTCAGTATCCCTCTAAAACTATAATATGGAAATTCTGTTCAGTATGAATCTTTTCAATGAAATTTGTTCTTTGTTCATACAGCACACTAGAAATCCTACTAGAGTAAGTAATGAATAATCAGTCAGTTTCACATCTTCAGTATTTAAGAAAAACTATATAATAAAAATTATTTCATTCTATGACTGAAGATGTGATAGCTACTGACTGTTAATTCATAACTTACCCTGATTAATCTCCCTTCGTATGCCAGTTTTTATCATTCATCATCTCTCGACTATTTTCTTTGCAGGCTCTTTTCCACATTCCCTCTTTTGTCAATTGGATGAGAGAAGAGGCATCCTCCCATTTCTCCCTCTGCTCCCAACAAACCATGAACATCTCCTTCTGTTCTCTCTGTGCAATGATACGCACCTACAAGAACTCCACTGAACACAACAGCGCAGCCTTTAGACCTAACCTAATAGTCGGAAAACTTAAATGTGAGTAGAACTCTTTCTTTGTCTCTAATAATTAAGTTAAATGTGTTAAAAGTTAGTCGATAGTTTGTGCATGTTGTGCTAGGAACGTTCATCTAAGTATAGACAGCCTCAGCCCCATTCTATACCAGCAGTTTAAATGCCGCGCTTTCACTGCCCAGTTTACGCCTCTTCAATTAATCACGGTTAAATGAAAGGAAAGTAAACTTGCAGTCTACAGCTACTAGCGTTTCTACCGCCTTCCATTCATTGATATGAGTTGGATTTGTTTGTTACCTTGTATACTGAGTGGAATATGTTGATATAAAATGGTGAATAATATGAACATAAATAAATTGCTATTTTCCAATGAATTGTTATTTTAAGACAATATTTTTCTATAAAAACAGGAAGAATGAACACCGAATTTGTTTCTGACCATTATGTTTCTAATATTTCTCAGCTGTCCCAAAATAAGGACGCCCTCCGTGTGTGGGTTAAAGACAATATTTTTCTATTAAAACATAAAGAATGAACACCGAATTTTTCCTCTTTCCCCTCTCAGCTGTCCCAAAATAGGGACACCCTCCATTTACGGGTTAAAGACAATATTTTTCTGTTCAAACAAGCAAAATATACACTGAACTTACCACTCATGTTATTAATGATTTCCTCTCTCAGCCATAGGTAAGATGTTGGTGTGTGGCCGGCAAGAAGATGCTCACGAGTTCCTCAAGTTACTCTTAGATCACATGGAGAAGTCTTACCTTCATCTACGCAGAGCTAACAAGTTAGACTTCAGGTCCCGCCAGACTACTCCTCTCAATCAGATATTCGGGGGTTACCTCAGACAAAATGGTGAGCTATCATAGAAATGTTATTGAGAGGTTATTTAAATTCAACGTTAAATTCAAAGGTTTGTTCAGGTTTCAAGCTTTCGAATAGAAAGATTTCTATTCATCATCAGGAGAAGGGTGGAAAACTTGGACCTGACAATGAATTTTAAGACCAATAGTTTTATGTAGCTGAAATATATGTTTCTGAAACCTTCAACGTTGAGTTTAAATAACCTCTTAATAATATGGATTTCTCGCCCGTTTAGTTTGAATCTTTTTCATCAAATATTTTAGAAATGTATTCATAAAACATGTACAAATAACTTATGCACATGTAGCTAAATATCATATGTGCATTATGCCAATAGATTTTTTAAAATGGGATATTGATAAGCACAACATAATTGCCCGTTATGTAGTTTGTTGTAACTAGCTGCTGCACATTTCATGACTTTTTTAATGACTGGAGTCACTTGACAAGGGTTTGGACCCCCTTTAAACATGTATTAGAGTGTTGATGTACTTTATACGAAAATTAATTAACAAAACTGATTTAATATCAATACTCTCATTTTATATCGTCTAATAGCTACCTCATTTGCTTTTCAGTGTCCTGTCCGTCTTGCCACTACATCTCCACCACATTTTTCCACTTCCAAGACTTGGTTCTAGACATCAGAGGTTCCTCTAGTGTGGACCAGGCCCTGGACCACTACTTCCGCAAAGAGACCCTCGACACGGCAAACTGTTACAAGTGTGAGAGGTGCAAAAAGAAAGTACCGGCAACTAAGAAGTACTTTGTAGAAAGACCTCCCAATGTACTGCTCATACAACTTAAAAGGTGAGCGATGCTCTATGCATAGTAAATAAATACTAAAGTATACTTTAAAAAAAGACAATATTTCTTCATTGTAGCTACAATATGTAGCTAGCTAACATACGGAAATACTTAAACGTGACCACGATTAAGACGAATGACGTCACACAGAGTTCTTTACATCTGTTTTAGAATAAAAATTCGCTATCATTCAGTTAACAATTTCCCCGCATATCGCAATAACACAGGTAACTATGACGTCACTGCGGATGATTTTTCTGTTTTATTTAAATATTGCTGCGTAAGTTCTCAATTATCGGTCAGGTCTACATTTTCGGACATGTAAGAAAGAATTGTGTACTAATTACTATTTCTTTGTATTTTATTTGGTATCCATGATACCTGCAGGTATCATGGATACCAAATAAAATACATGTCCGAAAATGTAGACCTGACCAATAATTGAGAACTTACCCTAGTGTTAGAAGCTCTGGAGTATTCATTTGGTAACATACGGTCTATACTAATAATGCAATGAAACTGCTGATCCAGTGATTTGTCATTGCGAAACTATTAATTTTCAATAATTTGTATTTTTCATCACCTTGCTAGTATATGTAGGTACATATCTAATATGTTCTACAGCATGTCTTTACTGATTACTGTCTCTCATTGAAATATTAACCTCTGATTTCTTCCTCAGGTTCACATTCAACGGCTGCAAAATAGGCAAACACGTACAGATAAAGCAGCAGCTTGACCTCTCAAGGTTTGTCATGGGACACGGTAAATCAGAGGGAGGAAAGTACATCTACAAACTAGCCTCCATGGTGGTGCATTTAGGAGGTTCACAGCACGGAGGGCACTACATAGCGTGCGGAGAAGGAGGCAATGGCATCATGTACGAATTTGACGACTGTTCGGTAAGTTGTTAATTATATGTTTGTGTTGTGGAGTTCTGCACTCGGTTATTTTTCTGTAGCTCTTATTAATGGTGAGCTGATGGTACCAGTGATACCTGTAGGTAGGGATATGGTATCCTAGATACTGTAGGTAGGGATATGATATCAGTGATACCTGTAGGTAGGGATATGGTACCAGTGATACCTGTAGGTAGGGATATGGTACCAGTGATACCTGTAGGTAGAGATATGGTACCAGTGATACCTGTAGGTAGGGATATGGTACCAGTGATACCTGTAGGTAGGGATATGGTATCAGTGGTACCTGTAGGTAGGGATATGGTATCCTAGATACTGTAGGTAGGGATTTGGTATCAGTGGTACCTGTAGGTAGGGATATGGTATCAGTGGTACCTGTAGGTAGGGATATGGTATCCTAGATACTGTAGGTAGGGATTTGGTATCAGTGGTACCTGTAGGTAGGGATATGGTATCAGTGGTACCTGTAGGTAGGGATATGGTATCCTAGATACTGTAGGTAGGGATTTGGTATCAGTGGTACCTGTAGGTAGGGATATGGTATCAGTGGTACCTGTAGGTAGGGATATGGTATCCTAGATACTGTAGGTAGGGATTTGGTATCAGTGGTACCTGTAGGTAGGGATATGGTATCAGTGATACCTGTAGGTAGAGATATGGTACCAGTGATACCTGTAGGTAGGGATATGGTATCAGTGGTACCTGTAGGTAGGGATATGGTATCAGTGGTACCTGTAGGTAGGGATATGGTATCCTAGATACTGTAGGTAGGGATATGGTATCCTAGATACTGTAGGTAGGGATTTGGTATCAGTGGTACCTGTAGGTAGGGATATGGTATCAGTGATACCTGTAGGTAGGGATATGGTATCCTAGATACTGTAGGTAGGGATTTGGTATCAGTGGTACCTGTAGGTAGGGATATGGTATCAGTGATACCTGTAGGTAGGGATATGGTACCAGTGATACCTGTAGGTAGGGATATGGTACCAGTGATACCTGTAGGTAGGGATATGGTATCAGTGGTACCTGTAGGTAGGGATATGGTATCCTAGATACTGTAGGTAGGGATTTGGTATCAGTGGTACCTGTAGGTAGGGATATGGTATCAGTGGTACCTGTAGGTAGGGATATGGTATCAGTGGTACCTGTAGGTAGGGATATGGTATCAGTGGTACCTGTAGGTAGGGATATGGTATTCAAGATACTGTAGGTAGGGATATGGTATCCTAGATACTGTAGGTAGGGATATGGTATCCTAGATACCGTAGGTAGGGATATGGTATCCTAGATACCGTAGGTAGGGATATGGTATCCTAGATACTGTAGGTAGGGATATGGTATCCTAGATACCGTAGGTAGGGATATGGTATCCTAGATACCGTAGGTAGGGATATGGTATCCTAGATACCGTAGGTAGGGATATGGTATCCTAGATACCGTAGGTAGGGATATGGTATCCTAGATACCGTAGGTAGGGATATGGTATCCTAGATACCGTAGGTAGGGATATGGTATCCTAGATACCGTAGGTAGGGATATGGTATCCTAGATACCGTAGGTAGGGATATGGTATCCTAGATACCGTAGGTAGGGATATGGTATCCTAGATACCGTAGGTAGGGATATGGTATCCTAGATACCGTAGGTAGGGATATGGTATCCTAGATACCGTAGGTAGGGATATGGTATCCTAGATACTGTAGGTAGAAATCTTACTATGTATTTATATTTCAACATTTTCCTTAAAGGTTCGGAACGTTGGTATAAACAGCGTCCTGATGCGAAATCCGTACATTCTCTTTTACGAGCTGGTGCGTAACTCCTCCCACACACGAAGCCCCGCCCTCACACATAGCTCCGCCCTCACGCCAAACAAGAACGGCGTGAAAGGTGTTCAGAAGAATGGTCATGACTCCAGAGTGACACCCAAACTAAATAGGCACCCTTCCATAGAGGGGAAAGACTTGGGGGAGGTGGTGAAAAGGAGCAGTTTACTGCCGCCCCAAAGGTGAGAGAAAGATTAGGTGTTTCCTATCACTTTTAAAGACTGTATGTTACTAGGTACCTCCCAAGTTACTAAACAACCAAGTAAATCATACTTTTCTATAGGGTAAGTTCCGAGTTATCGAACAGTTCCAGTTTTACGAACAAGTAAAAAAGTTGATGAGTATAGAATAATAATTATAATATATTTTTACATGCTCAAAAATGAAACCGTTCGATAACTTGGAACTTACCCTATTAAGTCAGCTCTCTAAATTGTACAAAGGCCACGTCATTTGGTGCTGTGCAGTGGAACTCCCCTATAGTGAATGTAGTGTCCTGAGTAACTAAATTTGTTCACTATATAAGCTACTTCCTTACCCAGGACACTACTACATTCACTATGGTGGATTTAGGAGAGTTCTACTGTAATATATCCCATAGGTAATTTCTCTTGATTGTGATTCTCCATGCAGGGTTGAAATAAGCACTACAACTCATCATGCATTCACTCACACTTATTTCTTTTCTGAACAGAGAACGCATATCATTCGACATGAAGAGTCCAAACAACCCCAAAACAAATGGCATCGTCAAACGAGATTCTCCCAAGATTGTCATGCTCGCTCCAGGCTCTTCAACCAGCTCCTTGCTCAATAACTCCAAACCCCTCATCATCTCCAATGGAGATGGCTCCAAACCATTAAATGGAGCGTCCAACTCCGTTAATTCCAAGCCCGTAATCACCAATGGTGTAAAATGTTCTATCGTCAAATCTAGTGGGGATGTGAAACCTCTCTCCACTTCTCAAACCATTGCCCAACTCAAAAAGAAAACTTTGGATGCTACAGTGTCTAAACTAGTGCCTTATGACTCTGACGATGATAATTCTGATGCAGAGATGGAGCAGTCGGAGAAGCTGATAACTAAACAGGCTGATGCCAAGCAGTCAGTGACTAGCAAACAGTCAGTCACGAGCAATGGCGTACCTAAACTGAGTACCATAACTCCCGACTGGAAAGTGACTGAAAGCAAAGAAGCAGACACTAACAGCACATCTTCAACTTCATCAAACAAATCACGGGAACTGAATTTCACGGTTGTCGACAAGAAATCAGAATCTTTTAGCAAGAAAACCTCCACCAATGGTTCGTCAACCAACGGCTGGAAAGTCAAGGACAACAGTGCCAACTCCGACACATCAGTCAAAACTAACGGCAAGGAGGACAGACCCTCTGAAAAGTTAATGTGGGACAGACACAGAGGGGGTGACCTTAAGTACACTCTGTCTACACACAAGCCTCAGCACGTAGATGAAAATGGTCGCTACCAAAAACCGGAGAATAAGGCGATATGGACGGCAAGTGACAATGGAGAGGGGGAGGATGTGGTGAAACAACTCAAACAGAGCAGAAACTACGCCTTCGGAACAGCTAGTGAGTTGTTCAATATCAATTAGTATTTAGATGTTGAAACTATTATATGATTTATAACGTTTTTATATGACCGAAGATGTGAACCAGTCGATAATATGTAACTTTCCCCATCTTGATAATGCAGCTGCTATCAAGTTTAAAATCTTTCCCCCCTATAGACCAATTAGCTATGGTCTATCAGGGCTTTATTTTTCTAATGTGCCGATTGATGTTAGTTTGGTTATTTTTCCTTTAGTAAATTTGATGAATGTGTAATTTTTTTTTGATCTCGTTAGTAGGGTTGTAACAATATGCTTTATAGATCTTAAGAATATCACAGACGAAATGAAATGGTATCTAATACTATATACCGCTGGTGTAGAACCATTCAATCTGTTTATATTATTTTAAGAGCATATTGTCACAATCCCTATCATTATGTATCATATCAATCCTAACTCTGTTTCCTCCCTCAGTTTCAACTTGGGATGATGAGGAGAGTACACTGGACACAGAGAGGAGAAAAGATGTCAGAAACGCTTTCAAGAAAACAGAAGAGGAGAAATATAACGAACTGCTTGATGGAGCACCACAGGTGAGATAGACCCTTTACTCTATTTCTCCAACTGTTTACAGTGTTAAGTCTAGCTATATTCTTTAATTATGAAATGTACTTATGTTGACTTTAAATTTTACTTTTTATGAAGTAGCTCATCTGCATCCATGAGCATTGTCACTGACTGGTGGTAGGTGACTTTGTTCATGGAGTAGCTTTTCTGCATCCATGAGCATTGTCACTGACTGGTGTTAGGTGACTTTGTTCATGGAGTAGCTTTACTGCATCCATGAGCATTGTCACTGACTGGTGGTAGGTGACTTTGTTCATGGAGTAGCTTTTCTGCATCCATGAGTATTGTCACTGACTGGTGGTAGGTGACTTTGTTCATGGAGTAGCTTTTCTGCATCCATGAGCATTGTCACTGACTGGTGGTAGGTGACTTTGTTCATGGAGTAGCTTTACTGCATCCATGAGCATTGTCACTGACTGGTGGTAGGTGACTTTGTTCATGGAGTAGCTTTACTGCATCCATGAGCATTGTCACTGACTGGTGGTAGGTGACTTTGTTCATGGAGTAGCTTTACTGCATCCATGAGCATTGTCACTGACTGGTGGTAGGTGACTTTGTTCATGGAGTAGCTTTTCTGCATCCATGAGTATTGTCACTGACTGGTGGTAGGTGACTTTGTTCATGGAGTAGCTTTTCTGCATCCATGAGCATTGTCACTGACTGGTGGTAGGTGACTTTGTTCATGGAGTAGCTTTACTGCATCCATGAGCATTGTCACTGACTGGTGGTAGGTGACTTTGTTCATGGAGTAGCTTTACTGCATCCATGAGCATTGTCACTGACTGGTGGTAGGTGACTTTGTTCATGGAGTAGCTTTACTGCATCCATGAGCATTGTCACTGACTGGTGGTAGGTGACTTTGTTCATGGAGTAGCTTTACTGCATCCATGAGCATTGTCACTGACTGGTGGTAGGTGACTTTGTTCATGGAGTAGCTTTTCTGCATCCATGAGCATTGTCACTGACTGGTGGTAAGTGACTTTGTTCATGGAGTAGCTTTACTGCATCCATGAGCATTGTCACTGACTGGTGGTAGGTGATTTTGTTCATGGAGTAGCTTTACTGCATCCATGAGCATTGTCACTGACTGGTGGTAGGTGACTTTGTTCATGGAGTAGCTTTTCTGATCCATGTGCATTGTCACTGACTGGTGGTAGGTGACTTTGTTCATGGAGTAACTTTCCTTTCTGACTGCTTCTTCCAGTCCCTTGTACTTAATTTCCTCCTGATGTCATTTTTTGAACTTCAAACTTTCTCTTTCTTCCAAGTCCCTTGTAATTAATTCATTTTTTTTCAATTTCAGAAACGTAAGAGCGCAGACGATCACATGAATCACAAAAAGAAGAAACGTCGTTTTGACGACTATGCCAACAACCGGGGCGAAAATGCCAACCCCAACTTCATCCCATTGGGTTCTACTAACCACAAGAATTCTAATGGCTATGACAGCTCCAGCGGCTCAAATAACCACAAGAATTCTAATGGCTATGACAGCTCCAGCGGCTCAAATAACCACAAGAATTCTAATGGCTACAACGACTCCAACAACGGCTACCACGGTTTTGATAATGGCAACAGACACAACGGCTTCAACAGACACAAAAACGGGGGCGGATCGTTTAGGCAGGGGGGAAATAAGTTCAAAAAGGGGGGCAATAGATGGGGTGGGGGTTATAAAGGACACAAACAGAGCTATAGTAATAAGTACAGCAACTCTTTCTCTCAGAGAAATTAGTGGGGGGAATACTCAATTGACAAACAGGGTAATACCTATCAAATTTTGAGCTAAAGGAGTTTTGACCCTAGCGAGACAGGTTAGTTTCACCCTACTGTGGTCGCATGAATGAGTGCGAATTTTGATGATAACTGCTCTGATGGTGTAAAGAGTCATCGGGTCTGATCGTTATAGGTAGAGGAGAGCAGCGTGATGGGCCTGGGGCTTGCAATTATTCCCCACAAACGAGGAATGCCTCTTAACCAAGGCTTAGAACATAGTTCTGTTCATGGTGACTATGGATACAGCTACAGTTTTGGGGTAACGTTTGCTACAGTTTTGGGGTAACGTTTGCTACAGTTTTGGGGTAAATTTTGTGCTACAGTTTGGGGTAACTTTTGCTACAGTTTGGGGTAAATTTTGCTACTTTTTTGGGGTAACTTTTGCTACAGTTTTGGGGTAACTTTTGCTACAGTTTTAGGGTAACTTATTTTGAAGTTTTAGGGTAACTTCATCCGGACCAAACGGCTCTTTTTATCCTATTGTAAATAATTTATTATTGTACTATAAAAGTTGATGGAATGTTTGTAATTATAAATAGTGCCAGATAATTAGACTTTGTTTGTTGTGAATCATACTCTGTCAGGCCCATGCTGTACTAGCAGTTTAAACCGCCCACTTTACACCTCTTCAATTAATCACTTAAATGAATGAAAACAAATTTGCCGACTACACTAGCGTTTCTACCGCTTCCCATTCATATAACCGTGATTAACTGAAGCGGTGAAAACGTGGCGCTTTATTTTCTAGCATAGAATGGGCCGTAGTGTGTATCTTTGGTGTGGACTGACAAGGTATACAAATGTACAATATTGTTATTTATTTGACTCTCTTCACTTGTACAGCTTTGACAAACTGTGTAGAATTAGCAGACTTGTGTATAAAATTTTTATTGTAAATTAAGTAAGCAGCAATTTGTTCGTTTTGATTACCCACATTCTATAAAAAGGGAGAGTATGTGATGGCTATACACGGTATCTAGGATACCAGATTGATGGCTACGGTATCTAGGGTACCAGATTGATGACTACTGTATCTAGGATACCAGATTGATGGCTACGGTTTTAGAAAATCTCTAGCTTTGATAGTTTGAAAATGGGTTTCCTTTTTTTGCGCCACCCTGTATATTGAAGAAAGCAAGAAGTAGGAATTTCAAGATTATCTCGGTTCAATGAAACTTTCTACCCCTATGTCCCAAATTTACACAAAACTGAGACAGATGAAAGGACAACCTGCACGTCAGATTCACTTCCTAAGAGACCAAAACAGACACTACAAATCTGAAATGGCAAACAAATTAGCAAAATCCTTTGCATCAATATCTAGCTACGACCACTGCAATCCTTCATTCCAACAAAGACGCCTACGCGAAGAACAGACAGTCCTAGACTTCTCAACGGACATTGAAACAGACTGTAACTTGCCTCTAACTAAGATAGAACTTCAATCTGCATAAACAACTACAAGTAACACTTCACCTGACCCTGATAAAGTACACTATCTCATGCTTAAAAATCTACCAGACCAAGCTATTGAACATTTACTCGACACATTTAATAGAATTTGGAGGGCAACCTATTATCCTCCTGAATGGCGTATAGCTACAATAATACCCATTCCCAAACCAGGAAAAGATCCCACTGATCCAAGTAGTTACCGTCCCATAGCTTTGACTAGTTGTCTTGGGAAATTATCCGAAAAAATCATTAAAGGTCCCCTCCAACCAATATTTTTTATTGCTTAAATCAACGAGGCTAATGTTTCTTATCATTTTACTGCAAACCCCATAACATTTGATAGCATATTTTTAATTTTATATGCTTTTAAAGATTTTTATAATCCAAACTCTACAAAACCTATTCTACTTCCGACTTTTTAATTTTCAGTCTGAAGAAGAAGAATGTACACCATTTGTTTTGATTGTCAACTAGGTATTTGGTTTATTAAATTTATTTATTATTCGTTTTAAGGTTTAAATTCGAATAAACTTATAATAGAAACGTTTATATACTTTTAGAAACAATTAATATCTTAAAAGAAGGCCAAAAACGCATTGTTTGTTTAAAAGTCTAAATTTGAAATCAAAACAAAGAGTGTACAATTTTCTTTCTCAGCGTCAGGTTGGAGATTCGCTTGATTGTTGCTCACAGAGTACTAAAAAACTTTAAAAGCAAATAATAAAATATATACTGAACCAAATTGTATGCGGTTTGCGGAATAATGATCGTAGACTTTAGTTTTATAATATTATGTAATAAACTCATTTTTTTCCCGGAGCCTGGAGAGGACCTTTAACAAAAGACTGGTAGAATACCTAGAAAATAACAAATTGCTATCACAGTTCCAATGTGGGTTTAGAAAAAACCGCGCTACAATTGACCATCTTGTCTGAGTTGACACATTCATTCAAACAGCATTTGCAACAAACAAAGTCACAGTCGGAGTCTTTTTTGACCTCGGCAAGGCGTATGACACGACTTAGCGTCATGGAATTCTAAAGGATATACACAAACTTGGACTTAAAGGAACATTGCCTATTTGTAAGAGAATTCCTTAGAGAACGAAAATTCAGAGTTTCGGTTGAGTCAGAGGAGTCGGGCGAAAGAGTTCAGGTCGCTGGAATCCCACTGGGGTGTATTTTATCTGTCACCCTGTTCGCAATAAAAATAAATTCTATTTCAACAATAATCCCACCGGAAATACATCACTCGCTCTTCGTTGACGATGTTCAGATTGCCTTTTCTGACTATTCAATGCATAAAGTCGTAAACACTCTACAACCTATAATTACAAAGATTTCCCAATGGGCTTCTAAAAATGGATTTACCTTTTCTCCGACCAAAACTCACTCCATAACCTTCCACCCGAGACTAAATCTACAGATGGATGCCACGCAAATACCAATTCAGAATACTGTGAAGTTTTTGGGTTTGACATGGGATACTCAGTTATCATGGAAACCCTACATAAACCAGTTTATCCTACCATGCAACAAATATCTGAACCTACTACGAACCATATCATCCCTAAATTGGGATGCTGACCAGCATATTATGATAAAACCTATAGATTGATACTAAGACCTAAAATTGATTATGGATGTCTGATATATGTATCAGCAGCTCAGGCTCTATTAAATAAAGTTGAGGCAATTCAAAATGAAGCTCTAAGAATTACTTCGGGAGCTTTTCGCTCCACTCCAATCGAAAGCCTCAGAATCCTTCTCTGCGAACCGTCTTTGACGGACCGCAGGGAAGATCTGTTGTGTAGATATTTCTTCAAAAATAAATGCTTTATGTCCAACCCCGTGTACAGCAGTCTGATCAACGACACACTCCAACGTTTCTTTTCTAATAATCCATCTATCAACAAGGCCATAATAACCCACCCTCATCGAGCTATATCAAACCTAGAAATTCCCACTAGACCAGTATTTCCGTACAGTACTCCCGATATATATTCTTGGTGTCTCGTTCTCCCAAACATTGATATGGAATTTGTAAACCCCTTAACCAAATCAATTCCTAACTTTTACCCTATATTCCAAGAATACACAAATGGAAAGTATCCCAATTTCCGACACATTTACACAGACGGATCAAAGGATGACCAAGGGGTTGGTAGCGCGGCCGTATTTGGCCATAGGATAAGCAGTGCTACACCATCAGGCATAGCCTCTGTCTACACTGCAGAACTGCATGCTCTCAAACTGGCGACAGGTGTCATATCAAGCCACATTCTCCAAATACCAGCAGATAAAGACTTTAATCTTCACAGACTCACTTAGTGCTGCCCAAGCTATTCAAAGCACGAACCCTAAAAACCCGCTTATTTACAATATTCAAAAAATCTTCCGTAACCTACTAGGAAACAACATTCAAACTGTGTCCATTCAGGACACAGCAATATTCCTGGCAACGACATTGCTGACAAACAAGCTAAACTTGCTGCAAAAAGAAATGTAGAATTGATACTCTGCTCATATACGGACTGGAATCAAACAATAAAGTCCAAGATAATGGAGAGATGGAAGATCAGATGGTCGACCAGCCGCACTCAATTGAAAAACATAAAATCTGACCCTTAAAAAAAAGAAAAAGCTGCAACTAACGAGGAAAGAAGAGGTAATAGTTAGCAGATTGCGCTCAGGACATATCAATTTCACTCATAACCATCTAATGGATAATTCAATAGCACAAAGTACACCACCTTGTCTGTGGTGCAATGCTGAGGCACTCTCAGTACAGCACATCCTCATCACCTGCCCCAATGTGCAACCCCAAAGAACCACCTTCCTAAACCACACCTCGAGGCCAAGTAAATCTGAAATATTTGCTTGGTCAGCAGATTGAAACTGACCGAGTTTTCAACTTCCTTCAAGCAATTGGCATATATAATCAAATATAACCTAATTATTCTCACTCTCTCGTTCAACTTATTTTGTATCAATTGATTTTTCTTTCGTTTGTTTTTGCCCCATTGTTATTGTGTTACAGTTAGTGACTTCCTTTGTTACCATGACATCAAAATATTGTTATTCCCTCTTTTTTCACATGACCACTAAAATGGAGGAATTTTGGAGCGGTTCAGGTGGTAGTAATAAATTAAATTAAATTAACTTGGTAACTATTTACTATTAAAAGGAATAAAATAATTTAAAGAGTAATTCTTTAGTAAAAAAGAGTATATAGGTTTATTGGAGACTGTGCCATTATATAATATAACTTAATATATAGTTACTTCTAAATATATTAGTAAACTACATTCACATAAATCAATTCTATATAACACATACTTAGGTCGTTGTAATAATTTACACTTCCAGTACTATTTTTGTAGTTAGCAACCAATCAATGGGACTGATGTCCTTCATTATTCTAAAGCACATAAAATTGTATTTTTTTATTTTATTTTATAGGTTTTAATGATCAATACATTGGAATAACCATTAGTTTCAACTGAAAGCAAAAAAAAATGCACGTTTTGTTTTAAATGTAAGGTAGGTAGGTAGGTACAGTCTATTTCTCTATTCGGCTAAAAAACTATTACAGATACTTTTATTTATTTCAGGTATTCATTCACAACTTGAATTAAAGCCGAATGTATAAAAATTTATTAATAAAATTCAAACCGAAAATCAAAACAAAGAGTGTACAATCTTTTTCTTCAGCGTCAGGTTAGTGTTTCGTACAATTGTTGTAGGTACACAGAGTATTAAAAATATATAAGCTAAACCCAATTTTATGCGGTTTTTAGATTAATGATCTTAGGACCTGGACCTTAATATTATTTATACAATATTATTTAATAAACTTTTCAATTCAATTGAATGATTTATGGAGATTTGAGCAGCAGAAAAGTCTATAGAATTATTTGTTAAGAAGTTGCTGTTTATGACAAATTAAATAAGATCTACGTTAGATCAGTAGATCTCTGTTAGATCTGTCTCGCTAGCCAGTCCAGCCCCTCATATATCCCCTCTCCATTCTGAGCCACAGATCTTTGCACGAGAGTCTGTCTGTCTCCAAACCTATCCAGTGCTAGGGCTGTCTTAACTTGGTCAGCACTCACTGCCTGGGGCAGGTCTTGCTTGTTAGCTAGCACCAGCACTGGCACGCCTCGCAGAACATCTTCTGATAGCTGTAAAGTACTAAATGTTTATAAAGGAATATTAAAGAAGTACATCTCATGTTTAGTGGGTGAGTTAGGAAGTATAGCCTCTATAGTGAACAAGTTTTCTTAAGTCTGCGATGAATTACCATCAGTTTTAGAAAACTGATGGTAATTCATCGCAGACTAAAAATATTTGTTAACTATAGAGGCTACTTCCAAACATATTCACTATAGAGGAGTTCACTATAGAGGTAGGTGTTCACTATAGAAGAGTTGCACTCTGCCTTCAAGCAGTTTATAGTGTTCGCGTTTAATAAAAACAGGAAAGTTGACGTTAACTTAGTTTGTAAAGAAATCTTTACGCCTGTTTCACACGGGGCGTTCTTTTTCTACAAAAATTCAGCTTGAACAAAACGCCCAATCTAATCATACGTAAAAAAAATCCACCATTTTCATTCCTAAAAACGCCCGTGTTGCAAGGGCCTAATAAATACTAGATTGGTCTTTTTTATGTTCGTTTTCAAAGAATATACGTACTGCAGATTCGAGTTCTTGCGCCGCTTCTTTCAGTCTAAGGGGATCGTTGCTGTCCACCACGTAGATTAAACCGCTACAGTTCTCGTAGTAGTACCGCCATAGCGGTCTGATCGCTTCTTGTCCACCTACGTCCCATACGTTGAAGTCTATGTTCTTGTACTGGACACTTTCTACGTTAAAACCTGAAAATTACAGCAGTTATGGCTATTCTATACTAGCAGATTAAACGCCGCGTTTTCACCGCTCAGTTCACGCCTCTTCAATTAATCACGGTTGAATGAATGTAAGGCGGTATAAACGCTAGTATAGACTGTAAATTTGCTTTCCATTCATTTAACCGTGATTAATTGAAGAGGCGTTAACTGGGCGGTGAAACCGCAGCGCTTTAACTGCTAGTATAGAATGGGCTAGAGTCTGTACCTATTCTTTGTAACAGAAAATCAAAACAAAGAGCACAATCTTTTTCTTCTGCGTTAGATTCGTATAATTGCTCTCCAATAGGCATCAATACTATAAATTTAAATAAAAAAATGTATACTGTACCAAATTTTATGAGATTTTCAAATTATTGATTGAAGTATCTGACTAATGTAAATACAGTGGAACTCCTCTATAGTGAATGAGTTAGGATGTAGCCTGTATAGTGAACAATTTTCTTATTCTAGCGTAAAATGTGTTCACTATAGAGGCTACATCCTAACTCATTCACTAAAGAGGAGTTTTACTGTAGTTTAACTGTAGCTATAGTAGACTACCTACCTACCCAATGTAGGCACTTTACTCACCTAATGTAGGTATCGTAGAGACTACGTCTCCTAATTTCAATTTGTAGAGAATTGTAGTTTTACCAGCACCGTCCAAACCAACTGAAAAAAAATGTTCGGTAGTTAATTATTATTACCGTTGTAACTACATAAATTGTGACTACCTACATTAATCAATGATAATTAAAAATATACATAAAATAGTTCTCTGTGTGACGTCATTTGTTTACATCGTTTCTGAAGAATGGATCAAGTTCACCGTCAATGAATTCGAAACTTAGCATATACTTCTCTATTTATTTACTATGGTTATAACTGCTTGCAATATGATTACCTACTTTGATCAATAATAACGTTCTCATACCCTTCTTATAAATACAGAATAACTAAAAAATATATCATTAATACAGCACTAGTGACTTACTCATTAATATTCTGGCTTGCTTTTTGCCAACGAAAAGATCGTATATTTTACTCATGTAGAGACCCATTTTTAGAAGAGTAGTGTATGCGACAATTGCTTCTGTTTGCTGTTTTTATCGCCTATGACCTGTGTGTCTGTTAACCGTTAGAGTTCCTTTAACTTCACCCTTAGTCTGACAAGTATTTTTATACACTCAAGCTTCCACGTTGTAACTGCCCAGTTGGAACTATAGATTGCGTCACGTTAGATACGTTGCTTTGCAAAGAAATAGCTAAACGTTATTTTAAACGTTACATGTTAATGTTTTGAGATGTATAATGTATAACTTAGTGTGTTTAATTGATTGATTTGATTGATTGTGTTGGTATTTCGATAAAGCGACTTGAAGTTTAGTATAATCACTACAGGTATGTGTTAGTCACTGCAGTATAACCTATAGCAACCGTATCGACTTGATATCTCTGACTCATGACATACCTATAATGGCTTGTACGTTCCATATACCTTATTATTATTACTCTAGGAGGTTTATTATAAGTTACAAGTAATTTGGATTTTGGAATCTTTTCCATTTAACGACCCCCACCAAATTTAATTTGAATTAATTTTTTCTTAAGTATTTTTGTCCATAGAATCCGAAAATCAAAACCATTTTTTAGTAAAAACTAATAGTTTTTCAAGATATGAAGGTTTAAAGTTATTAATTTTCTATGTATTACTGTTAAGGATTGCGAACTTGAAAAAACTACGCGTGTTTTCATTGAAATTACTTAAACAATATATCTTACATGAAACTGTAATGTAGTTTATTGTATCCGCTAGTTTGTTGTACTGCACACTTCATGACTGATTAATGACCTGGCAGGGGGGCTAGGGGTGGGTGGGGCTTTGGCACGCCCCCCGAAATACATAAATAGAATATTTCCAGTTTCCGTGATATTTTCCATTTATTACTTCAATACTGATATATGTGTAATGGGGGGCGTGCCGCCCCCTCCCCCCTAACCCCCTGCCATGTCATTAATCAATCATGAAGTGTGCAGTACTACATACAACAAACTAGCGAATACAACAAACTACATTATATGGCTATCTGTGGGCAAAAGTGTAAAAAACGAGTTTTTTCAAAGTTCTCAATCCTTCAGTAATACATAGGAAATAAATAACTTTAAACCCTCATATCTCAAAAACTATTAGTTTCTACAAAAATCTGTTTTGATTTTCGGATTCTATGGACAAAAATACGTATAAAAAATAATTTAAATTAAATTTGGTGTCGGTCGTCAAATGGGAAAGATCTGAAAATTAATATCGATAATCAGTATTCTTAAGATTATTATTAAACATAATCACGATCACTATACATATGACTCATTGTACCGAACATTTGTTTCCGCCTATAATAACCAAGAGTCATCTTTTATACCTATTATCTAATTTCTAAATAGTACCTACATATGAATACATGAGAACATATTTCATCATCCTCAGAAATTAAGGAAAATATTCCTCAAGGTGGTAGCATGGATTCAGTGTGTGGGATATTATTATATAATAAAATAGTATTTTAATTTACTAATTAAAATAATGACATTTTTGAAAATGTAAGAATAAAATATGGTTTAAGATTTTAATTTCTATCCATGATACTTGCAGGTATAATGGATACCATCCGATGAAAATGAAAGTTAAATTATGATTTACTTTTTTCTTCCCTGTCCGAAAATGTGGAACTGTTCGATAACTTGCAACTTACCCTAGGTATAAAATCCTAAATGGCGGAATTTCATAATTCTGCTAGAATTAAAGCGCGTTGTATAATTTACATGGAAATAATTTAGTAACATGCTTTGTGTTACGTAACCTTGTACGTAACTTAACATAACATTTAGTGTCTATTAAGGTGGCTCAGCTCTACTTCTATTCCAGTAGGATCTTTGTATCAAAATAGTTTTCGATCAAAATTTGATATATAGGTAAGGGAAATAATAAATAAGGTACCTAATTGTGAATTGTTGCCAGATATCATATTACAGAAAGCCAATTTCTAGGCCTTATTGGTCTCCCATCTATGTTCTATGGCAGGCAGACTGGACTGCAGTCTGGACTCTGGCCAGGCTGTAGAAAATGGTACATTTTCTATGCGAACAATCCTTAATTTCCTTCTAGATATGCTTACATGTATTTCACTAATAACAGAAGCCAAAATTTAGGATTTTTTGGAGAACACTGAACAGTTTACCAGTCTCTGTGCTGTCTGGCACTGCCTGGCAGATGGCAGTCTGGTTTTTTAACTACTATATTAGCCAATTAATTAGTTTACATTTCAAATGGTCATAACTCAGATAGGTAGCTACCCCAGTCTGTGAAAGTCTGATGCAGTGATGCCTAAAAAAATGTTATTAACTACCTACCCAGTCTCACTCTGGAAAAAGTGGTCTTTTCTGATGGGTTAATCTCTCTGTTGGAGTTTACTCAGTTTAGCAAACCTTAAAATACCTACAGTAATGAATTAATGGGAACTGTATATTCTGCAGCATTTAGCCTCTAAAATTGACCCAGTTTGCAGAACATAGGACATTTTTAACATTTTCTGTGCGAACAATCCTAAATTTCCTCCTATATTTACATGTATTTTACCCAGTCTGCAGAATGCGTCTCTTCTCCCGCAGAGATTTTAATTTGAGAGACAGTTACTCTCTGACTCTTAGCAGCAGATTCAGAATCTCCCGCAGCTAAATTAATGGTAACATAGGAATTAATTCAAAATCTCCCGCAGCAAAATTAATGGTAACATAGGAATTAATTCATGATCTCCCGCAGAGATCTCAAAAGTCTAAATTTCAATCAAAAACTCCCGCAGAGAGTCTTGGAAAAATGTTCCATATTCTGCAGACTGGTATTTTACTGAGAACAGAAGCCAAAATAGAGGATTTCTTGGAGAACACTTTACCAGTTCCTGCAGTATGGTAAAATACTAAAATTCGTGTGTTAGCCAAAGGTATTTTCCAGAGTGGTTATCTACTACCTTCTCAGGCTAGTGAGGCTACATGCTTAAATTTTAAATTAATTGCAATGTTCCCATCATCAGCACATTGGCAACCATGTTAATTTTAGTTCAAAATCTTCAATAATGAGCCAAATTGGTTTAGCTCACTAAGCTCAGAATTTTTGTTAAGTTTTTGGCTCCTCCGAGTCTAAAATGTGCATAAGTATCTAAAAGCTGAGCGGCGCACCACATTACGGCGCACTACAATACGGCGCACCACTGTACTTTCTATTAATGACCTCAATGTGAAAAACTGTTATGTAGTTTGTTGTATCCGCTAGTTTGTTGTTCTGCACACTTCATGATTGTTTAATGACCTGGCAGGGGGGTTCGGGGGGCGGCACGCCCCCCGATACATCTACCTTACGGCTAACTGATAAGTTTTTATTTACATCTCAGACTGAAAGTTTACAATAGTTACCCCATAAAATTACAATTACAGTTTTCTATGATGAATTTTATTTTCTATTCCAAATTAAACATCTCAATCAAATAATTAAACTGTGTAGTATAAACATTGGATTCAGGTACCTTCAGGTGTCAGACATAAATTTGATACGACAATTACCTATCAAATTCACTCCATTTATCATTAATCTGTATTCAAATTGCCTATCTAATAGAATGTACAGTGGTGCGCCGTAATCTGGTGCGCCGTACTGGTGTGCGCCGCTCAGCTTTTAGATACGTATCAAAATGTGGAAGTATATATACCTAAAAACTTCCCATCCGAGTCAATTTTGCAACTAATCAATTTCATTTCGGCCTAAAAAATAATTAGTATGCACCATGCCATAATGCTGATAGGTAACATACCTTAACATAAAATTAATTGACATTTTGAAGCCAATTCCAATTAGACAGATGGAACTAGCTATAAGAGATCTTGATTTGTAAAATAGAAGCCTATTAAAGTCTTATGTATTCATGTTACTGAGTCAGACTGTCAGTTACTCTTAAAAATATAGAAATGACATACTGGGCCTAGTTTCAGTTTCAGAGAATGTTCATTGAGTCGCCAATATATCTTTTTTTTTCAAAAATAAGTCAACAAATATTAGTAATGCAGTCGCCAGTCGTCATAATTTAATTCCAATTTTGAAAGTCAACAGTCGTCAATATACCTATATTATTATAACTACCTAAATGCTAAATTAATTGAGAGCATATCAGCCAATCAGAGAGAGAGGCATACAACTGATACCAGCCAATCACAGAGAGCCTGAGAGAGGCATACTTTCTTTCATAGTTATTCATTTTTTTCCGATAATTAGTCAGAGAGCATCAAATTAAAATGGCAAGTAGTGACCACATCATTCTTAACAAAAGAACACCGAAAACAGAAAACTGATATACAATTTGAATTATACATGTACATCGTGGAGTGCGCCATATCAAAACAAAATGGCTGCTTTGTTTACATTTCAACAAAGATGCGCGGTTCCCCTGTTTATGATTATGAGTCATCAATTTTAATTTTAAATCTAATTTAATTGCTCATTAGTCGTCTATATATGTGAAAGATTCTTATTTTCACAAATTTTAAGTCGACAATTAATCAGCGACTTGGTACATACTCTTGAACTAGGATCCTAGGTGACTACTGTAATATTCATATTATTTATTCTATTAATTAGGAAATCCATTTATATGCCCTGTATCCATGTTACTTACAATACCTTTATTATTACTGTCTTTACTCTAATAAATTACTTATATGCTGGAATCGGATTATGATAATAACCTACAACTCTTGAAATATTATATTGGCGACGATGGAAAAACTTTTTGGACAAATTGGAACATTTGTAGCAAATGAAGAAATTACCTCTGCTGGAGCAAGATGGAAAAAATATGTGGCAAGATTTGAAAACATGCTGAAAGCATACAAAATAGAAGAAGAGGAACAGAAGATAGCACTGATGCTTCACAATGGAGGAGAGGATCTCTTTGAAATATATAGTTCTCTGCCCAATAATAAATGTGACACCTTTGCTGAACTAGTTACTCTACTCAACAACCATTTCTGCCCCAGAAAAGGTGTAGAATTTGAGGTTATCAAATTCAGGAAAGCTGTTCAAGGACGAGATGAAAATATTGACATTTTTCACACTCGCCTAAGGAAAATAGCTGCAAATTGTGAATTTCATGATACTGACAATGAAATTAAAATACAGCTCATACAAGGATGCACCTCACATCAGTTGAGATTAAAGGCACTGCAGGAGTCTCTTACGCTTGCTAAGCTACTCGCTACAGCCAGGTCCATGGAGATGTCCATAGCACAGGCATCAGAAATGGAAAATAATCATAAAATAAACAAATTAAGAACAAATGAAAACACGAAAGAAAAGAAATGTTACCGATGTGGCGGACAATATCCTTACTCAAAAGAATGCCCAGCAAAAGGCAAGAAATGTAACCATTGCAAGGGATTCAATCACTTCGAAACAGTGTGCTTCAAGAAGAAAAAAGCAATCAAATCTATTGACACTGACATAAAAGAGTCTAGTGATGAAGATGAAACTGCAACTAGCTCTGAACATGAATACATCTAAAATGCTTCATCAAATTACTAATAAGCACCATAAATTATGATGAAGCTTAACGGGACAGATATTTAATTTTTGTTAGATACAGGAGCATCTGTGAACATAATAGATGGATACCATTATTCCTTACTCAAGAATAAGGTGAAGCTAATGGAAACTGCGATATAAATATACGCATTTTAAAGTAAATATCCTGTGAAAATAAAAGGAAAATTTAAAGCAACTGTTGCTTTTAATAAGGTGTACGAAGAGGTCACTTTCTATGTTACCGATAGCTACAATACAGGAAATTTATTGGGATTTAAAACTGCTTCAAGATTAAAAATTATTGATATTGCAAATAATATCACATCATCATAATTAATGTAAGATTACCCGAATTTATTTAAAGGAATTGGAAAATATAAAGGAAGTTCAGTCAAGCTACATATAGATGAAAACATTAAACCAGTCATCTAGTAACATCGGAGAATTCCATTTCATTTTAGGAAATAGATTGAGAATAAAATAAAGGAGCTAGAAGATAATGACATCATAGAAGAAGTTGATGGACCTACACCCTGGGTATCACCCATTGTGGTGGTACCAAAGCCAAATAATCCGAAAGAAATAAGATTGTGCGTAGATATGAGAGAAGCCAATAAGGCAATTTAAAGAGAACGCCATCTTTCACCTACCATTGATTACATAATTTGTAGATTTAATGGAGCTACAGTCTTTTCCAAGCTTGACTTGAATCAAGGTTACCATCAAATAATGATACATCCTGATAGCCGCCCGATAACTACATTCTCAACACATGTCGGTTTGAGAAGATACAAGAGACTTAGTTTTGGAATTTCATCTGCTGCTGAGGTATTTCAAAACATCATTCAAAGCACTATTGCTAATATACCAGGAGCTATTAATATTAGTGATGACATTGTTGTTTTTGGACAAACTTAAAATGAACACGACTATAACCTGAAGGCTGTCATGTAGTCCCTCGAATAAAGTGGTTTCACATTAAATAAAGATAAATGTAGTTTCAGCTAAGATGAAATTAAATTCTTCGGATATACTTTTTCTAAAAATGGTATATCATCCGATGCAACTAGAGTACAAACAATTAAGAAACTGCCATCACCAACTAATATCAAAGAATTAAGGAGCTTTCTAGGAATGGCAAACTATTGTGGAAGATTCATTGGCAGACTTGCATCTCTGACAGCACCGCTTAAAAAATTACAGAAATAGAATAAATGGACTTGGACTTCAGAACACGAGAGAGCAGTCACATAAATAAAAGATGAGCTTTAAACTAACTCATAATTGTCTTACTTTGACATCAATCAGAAAACGCAATTGATTGTCGATGCCAGTCCTGTTGGATTAGGGGCATTATTAGTTCAATCTAAGAAAGGCACCAATGAAACAGTAGCCATAAATTAGGCAAGTAAAGCTCTCTCAGAAACACAATAGAGGTACTCCTAGATAGAACGAGAAGCTCTAGCTGTCATTTGGGGAATAACCCACTTCAACCTATACCTGAGAGGATAAAAATTTACTGTATTCTCTGATCACAAACCATTAGAGAGAATATTTAATAATCCAAGATCATAAATAACGTCAAGAATAGAACGGATGCTACTTAAGGTGCAATAGTACGATTTTACAGTTGAATATACTGAAGGTAAATCTAACCCTGCAGATTATCTTTCAAGAGCCCCGGTGGCTGGTTCAAAATAGGATACTCGTTTGGAAGAATCAATAGAATAATACTGCAATTACATCACTAATATTAGCATACCGAAGAAAATATCAAAGAAGGAATTAGTCGAGCAAACAATGAAGGACAAGACACTTCAAGAAGTTGAGAAATTTTTGATAAACAAGAAATGGCCTCCACCAAAAGAACAAACTACGCAATTGAGATCCTTTTTCAATATTAAAGATGAATTATGGATAAGCGAAGAGGGCCTTATCATGAGAGGACATCGCGTTATAATTCCTGATTCTTAGCAAGACACATTATTAAAAAAAGCTCATGAAGGTCATCTGGGTATTGTAAAAACCAAATAACTGCTACGAAGCAAGGTGTGGTTTCCCAACATCGACAAGAAAGTTTATGAATTAATATAAAATTGCTTAGCCTGCTAATCAGTAACAGACTAAAGTCAGAGTTAACCACTGCATATGTCAGAACTATCTAAATACTGTTGGTAGCAACTCTCCATGGATTTTCTTGGTCCCATAGAAAATCAAAAATATCTATTTGTTGTTCACGATGATTATTCCCGATATCCAATAGTGGAGGTTTTAAATAATCTTCAAGCAGACACTGTGATAGATTCATTTGATAAAATTATCGGCATGTTTGGAGTTCCGTAAGAAGTAAGAACAGATAACGGCCCTCCATTCACCTCCTCAAAGTTTTAGCATTATTGTTAGCAATTGGATATTCAACATCGGAAAGTTACACCAGGACATCCAAGAGCCAACGGTGAAGTTGAAAGAATGATGAGAAATTTGAGAAAATCCATAAGAAGTTCATTAGTTGAAAATAGAAATTGGTTATAAGAAATTTAAACTTATCTACGAAATTATCGTGCTACTCCTCATACTAGTACTAATTTTTCGCCCTATGAAGTTATGTTTAATCGAAAAATGAGAACACGATTACCTGAACTGGAAGAAATATAACGGAAAGTAAATGATAATATAACGGTACCGATTAGAAGAAATGACTAAATCTCAAAATATAAAATGAAACACTATGCAGAGAGACACCATAAGAACTACAAGAAAGTGAATATTGGTGATATGGTTCTGTTGAGGAATCATTAGAGAAACAAGAATGATCCTATTTTTGATCCTACACCAATGACTGTAATTGCTAAAAAAGGATCAATGATTACAGCAACGAATGATGCACAAAGAAGAGTAACAAGAGACTTATCACAATTCAAATAAATTCCAATCGAAATTGATACCAACTCAATAAATGAGAAAAGTGAAGATGTGGACTTTTAGCAATAATTTCCTAGCTAAAACTAATAATATGATTGTACCGAGGTGATTTAAAATGAAGATTGCACAAAGACTAATGAAGAGGATTAAGAATTAATAACTGAATAACTTGAAAATCCTTCTACCTTAGAAGAGAATACTATGTAACCCGAAATTGAATTAGAACCTGAATAACTAGAAAGTGCGGATCAAGAAATTAGGAGAAGTACTAGAGTAACGAAACCTCCTGATCGCCTTACCTACTGATTTCATAAATGAGGAAGGGGAGAGATGTAATATTCATATTATTTATTCTATTAATTAGGAAATCTATTTATATGCCCTGTATCCATGTTACTTACAATACCTTTATTATTACTGTCTTTACTCTAATAAATTACTTATATGCTGGAATCGGATTATGATAATAACCTACAACTCTTGAAATATTATAACTACCTACTTAATATTTTATATTTACATTGATTTTATAGAAAACAGAACAGAAGATCTCTATAGCGTCAGACCGGGTGGCCTTGCGCACTTCAACATTCTGGGTGAAGTTGCGCATCGGTAATTGACGGCGAATGCGTAAAAATATTTCAAATCTGACAACACCATTGGAAAGAGCAGCTCTTAAACCCCCAAGTCTATAAATTTCACGAAAATTGTAAGAGATTAAGTATAGATACTAAGTGTTCAAACAGAGACCTATGTTTTTCATAGCAAAATAATTATTTTGGACTAGAATCGAATCTCCCCGAACTTTGCTGTAGTGTTGATAATTATGCTCAAATTTGATTGCAATTTACGTTTGATACGCATAATTTACTGTAGATTAACGTCATTGTATGATGATTTTAATAATTATAAATTATTGAGATATAACCAATATACTAGATGCGCAAGAACACCCTGGGAATATTTTAATTCACGGGTGGACTTGCGCACATTTATTAATACCAGTCTGCAAAAGATGCATGAAGTTGTGAAGTTTATCCGGTGACTATTCAGATCTTGAAATTAGTCTCCTGAATTATCTGGCGACAATTTTATAATTAATTCCTATGTTAACATGTAATTATTGGAGAGTATTTGGAGAGAAATTTGAAAATCTTTGGGAGAGAAATTGCCCCGAAAATTAAATATCTGGAGACTGATTGTGCATGGTTTGCAGACTGGTATTAATAAAGTTAAAGAGCTCTTATTAATAAACCTGTGATATTCATCCCCTATACTCCTATGTGCGCCAGTGGTAAAGTAAAGTAACCAAAGTTTCTGTGAGGCCAATGTTCAGAATAGTAAACAAGCCGATCTGCTATGTAACTGCCGTGAATATGCTCCAAACTGCAGCTAGGCAACTGTTGTGAATCACGGCAATTTTGCACAGCAGACTCACGGCAATTGCTCAGCAGACTCACGGCAATTGCTCAGCAGACTCACGGCAATTGCTCAGCAGACTCACGGCAATTGCACAGCATACTCACGGCAATTGCACAGCATACTCACGGCAATTGCACAGCAGACTCACGGCAATTGCACAGCAGACTCACGGCAATTGCACAGCAGACTCACGGCAATTGCACAGCAGACTCACGGCAGTTGCACTGCAGACTCACGGCAATTGCACAGCAGACTCACGGCAATTGCACAGCAGACTCACGGCAGTTGTACAGCAGACTCACGGCAGTTGCACAGCAGACTCACGGCAGTTGCACAGCAGACTCACGGCAGTTGCACAGCAGACTCACGGCAGTTGCACAGCAGACTCACGGCAGTTGCACAGCAGACTCACGGCAGTTGCACTGCAGACTCACGGCAGTTGCACTGCAGACTCACGGCAGTTGCACAGCAGACTCACGGCAGTTGCACAGCAGACTCACGGCAGTTGCACAGCAGACTCACGGCAGTTGCACAGCAGACTCACGGCAATTGCACAGCAGACTCACGGCAGTTGCACAGCAGACTCACGGCAGTTGCACAGCAGACTCACGGCAGTTGCACAGCAGACTCACGGCAGTTGCACTGCAGACTCACGGCAGTTGCACTGCAGACTCACGGCAGTTACACTGCAGATTGGGGCAGTTGCACTGCAGACTCACGGCAGTTGCATTGCAGACTCACGGCAGTTGCACTGCAGATTGGGGCAGTTGCACAGCAGACTCACGGCAGTTGCACTGCAGACTCACGGCAGTTGCACTGCAGATTGGGGCAGTTGCACTGCAGACTCACGGCAGTTGCACTGCAGACTCACGGCAATTGCACTGCAGACTCACGGCAGTTGCACTGCAGACTCACGGCAATTGCACTGCAGACTCACGGCAGTTGCACTGCAGATTGGGGCAGTTGCACTGCAGACTCACGGCAGTTGCACTGCAGATTGGGGCAGTTGCACAGCAGACTCACGGCAGTTGCACTGCAGACTCACGGCAGTTGCACAGCAGACTCACGGCAGTTGCACTGCAGACTCACGGCAGTTGCACAGCAGACTCACGGCAGTTGCACAGCAGACTCACGGCAGTTGCACTGCAGACTCACGGCAGTTGCACTGCAGATTGGTGCAGTTGCACTGCAGACTCACGGCAGTTGCACTGCAGACTCACGGCAGTTGCACTGCAGACTCACGGCAGTTGCACAGCAGACTCACGGCAGTTGCACTGCAGACTCACGGCAGTTGCACTGCAGACTCACGGCAGTTGCACTGCAGACTCACGGCAGTTGCACTGCAGACTCACGGCAGTTGCACTGCAGATTGGGGCAGTTGCACAGCAGACTCACGGCAGTTGCACTGCAGACTCACGGCAGTTGCACAGCAGACTCACGGCAGTTGCACAGCAGACTCACGGCAGTTGCACAGCAGACTCACGGCAGTTGCACTGCAGACTCACGGCAGTTGCACTGCAGACTCACGGCAGTTGCACTGCAGACTCACGGCAGTTGCACTGCAGACTCACGGCAGTTGCACTGCAGACTCACGGCAGTTGCACTGCAGATTGGGGCAATTGCACAGCAGACTCACGGCAGTTGCACTGCAGACTCACGGCAGTTGCACAGCAGACTCACGGCAGTTGCACTGCAGACTCACGGCAGTTGCACTGCAGACTCACGGCAGTTGCACTGCAGACTCACGGCAGTTGCACTGCAGACTCACGGCAGTTGCACTGCAGATTGGGGCAGTTGCACTGCAGACTCACGGCAGTTGCACAGCAGACTCACGGCAGTTGCACTGCAGATTGGGGCAATTGCACAGCAGACTCACGGCAGTTGCACTGCAGACTCACGGCAGTTGCAGTGAAGATTGGGGCAATTGCACAGCAGACTCACGGCAGTTGCACTGCAGACTCACGGCAGTTGCACTGCAGACTCACGGCAGTTGCACTGCAGACTCACGGCAGTTGCACTGCAAATTGGGGCAGTTGCACTGCAGATTGGGGCAGTTGCACTGCAGATTGGGGCAGTTGCACTGCAGATTGGGGCAGTTGCACTGCAGATTGGGGCAGTTGCACAGCAGATTGGGGCAGATTCAAGACAGTTGCATCGCATATCGGGTTTAGATTTTCTATGCACAGTTTATACATAGGGTCAACTTGCGCACTGCGAAGTTTTACATTGGATGAACGTACACCCGTTGAGTGCGCAAAATTCACCCGGTTTACCCCCACGATCTTTGCTCACAGTTCTTTGATGATAACTTTTTTTTCTATTGAACTTAAAGAGTTGAAACTTGGTGTGCACCTAGGTCTACCCTTTATCTATCTGCACACAAAAAATCAGAATGCTGACTTTCCCAGTTTTTTCGTAAAATCAAAGTATGCGGAAAATGCCTGGTCCGACGCTAAACTGTAATAATAAACACTTTACCAATTTCTGTAGCCTGGTTAATGAGAAGTATTTTGGATACCAATATTCCAGTCTGTATTTGGTGCACAAATCCAAAATAAATTCCACTGACTTTTTCAAAAAGCTGAAAAAATACAAAATAAATTTCCAGTAATTTGGCTGATCCACCAACATGTTCCCAAGTTATCCACTGGAAATTAATGGTAACATAGGAATGAATAGCTAAAAATCCAAAGACTTTGCCAGAATATTATTTTCAAAGGGAGGGGGGAAACATTATAAAGTCATTTAAAAATAATAAAGAAATATCATAGCAATATGATATTTTTCTATTCTTTTTCTTTAATTATTTAACTATCTAAGTACCTCTGATATTATAATAGCTTTTTGATAAACATTAGTAAAATAATACTATTTCAATTATCATTGTGTGAAGACATTTCCAGAAATATAAAAGCTATTGAGAATCTATTACTAATTCAGTGATTATTGATCTATATTCACAAAAGTGTAAACTCTATTTTATAAATTTATAAGCTTGCTATGAATAGAAATATATTAATGTAGCTAATAGTCTGTATCTTTAATAAAAGGTTTTTACATTATTCATTCATTATTTTTCTTGCAATTTCAAGTGAATATTTTTTTCCACTAAAATTTTCAAGCATAATGATGAAGTCTATGCTAATAATTTCCTTAGTGTGTTTATTTATTCATTTATTTGGTGTCCGCTTTTATACTACGGTAAGAAGCAAACCTTCTTTAAATAATTAAAAAAACTCCCTACCCCCCGGCCCACTTTTCCTTTTCTCCCTCTCCCCAGGGGGTTAGAGTTATACGAGACTTCTGATATTTTGAACACACTATAAGAAGGTTATAAAGCAACTATTTACACAATGAAAAAAAAAGATAAAATTTTGAGATTTCTTCGCGGACGGTCCCCTTAACAATGGGTGATGAATTACTATTGGAGACGCATTATTTTAACAGGCAAATACACTAGTTACATTATAAACACCTTGTATCAAAGATACGGACTACTTATATGAAAACATTTTAATTTACAACAAGCTTATTTAATTTTAAAATGGTGTACTTTTTTATGACAATAGTCTGCATTTAAATAACTAAATTCATAGTTTCTGAAACATTTCATTGACAGTCCTATTTCATTTCAGGGAAGATGACATCAACTTCCATCATGAGAAGGAGTACTAGAAACAAAAACATCACCCATGATGCAAATGCGCTAAATGATTGCATATCAAAAGAATCTGATGCAGATTGTGACTTTGAATCGATTGAGAAGAAAATATTTGAAGATGTTGAAAAGCTTCCGTTAGCTTCAAAAAAGCGTAAATCTCTCTCAGATGAAAAGCTTTGGCACAAAGTCAGTGAATCGATCATTGGAAACCATTATAAAACTGAAGAGAGTGGAAAGAAAAAGAGTAACAGGAATGCTGTTGATGTGCCTAAAAAATCTAAACAAAACGAAAAACCTACAACAAATGGGGAGGTGAAATCTCTTAAATCCACAAATAAAGTTGAGGTGAATAAAAAATCAGAGAATTCGAAAAATAAATCTAGGGATATTCCTCCTTCAATTAAATCGTCAAAGAAAATATCTGAAAAAAACGTTCCTAACATTACTGAAAAATCAAACTCGTCTAAACGGAAGATTGAGAAAAACGCTTTTTCAGATGATATCAAGTCGGGAAAAAAATCAAAATCATTGAAAACTGAGATGAAAATAACAGGTAATTACCGTAGTGGAGAATCAACGACCAAATCCAAGTCGTTGGTTTCTTCAAAAACCAAAGTAACTACAGAACAAATTATAAAAAATAAAAAAGACTCCTCTTCTCCAAAGAAGAAATCAAGTCATAGGTCCAAATCGTCAAGTGATCTACAAAAGAAGAACTCGTCAGAATCTGAGATGAGCGATTGGGAGGATGTTGATCACACCACGACAACAGTCAAGAAAAATTCTGCTCCTAACGAGAATTCTGCATCTAACGAGATGGAGTTGTTAATGAAGGAAGAGTATGACTTGGAAGAGGCAGAGTCATCTCGCATTCAAATAGAGCTTGATGCGCCTTCTTTGTGGGGAATGAAGAAAAGGAAGAAACGCAAAACTGAAGAGGAAATGGTGTGTATATATCTGAAACATTTTTTAAGTAGCTAGCTAGGTACTGTAGCTATAATGGTAGAGTAAGTCATGAATTATTGGTCAATTTCACATCTCCTGTTATATGAGAAAGAACTATGTAATAATTATTATCTTATTTGTATCCATGATACCTTCTGCTATCATGGATACCAATAAAAGTCACTAATTACTATATCCTGATTTTTTGTAGCTATGACCAAAGATATTAAACTGACTGATAATTTCTAACTCCCCCTATATCTAATTATAATATCTTCTTTTCTTATTGTATGTATTCATTCATCTGTTTCAGATTGAAGACTACTTACGTAAAAGTGTGAACCAGGGTATCCGAGAAAGTTATGTCAATTGCCACAAAACTCATCTTTTGCTTTTGTTAGCTCATGGTCAGCATCTGAACAAGATACTGAACAGCGAAGAGGTTTTAGCTGCTGCTCTTTCTATTGTCACTAACAAACTTGTCTATCCCCCCAAAAGAACTAACATCGAATACCTAGAGAAACTCGTTAAATGGTACATCGCCAAAGTCAATTTCATGAACGGTGAGATTAAAGTTTGTAGCGACTGGAAGGTGCTCTTGCTTCAAAGATTTGGTGAAAAGGGAGCGAAGTCAAAGAAAGAGTTTGTGCTGATGTTTGTTGTTTTGTGTAGAGCCTTAGGAATGAGTGTAAGGCTTGTGCAGTCTCTTGCTCCTTTATCTTGGAAGCCTACCGCTGAAAAACTTTTCAAACCTAAGAAAGCCAGAGAAGATGAAGCTAAAAGTGAGGTCAAACCTATTAGTGTTGAAGACGTGAAACCTAAAACTAAGAAGAAGAATAAAATGATATCCAGTGATTCTGAACAAGAAATGAAACAACTTCCTGCTAAAAAGAAATCTAAAAAATCAATCAAAAGGGAGACTGTATCAGATGATGATTCGGATTTTGAAGAAAAATCTAATAAAAGAATCAAAGGATTACAAAATAAGACTGTTAAGTTCCTGATGCAAGTTGAAAATGGGAAAGAAAACAAGAAAGGTAAAGTAGATGCTAATGCGTTTCAGAAGAGAAAGGATACTATTTCTGAATGGGTTGAGATTTATGTGGAGGATGTGGAAGGTTGGGTCTGTGTGGATGTTATAAAATCTAAGATTTATTGTTCTGAAGAGTTAGCTAGCCGTGTTCCACCACCTGTTAGTTACATTACTGCCTTCAATCCTGATCAAACTGTGAAAGATGTCACCAAAAGGTACGTCTCTAAGTGGCTCTCTCATGAAAATAAGTTACGGTGTGACAGCGAATGGTGGGGAAAAGTTCTCGGACGTTATAGACCGCCTTTAAACGCTAGGGAGAAGAAAGAAAACGAAGCATTGGAGGAGAATTTGAGAAAACAGCCACTACCTAAAACCATCTCTGAGTTTAAAAACCATCCAATGTATGCCTTGCAACGGCATCTTCTGAAATATGAAGCCCTTCATCCGCCCAATCCATCACCTATTGGCTTTATCCGAGGTGAACCTGTATTTCCAAGAGAATGTGTCAAGACGTTGCACAGTCGAGACGTGTGGTTGAAGCATGCTAAGACTGTTATAGTAGATGAAGAGGCCTATAAAGTTGTAACAGCTATGCCTAAATGGGATAGAGTGGCTTGTAAACTCATAAAAGACAGACCGTTGGATCTGTTTGGGGAATGGCAAGTTGAAAACTACAAACCCCCTGTTGCTAAAGATGGTAAAGTGCCAAGAAATGAATATGGCAATGTTGAACTTTTCAAACCTGAAATGTTACCCATTGGCTGTGTTCATCTGAACTCCAACTTCGAAGATATGAGTAGGATTTGCAGGAAGTTGAAAATAGATTGTGCTCCTGCCATGGTGGGTTTTGATTTTCATAAAGGGGGTACACATCCCGTGTTTGATGGGTATGTCATATGTGTCGAGTTTGAGGATCTTTTGAAAGACGCTTGGAAGGAAGAGATGGAATTGAAGAGGAAAAGAGAGGAGAGTAGAAGGCATAAGAGGGTTTTGGATAACTGGAAGAGGATGACTAAAAGTTTGCTGGTGAAGCATCACATGAGAGAAGTCTATGGAGATTATAACAGTGATGGTGAGGCTGGAACTAAACTCAGCAGTAAAGGAAAAGTTGCTGTACCAGCTAAAAATCGTAAAGTTATCAAGCAGAAGGATATAGAGTCTGCGAGGGACAGTATCGTTAATAACGAGAAAGTAGAGCTGGGAATTGATCTTAAAAGTGATACGGTGACTATGGCGAAAAAATGTATCAAAAACGCCCAAACTAGTCGGGGATCTGTGGCTGTTGAAGTATCGTCAGTGAACACGAGAATGGTGGAGAGTGATGAAGATGAGGATAATAAACTCACAGAAGAGCAGAAGAAAGAAAAGCTTCGTAATATTCTCAACTGGGGCAATAATGCTGATTTGGGTTTGAGTGACGATAGCGATGTTGAATCAGTACCCGATAATAAATCTCCTTATTTCAATATCGGAATGAATGCGGCCGAACTCATAACTAACTATAAAAGCATCAAAGAATCTTCTACAGGAGGTAAAACTCACAAAAAGGGGATAAAACGTGGAAAGTCTAAAGCTGAGCCTGTCAGCGATGATAATGAAGAAACTGATGACTCGACTGATTTTGAAGAAAGATTGATACACGTACCTAGTACCTCTCGCCGGCCCAAACGCAAAGCTGTCAAAAAGGCGAAAGTTATTGTGGAAAGCGAGAGTGAAGATATATCGTTGGGGGAAAGTGATTTTGATGACAAATCCTACAAACCGGACATCAATGTCAGTTTGGTGTCAAAGAAGAAAAAGTCGATGCTGAGTGAAGAGAGCGAATGATTGATTGACTCTTTCTATTCTTCAATTCGATGTTAAACAAAAAGATAATTTAAAATAGTACAAAAGCTGTTAAGTATTTTATTTTTTAAATTTCTTGGCATTACTTTCACATAATGTGAAGTCTGCATTTTACTTTTTTCAAGACTTTAAATTATAAATAATTATTGCGCAAACTCTCTGTACCTAACTTTGTTATCACTAGGGTTGTGACAATATGCTTTATAAATTATGCTTTATAAATCATAGATCTTAAGAAAATCACAGACAAAATGAAATGGTATCGAATACTATATACCGCTGGTGTAGAACCATTCAATACTCTTTAATTAATAATATCTCTATGATTTATGAAGCATATTGTCACAACCCTACTTATCACAATAATGAACTCCCTTGAAATCTCAATTCAGGAATCTAAAGTTATTTGTTCTTTTGTCGTCCTTTTATTTAGCATTTAGTTACTGGGTACTTTTTCTATGGTAGAAATAATGTTTAAAATATGGAATTTTATATGTTAAGGAATTCACATTTATAGTTATTGGTGATTTGAATTTTATTTTCTCTTTTTGAAGTTTATAATTTTTAGTTAGGAGAAGCTTTCATGCTTCAATAAGTAACTAACTAATAAAGGTAAATTAGAATACTCAAAATGTTTGTAATAAAAAACTAATAATTTCAAAGTTTTTTACTTCATTCCGATTATTTTGCCCCTTATTGTTCTACCTAACTATGTGCATGCCATTTTACCTCATATTTATGGAGCCACTTTTCTCTCTGACTGTATGCTCTCATTAATTCTATCCTGAAGCTGTCTGTGGTGAATGGAAGAAAAGGGGGTGGCGTTTCTTGGTCCCTGAACTGTTGTAATTTGGATTAGGAATAGTCTTTGTAATTTTTTTAGTTTATCATTTTTAACGCTACTTGCAGTTTTAGATGATAGCGCTAGGGTTATGCTCTTCAACTACGAGGTATTAGATTTTGTGTTAGGTAGACTCGTATTAACTATCACCTCTTCATTTTCCTCTTAGATTTTGTGTTAGGTAGACTCGTAGGCTTCATTTACTATCACCTCTTCATTTCCCTCTACCATTCGTGAGTGCGGCCACTGGTAATTGTGTCCCTTTTCGTCACATTCCTTAGTAATAGACGCATCATATATTAGTAAGTGACGTAAGGTAAATTATTAATCTGTCAACTTTCAATATATGTACGTACTAATGTATGATGCGAAACTCTCTTTAAAAGTATACGAAGATAGTTATTATGATTTGTCGTGTTATTCTAAAACTGTTTTTCTATTTTGCACCATGTGAACTTAGACTCAATCAAATTTGCATTCCCAGCGAACACAGTACAATCGGAAATGTAAAATTAATTATTCCATTTGTCATCAAACTGTTGTAATTTGGATAGAGGAATATTAATAATTTTAAGACGAATGAAATTTTTTCAAAACAGCTGTTTTTTTCTAGGAAATATAAAATCCAAGAATTAGTATATTGTGCATGAGTAGCAGACGATGGCTGTTAGGTACTTCGGAATTGCTTCGTAAAAAACTGTTTTTATTGATAATACTGTTACTAATTAGAGAAAAATCTTATTGTCATCATATCTTTTATTTATTAAATTCCAATAAGTCTTGACAGAAACTCTAAAATGAGTTCTGTGCCTCAATCTGATGGTCTGGTGGCTGATGAAAGCTTAGAAAGAGCCACATTGACTCGCAAAACTTCTAAAAGATTGCAGTCACAATACAGGTTAGTAAATTATCATAAATTCTCTCCAAAATTGAAAATAAATAACATTGTAGCATAGGACCAAAGTGCCTATTGCCTACTGCCTAGTGTTTGTAGAGATCTCTTATTCTGTTTGTTGGCAGACTGCAGGAACTGGTGAACTGTTCTCCAAGAAATCCTCTATTTTGAATTTGGCTTCTGTTCTCAGCCAGTGTGCAGAATGTGTCTCTACTCCCGCAGAGATTTTAATTTGAGAGACAGTTACTCTCTGACTGACTGACTCTCAGTAGCAGATTCAGAAACTCCCGCTGCAGTCCCGCAGTTAAATTAATTGTAACATAGGAATTAATTCAAAATCTCCCGCAGCTAAATTAATGGTAACATAGGAATTAATTCAAGATCTCCCGCAGAGATCTCAAAATTCTAAAATTCATTCAAAAACTCCCGCAGTGGCGCAGAGAGTCTTGGAAAAATGTTCCATATTCTGCAGACTGGGTTCTCAGTAGAATACATGTAAATATAGGAGGCAATTAAGTATTGTTCGCACAGAAAATGTTAAAAATGTCCCATGTTCTGCAGACTGGGGCAGTCGGCAGAGCTCTCCAATTTCTAGAATTCAATCAAAAACTCTCGCAGAGAGTCTTGGGAAAATGTTCCAATACTGAATACAGTTCCATATTCTGCAGTCTGACAAAATTTCACAAAAATTCTGAGCCAAGCCAATTTGGCTCGTATTTTGAAGATTTCAAGCCAAAATTAACATGGGACCATAAAATTAATTCAAAATTTTTAGCCAATTAGACATATCTGAGTTTTGTCCTTTTGAAATCTAAGTCAATTAATTGGCTTTAACTGACACACTCTATAACATGGAATTCTTTGGAGAGAATATCCCAAATAAACTAAAGTTATACATTTCATTTCAGTTCTCTCTCCAACTCCAAAGATGCAAGTGCTGGCAGTACCATCTTCTGGCTGGCGATAGGAGTGCTAACGACTTTGGCACTGAGCAATCTTGCTCTAACGTTCTTTGCTATGGGTGTCCTGAGACTTGGGGCTGGCATGGAGAGTATGGAGTTCATTACCGGCAGTCGGTAAGATCATATACTCATAAGATGGTCATAACTTTCAGTTACAGACTTTTTGGAGATTACGTCGCCAAGATGTTACGTCAACTAAAATCTAAATTAGTTCATGGAGGAGATATTAACACATTTTAATATGTGTATCGAACCTCCTTGTCAGGCCATTAAACAATCATGAAGTGTGCAGTACAACAAACTAGTAGATACATAAAACTACATAATTGCCACTTATGTTGAGTTTGTTAATATCCCCTTTACGAAACTTGGTTGACAAAACATCTTTCGACAAAACACATCAACTTTCTAATTTTGAATATCCGATAACATACTTATTTGTTATTGTTCAAATGACTTAGAATTTGAATGTCCTAAGCAAAAAACTAATATCATAATAATCTGGATAAAACTAATATGTTAAAATGTCAGATATAAACTCAAAATCAGTTTCTATTTTTCAATAATAAATTTTACTAATACTAAGGCTTGTAATTCTTTTCAAATTGGTCTTGGTGCATGATGACAAGTTTTCACAATTTGAGAATAGTAAAGAATTAAAAAAACTGATTGGAATCAATCGGTTTTGATTCCTATAAGGAATCAATTTAATTGATTGTTCTTTATTATCCATAAAGCTATATGCATAGAAAAGAATTCATGTTCAGATTTCTGTTGCTCTACCTCATGACTTAAGATATGTAGATCTAATGATACGTTTTGATCGTTTATATAACAAGCTCTGTTACCACTTTTGTTTCTTATTGGGATATCAAATTCAGTTTTATATTTTTTTCATTATTCAAGAAGGAAAGAACCTTCTTTGAGACAAACTAAAATAAAAGTAAATCATGAAAAAAATTCATATGTACAAGTTTTTCGAACCGCAAATTTATGTATATTTATATAAAATCTCTGACTGAAAGCAAATCGAGAAAAATGTCAGACCGAATGAGTAAATCATCCTTATTCGGAACATAAATGAGATCCGCTTTTTCTCTTCAATATTCCTGCTAATTTCATATCAAATTGACAAATCTGCATATCTAACCCTACACTCGTAGGTTTTTTTTAAGTCTTTCCACCAGACTTTTTGCTAAACTCCTCCTACTTTTACCACGAGAATATGAGAAAAAATGATATAATTTTTTTTTCAGTTGGTACCCATGATACCAACTAAAATTAATAATAATTATATCGTTTTTTCTTATATTCTCGTGGAAAAAGTAGGAGGAGTTTAGCAAAAATTCTGGTGGAAAGACGTAAAAAACCCTACGTGTGTACATCCCTTGAGATAGCTATTGTTTCTCTCAGGAAAATGCTGAATCTTTTTGGCTATGCTGATCTAGGCATTCTACACCAGCAGGATGGAGTTCTTTCCAGCTTTTCGGGAGAGCCAATGCAACTTGTCGGTAATGCTGGCCAAGTAAGTTTTTGATTGTTATGGAGAGTCAATTTCAGATGACATTAATTCTTTCAGTCTTCTTTATGCAACAAATAATTACTCTTTTCAATGACTATAGTTTTCTATGATTTTCATCATAGAAAACTATCTAGTGCACCTGAGTTATGAAGGAACCAATACTTCATAACTCAGGGGCTTCACTGTACTATTAAAATCAAATGGTTACAACAGCTTTGGTAAGAATTATCATAGCCGTACCTTCTACTAATTTTGACGCAGGGTTTTTCACTGTAGCTATTATCTTTTTCTCCACAGGTTTCCATTGGAGTCAACACTGTGAGACCTTCTCCTGCTATTCACATTGCCCAGCACTCTGTGCATATTGTCAATGTTAATAAATTGCAGGTGAGGGAAGACTGTGTAGTAGCTTTTCTGCATCCATGAGCATTGTCACTGACTGGTGGTAGGTGACTGCATTCACAGAGTAGCTTTTCTGCATCCATGAGCTTCGTCACTGACTGGTGGTTGGTGACTTTGTTCATGGAGCCACTTTCCTTTCTGACTGCTCCTTCCAGTCCCTTGTATTTAATTTCCTTTTGACATCAGCGATATGGCCTTTGGTTCGAAGCAGACGTTAAACCCCCTACTAAATTGAATTAATTAAATCACTCAAGATAAAGATTTAAGTAAAGAATTTAACAATTTAGATGGATTTGTTCATTATTTTGCAAATACATTCCACTTCCTCTAAACAAGTGATTTTAATAAAAAAAATTATGCCCCACTACTCCATTAAAATTTAGGAAATATTATTTGCTATTATTATTTAATATTTAAAACACTAGTGTATTTTCCCGTTAAAAATAAAGGGTCATCACCCCTTGTTAAGTTATTTTTAGTAAATTAAAATAAAATTGATTTTTTTGCATAAACTGATACTTTTCATAGATAAAACATTTAAAAAGTGAATAAAAACAGGGGAATTTAAATATCAAGTCAATATATTCCCGTGCGTATCATAGTTACATTCTTCATGTTTAATTCCCGTAGTGTAAAAGCGGACACAAAATATATAAACACACGAGGGAAATTATTAGGATAGATTCTTAGTAACGTTTAGATGTAGAGTAGAACTCCTCTATAGTGAACTACAGTAGAACTCCTCTATAGTGAACTACAGTAGAACTCCTCTATAGTGAACTACAGTAGAACTCCTCTATAGTGAACTACAGTAGAACTCCTCTATAGTGAACTACAGTAGAACTCCTCTATAGTGAACTACAGTAGAGCTCCTCTATAGTGAATGCAGAGTCCTGAGAAAGAGAACTACCCAGAATAGTGAACCAATTTTTCTTTAGTCTCCCATAAAATTGACATCAGTTTTAGAAAACTGATGTCAATTCATAGAGACTAAAGAAAATTAGTTCACTGTACTGGCTACTTCTTTATTCAGGACTCTGCATTCACTATAGAGGCGTAATGAAGCTACCTATTTGGTTAACTATTATATTTTAATGGGAATTATTTTTCCTCAGGTCAGTGATCCGTTAACGTCTGACGTAATTTTCAGCAGCGAGAGACCGACATTCTCCTTGCCAAACGGTGTCAAAAATTTGAATGTTGCCAAAGTACAGACACCGCGACTGGTTAGTCAAACCGACTACAATTTCCATGTCAGGGCGGACACTTCAGTGAGTTCTGACTGAAAAAATATTTTAAATACTTTCAGTTTGCTATTTTTTTTAGCTAATTAGCATTTATTTATTTCTCTTAAAAAGAATTGTAGCTACAATTTTTATGGGTTAATTTTTTTTGTAAAATATTTTTGGTTTATATCACGAAACTTGAAGGTACATTCCTCTTTATTTTATTTTTCCTTCTGTATTTTAATTAGCTGAGACGATTTCCAGCTCTGTACCCAGGGTATGATTGTTGTTGTTTATCATTTCACCTGTAACTTCATCAGCTCTGTACCCAGGGTATGATTGTTGTTGTGTATCATTTCACCTGTAACTTCATCAGCTCTGTACCCAGGGTATGATTGTTATTGTGTATCATTTCACCTGTAACTTCATCAGCTCTGTACCCAGGGTATGATTGTTGTTGTGTATCATTTCACCTGTAACTTCATCAGCTCTGTACCCAGGGTATGATTGTTATTGTGTATCATTTCACCTGTAACTTCATCAGCTCTGTACCCAGGGTATGATTGTTGTTGTGTATCATTTCACCTGTAACTTCATCAGCTCTGTACCCAGGGTATGATTGTTGTTGTGTATCATTTCACCTGTAACTTCATCAGCTCTGTACCCAGGGTATGATTGTTGTTGTGTATCATTTCACCTGTAACTTCATCAGCTCTGTACCCAGGGTATGATTGTTGTTGTGTATCATTTCACCTGTAACTTCATCAGCTCTGTACCCAGGGTATGATTGTTGTTGTGTATCATTTCACCTGTAACCACCACTCCTTTTTTACTTCATTTCTTTAGATCAATGTGTGAGAACTGTATATACTTTAAATGAAATAAAACTGCAATATTTTACAAAGAATATGAATTAGTTCTGTTTTTTCAGATCAAAGTGAGGGGCAACGAAGGAGTCGAGATGAAGAGTCAGAGTCTGGAGTTGAATGCAGACCAGGACATTTACCTCAAGTCACTCAATGGATCTCTGATATTGGATGGAGGAAACGGTGAGGAAAAGATTAAAGAAACCTACCCACAGTGATACACAGTGTACCTAGCTACTCTGATACACAGTGTACCTAGCTACTCTGATACACAGTGTACCTAGCTACTCTGATACACAGTGTACCTAGCTACTCTAATACACAGTGTACCTAGCTACTCTGATACACAGTGTACCTAGCTACATTGATACACAGTGTACCTATCTACTCTGATACACAGTGTACCTATCTACTCTGATACACAGTGTACCTATCTACTCTGATACACAGTGTACCTAGCTACTCTGATATACAGTGTACCTAGCTACTCTGATACACAGTGTACCTAGCTACTCTGATACACAGTGTACCTAGCTACACTGATACACAGTGTACCTAGCTACACTGATACACAGTGTACCTAGCTACACTGATACACAGTGTACCTAGCTACACTGATACACAGTGTACCTAGCTACACTGATACACAGTGTACCTAGCTACTCTGATACACAGTGCAGTGTACCTAGCTACACTGATACACAGTTTACCTAGCTACACTGTTACACAGTGTACCTAGCTACTCTGATACACAGTGTACCTAGCTACATTGATGCACAGTGTACCTAGCGACACTGATACACAGTGTACCTAGCTACATTGATGCACAGTGCACCTAGCGACACTGATACACAGTGTACCTAGCTACATTGATGCACAGTGTACCTAGCGACACTGATACACAGTGTACCTAGCTACTCTGATACACAGTGTACCTAGCTACATTGATGCACAGTGTACCTAGCGACACTGATACACAGTGTACCTAGCTACTCTGATACACAGTGTACCTAGCTACTCTGATACACAGTGTACCTAGCTACTCTGATACACAGTGTACCTAGCTACACTGATACATAGTGTACCTATCTACACTGATACATAGTGTACCTATCTTCACTGTTACACAGTGTACCTATCTACTCTGATACACAGTGTACCTATCTACTCTGATACACAGTGTACCTAGCTACTCTGATATACAGTGTACCTAGCTACTCTGATACACAGTGTACCTAGCTACTCTGATACACAGTGTACCTAGCTACTCTGATACACAGTGTACCTAGCTACACTGATACACAGTGTACCTAGCTACACTGATACACAGTGTACCTAGCTACACTGATACACAGTGTACCTAGCTACACTGATACACAGTGTACCTAGCTACTCTGATACACAGTGTACCTAGCTACACTGATACACAGTTTACCTAGCTACTCTGATACACAGTGTACCTAGCTACACTGTTACACAGTGTACCTAGCTACTCTGATACACAGTGCACCTAGCTACATTGATGCACAGTGTACCTAGCTACATTGATGCACAGTGCACCTAGCTACATTGATGCACAGTGCACCTAGCTACATTGATGCACAGTGCACCTAGCGACACTGATACACAGTGTACCTAGCTACATTGATGCACAGTGTACCTAGCTACTCTGATACACAGTGTACCTAGCTACTCTGATACACAGTGTACCTAGCTACTCTGATACACAGTGTACCTAGCTACTCTGATACACAGTGTACCTAGCTACTCTGATACACAGTGTACCTAGCTACTCTGATACACAGTGTACCTATCTACACTGATACACAGTGTACCTAGCTACTCTGATACACAGTGTACCTAGCTACACTGATACACAGTGTACCTTTAATTGTTAATTACCCCCATTAACTCTATCCTGAAGCTGTCTGTGGTGAATGGAAGAGAAGGGGGTGGCGTCACTTGGGCCCCGAACTGTTGTAATTTGGATTGTGAATAGGTTTTTATTATTTTTTTAACACTGCTTGCATTTTTAGAGGATAGCTCTAGAGTGAACTACTAAATGCTATGAATACCTCTCCTCAGTCTGACACTCTTTAGTTCTCCTTATATGAAACCCTAATGTAGTTTGTTGTATCCGCTAGTTTTTTGTACTGCACATTTCATGATTTTTTAATGACCCCCTCCCCCCCCCCCCCTATATACACATATATTTTATATTATTTCGTATATAAACGGCAAAGTATCAGACTAATTGGGAGTCGGACCTATGAGAATAGTGACAGAAGGTTCTAGTATTTTTTTCTCCCCCAGGGGGCGTGTTCATAGAGGTTAACAACCTCCCTCTGGCCGGACCTGTGAACCACACTAAAGACAGGTGAGTACAGATGCAAGTTGGTGATCAGTTACCCATTTTCTATCTTATAATGAATGAGTATAAAATAATTTAACTGTTTATTGCAGTTGGTATCCATGCTACCTTCTGGTATCAAGGATACCAACTGAAATAACGAATTAATTGATGATTATTCCATATACACTCTTCTTATATGATCGGCAATGGAGAAATGTCCGATAATTCGTGACTTACCACAATGACAATAAAAAGCACTCCCTATCTATGCTGATAGTACCATAGTAAATAAATAGAGAAGTAGCTTCACCAAGTACAATATTGGAACATCCGAAAATATTATGAGTGACGTCACACAAAATATTTTCCATTTGTTTTTAAATAAAAATTGTGCTATTATTCAGTTAAATGTGCATTTTCATGGAAATTAACTTGCATAAAAGGGTTTTTATCACGTTTTACACTCTATTCACTCATAATATTCACCTAATAATACTAATAATATTTGTCAGTACTCTGTGTGACGTCATTTGTTTACATCGTTTCTGAAGAACGGATCAAGTTCACCGTCAATGAATTCGAAACTTGGCACACTTCCCTATTTATTTACTATGGTTAGTTCTATCTGTGCTGGTCGTTCTAACCATTATCTTTTTCGCAGAGGTCAGTACAAACTGTGTCTGTGTTCAAAGAGTCACTCCCCTTCAGCGAAGAGGTTGACTGAAGGACATCTCTTCAGGGTACCTGTACCATTGGACAACATAAGAAGAACCAAAGAGTATCAGATTAGCTGTGCATCCTTCAAAAACCCCTGTATTTAGGGTGAAGAACGTTTGTGAACAGTTTAGAACGTGTGTGAACAGTTTAGAACGTTTGTGAACAGTTTAGAACGTTTGTGAACAGTTTAGAACGTTTGTGAACAGTTTAGAACGTTTGTGAACAGTTTAGAACGTTTGTGAACAGTTTAGAACGTGTGTGAACAGTTTTGAACGTGTGTGAACAGTTTTGAACGTGTGTGAACAGTTTTGAACGTGTGTGAACAGTTTAGAACGTGTGTGAACAGTTTAGAACGTGTGTGAACAGTTTAGAACGTGTGTGAACAGTTTTGAACGTGTGTGAACAGTTTTGAACGTGTGTGAACAGTTTTGAACGTGTGTGAACAGTTTTGAACGTGTGTGAACAGTTTTGAACGTGTGTGAACAGTTTTGAACGTGTGTGAACAGTTTTGAACGTGTGTGAACAGTTTTGAACGTGTGTGAACAGTTTTGAACGTGTGTGAACAGTTTTGAACGTGTGTGAACAGTTTTGAACGTGTGTGAACAGTTTTGAACGTGTGTGAACAGTTTTGAACGTGTGTGAACAGTTTTGAACGTGTGTGAACAGTTTTGAACGTGTGTGAACAGTTTTGAACGTGTGTGAACAGTTTTGAACGTGTGTGAACAGTTTTGAACGTGTGTGAACAGTTTTGAACGTGTGTGAACAGTTTTGAACGTGTGTGAACAGTTTTGTTAACGTTAGTGCTATATCTAGTCAAATATGGTTTAGGTTTAACAATTCTTTTGAATTAATAACTTTATCAATTATCAAAATATAAGAAATTATCTTTTTGGTGCTTGCTAGTCTAATGCGGTGTATAGGCCTACTAAATAGGCTTACATTTCCTCACTATTTAAGAATACTCCTTTTACTTCCTAGCTTATAGCCCCTTTTTATCGCTTTTTGTTGTTTGTATTACGTATCTTTAAAGTGTACTCAGGTGATATATCTTGCATATCTAACCACAATATTATCTAGTGTACATTAACTACAAGGTAGAGTATTACACAGGTTCATATTAAGATGATTACAGTTTTGTTGTGAAAGACGCACATACTAACACACTGATGTGACCCTACAATATTGGATTGCTTACTCTATACACTATACAGCGTGTTAAATAGTTATTTTTATATAAGGAGTTTGACATGTTTGTTTCTGCAGTGTACGGATGCAATGAAAGAAGCATTCGACCCGCTGTATAGTATATAATCTAATTTTGCAGGGTCACATCTGTGCATTCGTTTGTACGTAGTTGTTCGTGCGCAGAAGTCTCAAACTCGTATCAAGGCGTAGCATACCTTGTAAGTTTATATCTCGAGTGTACCTATATCTAACAGTGTAACTTAGATATACTAAGTATGGGGTATATACCGAATTATCGTACACTGCACCATTCCGATCATAGAGAGTAAATTGTAATCATTTATTTCAATTGGCATCCATGACCTAACTGGATACCAATTGATCATTATGATGCACTTTATTCTGATCGAAGTTGTGGAAGTGGTCAATAACTTGGAACTTACCCTACTGTTTGTTCTGTGTTCAGTATGCAGCTCTACAATAGCACACCATTCGTTTTTATGTCGTCACTGGTTGACTCGTTAGTAAATCGCTAATGTGCGACAACTCTGTCACACTTCTAAAATAGCTACTTTTCAGGAGAGGCAGTTCAGTACATTTAATGGTATATCGTTAGGACATTTAGCCTCTCTAGCGGTACATTTTAGAGCTGTCAAACTCTTACCAAATAATCAGTATATTGAGATTAATAGGACTGTGTGGATAGATAGAAAATAAAAGTTTTTGTGTTTATGACTTTGTTCTTGCAAACGAGTGATATGAATCTATTTTTTAATTTTCCATATGAATCTCAAAATACTGATTATTTGGTAACAGTTAGAGAGGCTAAATGTCCTAACGATATACCATTAAATGTACTGAACTGCCTCGCCTGAAAAATAGCTTTTTTAGAAGTGTGACAGAGTTGTTTACCCGTTACTATGCACTGTACCTGTACCTTAACTTTGTTGGTAGATGCTATAGTTGGTGTATATTCTAGTCCTACTATACCCTATTTAATAACCTTGTTACTATAGTGTATAGTCGCTATAACCTTACTAGTCAATTTATTATATTAACTATAGGGTGAGTTATGAATTATAGGTCAGTACTACATCTTCAGTCATATAAGAAAAACAATATAAAAATTAGTATTAGATAGCACTGTGTAATGATAATAATTTTTATATTGTTTTTTGTAAGTAGTGAAGATGTAGCACTGACCGATAATTCGTAGCTTACCCTAGTAACTTAAAAAGCAGAATTGTAATTTATATACGAGTTGTTTAAATTAGTACAGTAGAACTCCTGTATAGAGAATAATAGTCATGAGTAAGGAAGTAGACTCTATAGTTAACTAATTTTCCTTAAATTCGTAGTTTCTTATTTATATCAGTATTGATAGAACGCTTTAACTTCATTTAGCAGCTTCCTTTGATCGGAATAAAAATAGAAATAACTTCATTTTCTTCTCCCTGAAATAGTCTCCTGTATCTGGTAGGACGTGCGGGAAAGATTCATTTAAAATATTAAATAAATGTTCCCGAAGATAAGGATTAATTGGAACAAATGAAAAAAAAGAGTGTTTAAAAATAGATTTCTATTTGGTTTTATCACAACGATTTGCAAGATGTCACAGGACAAGTCATAGATTAATTAGGTAAATAGTAACTAGATAAATAATAATAAACCAGAATTAATGTGCTAACAGATGACTTAAATAAAATAGGAACTACAGTAGAGGATAAACCGGTGCTATGCGATGTACCATTTCCAGTCGAATTAAAAAACTAAACCTAAGGTTAAACTTAAAAGTAATCAGAGAGACGAAAGAGATATATTGCATAAAGGCAGCGTCCACACTATCAATCTTCACGTCCATTTTGTTCGATGGTGTGGCTACCATAGTAAATAAATAGAGAAGTTTGCTAAGTTTCGAATTCATTGACGGTGAACTTGATCCATTCTTCAGAAAAGATGTAAACAAATGACGTCACACAGAGAACTGTCAAATATTATATGTAATATTAGTTGAATATTATAAGGGAATAGAGTGTAAAACGTGATAAAAACAATTTATGCAAGTTAATTTCCATGAAAATGCACATTTAACTGAATAATAGCACATTTTTTCATTAAAAAAAAATGGGGAATATTCTGTGTGACGTTCCAATATTGTACTTGGTGTACTTCCCTATTTATTTAATATGTTTTCATTTATTTACTATGGTAGCTACAACCTGTTTATAAACACTGAATTCATATCAAAGCTTAGTTCATTATCAGTCCTTGTGTTCGAAAGACTACGAGAAATATAACAAATTTTAGAATAAAGGCAATACCTTTAAATCAATAGATTTAATCCCCTACTTATAGCTAGCTACAGCGTTTTACATTTATTACTGCATGAACTGAAGCTTACTTCACAAAAATGAAACGTCAAAAAACGCCCAATCTAAGTGTACATACAAAACACGTCGTTTATTCAGTCGTAGCGTTTTTCATGAGAGAAAAACGCGCGTGTGAAAGGAGCCTGAAGATTGATAGCGTGGCAGAGATGTAGCTGAGTAAGTCAGACACACAGAGCTCTGAACATCGTAACCTTTTCTTTAGCTGTCAGTTGCAGTGTCTCGTTGGCAGGTAGGAAGAAAACCGTGCCTTTTTTAACCTCCTGCAGGTATCCTTCCTGGGGCGTCACCACCGCCCTTCCTTCAGTCACCAGCACTATACTGCAGGAGGGGACCTGACGGAGGGAGTAGGAGAGATCCTTGGATACCTGTGGAAAAATGGAGAAGTTGGATACCTAACGTTAGTAACGTACCTTGGATACCTGTGGGAAAAGGAGTGTAGCAAGCTACTTTTATTTGGTATCCATGATACCTAATGTACCTACTACCTTGGATACCTGTGGGAAAAGAAGTGTAGCTACTGTAACTCCTTATTTTAGTTTGTATCCATGATACCTAACGTACCTTGGATACCAACTAAAATAACGAGTTAGAATCTTAAATTATATATTTTTTTTCTTATTGCTATGATCGAAAATGTGAAACTGACTATCAATTCATATCTAACCCTCCACATTGAATGATCAAAGGAGATGAATATTAGCACTACCTGTATAGACTCGACAGAGAAGTCCGGTACAGGAAGTTTGAAGAGATCGCAGTTTTGATCCATTTTCTCAGACTGGTAAATCCTAGACTGTACGTCAGACATCTTGTACTCTAACATGGCGAGTAGAGTGGCCACATCTTGAAACTTGGGTGTCAAGCCAGCACGAACGACATTGTCTGAACACGCCATGCACTCGATACAGTCTGGAAAAGTAGAGAAGTTAGCGTCAATAAACGTATCTTTAATCCGTACATGGAGGGTGTCCTTATTTTGGGACAATAATCTGTAGATGTGGCACATCAGCAAAGTTAAAGTTGAGCAACCATGTACAGGTTAACTCTATTGTATGTGGGCACACATGCCTAATGGAAATGTTAATAAACTTATTAACATCAATAATAAAATAATATTAAACAATTACAATTTCAAAAACCTTATATAATTACGCCATCTAGCGGAGCAAACGTCAATCTCCGTGTGTGCGTTTGTCACGTTTGAGTTCATAATATTTGTCACCAAATCTTTAGCAACGCCATCTAGCGGTACAACTGACTAATTGATATTTAGAAAACCATTGAATTATATGATTTTTGGTCAGTTAATAGCTTTTAGCATATAAATGTACTGTGCAAAATTTTATTTACCCATGATTGATGGGAGTAGTGTTATTTTATTGAATGAATTCGGTTTGTTGATCTCAAACTCCTCAGTCAGTCTATTAGGGGTTAAGATGCGTAATTTGTAGAATGTGTCACAATAATCTATGTCCATTAGTTAATAAAATGAAGAAGGGAAAGTTCTACTCTGCTGATACCCACAAAAATAGTAGGGATATTTTTTGAAGAATTTAGATTTTATTTGTAGTTAAATTTTGGTAGATTTAATATAAAAAAAACTTATAACATTTTATAATTTTCGTTATCTATCAAGTTCAGTCACTTAGACAGAGTATGAGAATCTATTTAGCAAAATGAAATGATTGGAGGTTAATATTTCATGTGGTAGCTCTTCTTAAAAAGTTAGCTACCACATTTACTGCGATGTGACCCACCGGTGGGTCACATCGCAGTGAACATTTTAGGACCTGCCCTTATCTGTCAAGTAGGTTTGTAGAACCTTACCCCACTGGTGTGAAACGTTTAGTTGACGAGTTTTCAAAAAGGGGATATAACCACATTCTACATAAATGGCCGTAATGTAGCTAGTTGTTGTATCCGCTAGTTTGTTGTACTGCACATTTCATGAATGTTTAAATAGCTTTTACATGTTTTAATATCTCCTTTACAAAAATTTGTTTAGGGTAAGTTATGAATTATTTGGTCAGTCTCGCATCTTCGGTCATATATGAAAAAACAATATAAATATAACATAACAATTTTATTTTGTTTTTTCATATATTGACCGAAGATGCGAGACTAACCAATAATTCATAACTTTTCCTAAGGAGAATCTTGTCGAAGTAACGTTCTGCCAACGAAATGTCTTTCAATTTAACGTCTGTCACCCACACTGACTGACCTCCTTTCAAGTAGGCGTGAATGACATTAGGCCCCAGGAACATGGCCTCACCAGGCTGCAGTTTCACCAGATTGAGGAGGTACAGGGAGAAACAACCTACATCTCCAGGGTACTGAGTGAGGGTGGTGAGGAACACTTCTGAGAGAAGATGGTCCTTCTTGCTATCGTCTGCGGGGGAGAGAGGTTAGTGGGGGGAAGGGGGTTGATGTCTGCTGCGGAACAAACTGAATGATGCTGTGTTGCTTTAAGGGCTGTACACACGTAGAGTTTTTTAAGTCTTTCCACCAGACTTTTTGCTAAGCTCCTCCTACTTTTCCCACGAGAATATAAGAAAAAACAAAAACGATAAAATTATAATTTATTTTAGTTGGTATCCATGATACCTGCAGTTATAATGGATACCAACTAAAATAAATTATAATTTTATCGTTTTTTCTTATATTCTCATTGAAAAAGTAGGAGGAGCTTAGCAAAAAGTCTGGTGGAAAGACTTAAAAAACTCTACGTGTGTACAGCCCTTGCAGCAATGTCAGCTAGAAGAAGGAGTTTGCTTTCTAGCATGTAAAACTGTCAATAAATATCACTGCATAGCTACAATTGACATCGCTGAACTTGTATCTATAACATACAAGTCAGGGAAAACTTAATGAATAGTATACTAGTAAGTTAATTGTACTGATCTAGTGATGACAGTTAGTCACTTGAACCGAGTGTCAAAACATGTGTCTGATAAAAGAATTAACGAGTAGCTAGTTAGTTATTGAGTCATCTTACCCTGTCATAGCTACTGTTATACAGGGTGACCCACAGAAAAGTGTACTAAACTTTGAGTTAATATAAATATCGTATTTATAAAGGCCTTGTTACACGGTGCGAGTAAACATGCGAGTTTGCCTAGCCAGTTACTGTAGCGCAGCTACTCGCACAGTGCGACAACATCAGTGGTGTAACTGTCATGGAAATTCAATGCTATGAACATTGAGCTACTGGCATGCGAGTACAGTGGGACAGCTGCTGTCCACTGTCACGACAGTAACTCGCACACCGTGTAACAAGGCCTTCAGTAGTTAAAAAATGAGTTGAAGTAAATTAAAAAATTAGATTTTTTTCATGTTACCATTCTACCACCGTCATTGCTTAAGATTGTACGTGTACGATATTTATATTAATTCAAACTTGGGTACACTTTTTTGTGGGTCACCCTGTATATTCATATTCTAATTGGATAAATCTATACTACTTTAACGGTGTGAGTAAACTTGTTGTTACTCCTCTATAGTGAATGAGTTAGGATGTAGCCTGTATAGTGAACAAATGTTCTTTAGTTTGCCATAAAGTTGCCATCTGTTTTAGAAAACTGATGGTAATTCACTATAGCTACATGCAACTTCCTAACTCCTTCACTATAGAGGAGTTGACAGTATAGTTACCTAGAGTAACTATCCTGTTCCGGAGGGTGTCTAGAGCCGCAGAGACAGCATCTTTATCAGCTTTCATTAGGCCGCTGAAGCACTTCTTCAAATTATCACTTGACGGGTCCTTGATGAATGACGTGACACTCTCCTCACCAATGACAGACACTAGTTCAGGAACATCTGTGGAGTGGAGTGAGACAACATGTAGCTAAGTTGACTACTTTTCTAGGTTAATTCCTAGTTCACGTGAACTAGGAATTTAACCTTTTTTCATATCAAATCTTGTATGTTTGACAGTAGCTAGGGTAAGTTATGAATTATTGGTCAGTTTCACATCTTCAGTCATACAAAAAAAATAATATATTTGCTATTTAGCTAATTTTCTCAATAAATTACTAGGGAGTTTCTCAATAAATTCCTAGGGAGTTTCTCAATAAATTCCTAGGGAGTTTCTCAATAAATTCCTAGGGAGTTTCTCAATAAATTCCTAGGGAGTTTCTCAATAAATTCCTAGGGGGTTTCCAATAAATTCCTAGGGAGTTCTCAATAAATTCCTAGGGAGTTTCTCAATAAATTCCTAGGGAGTTTCTCAATAAATTACTAGGGAGTTTCTCAATAAATTCCTAGGGAGTTTCTCAATAAATTACTAGGGAGTTTCTCAATAAATTACTAGGGAGTTTCTCAATAAATTACTAGGGAGTTTCTCAATAAATTACTAGGGAGTTTCTCAATAAATTCCTAGGGAGTTTCTCAATAAATTCCTAGGGAGTTTCTCAATAAATTCCTAGGGAGTTTCTCAATAAATTCCTAGGGAGTTTCTCAATAAACTCCTAGGGGGTTTCCAATAAATTCCTAGGGAGTTCTCAATAAATTCCTAGGGAGTTTCTCAATAAATTCCTAGGGAGTTTCTCAATAAATTACTAGGGAGTTTCTCAATAAATTCCTAGGGAGTTTCTCAATAAATTCCTAGGGAGTTTCTCAATAAATTCCTAGGGGGTTTCCAATAAATTCCTAGGGAGTTTCTCAATAAATTCCTAGGGGGTTTCCAATAAATTCCTAGGGAGTTTCTCAATAAATTCCTAGGGAGTTTCCAATAAATTACTAGGGAGTTTCTCAATAAATTCCTAGGGAGTTTCTCAATAAATTCCTAGGGAGTTTCTCAATAAATTCCTAGGGAGTTTCTCAATAAATTCCTAGGGAGTTTCTCAATAAATTCCTAGGGAGTTTCTCAATAAATTCCTAGGGAGTTTCTCAATAAATTCCTAGGGAGTTTCTCAATAAATTCCTAGGGGGTTTCCAATAAATTCCAAGGGAGTTTCTCAATAAATTCCTAGGGGGTTTCCAATAAATTCCTAGGGAGTTTCTCAATAAATTCCTAGGGAGTTTCTCAATAAATTCCTAGGGAGTTTCTCAATAAATTACTAGGGAGTTTCTCAATAAATTACTAGGGAGTTTCTCAATAAATTACTAGGGAGTTTCTCAATAAATTCCTAGGGAGTTTCTCAATAAATTCCTAGGGAGTTTCTCAATAAATTCCTAGGGAGTTTCTCAATAAATTCCTAGGGAGTTTCTCAATAAATTCCTAGGGAGTTTCCAATGAATTCCTAGGGAGTTTCTCAATAAATTCCTAGGGAGTTTCTCAATAAATTCCTAGGGAGTTTCTCAATAAATTCCTAGGGAGTTTCTCAATAAATTCCTAGGGAGTTTCTCAATAAATTCCTAGGGAGTTTCTCAATAAATTACTAGGGAGTTTCTCAATAAATTACTAGGGAGTTTCTCAATAAATTCCTAGGGAGTTTCTCAATAAATTACTAGGGAGTTTCTCAATAAATTCCTAGGGAGTTTCTCAATAAATTACTAGGGAGTTTCTCAATAAATTCCTAGGGAGTTTCTCAATAAATTACTAGGGAGTTTCTCAATAAATTACTAGGGAGTTTCTCAATAAATTCCTAGGGAGTTTCTCAATAAATTCCTAGGGAGTTTCTCAATAAATTCCTAGGGAGTTTCTCAATAAATTACTAGGGAGTTTCTCAATAAATTCCTAGGGAGTTTCTCAATAAATTCCTAGGGAGTTTCTCAATAAATTCCTAGGGAGTTTCTCAGTCAATTCTCACCATTAAAGTAGGCAATTATTTCTGCTGCAGGTCGGAAGCCACACAGCGCCATGAAGGGTGTTAGTGCAATTGCCATCTCGGGTTTGTGGTTTGGGTCTTTGTAGACGTCTGGTCTGGAGGCGTGCAATTCTTCCGCATGTTTCTGAAATAAAAGAATGAATTGTTAATAAAGAACATGTTGACTGTGATTGCTGATCCAGCATATTTGCTTTACTGGCGATAGGTTTAAACATGTATTAGCTACATCAATTACGGTTATAGTTATAAATAAATATATTTTTCATGATCTATATTCATTTCAGTTATTTACCTTCTTGTCACAGTAGCTACACCATTCCTTAAAATTTCTAATATAAACTGATATACATCTAATTTAAGAAACCTATAAATTTTGGATGCGTGTAGCTACCATATATGTGCACTTCGCTGTTTGGGAAATTTCTCCGTGTACATATATGGTACACATAGCAGTCAACAGGTTAACTAAAATCATCCTCAGTAAACCATAGCATTTCTTTAATTACATGCCTCAACTGATCAGAACATGCAGAATTTGGGGACCTATCAACACTCCTAGATTTTTAATAGGGAACCCTAATGTAGTTTTTTGCATCAGCTAGTTTGTTGTACTGCACACTTCATGTTTTTTAATGACCTGACAGGGGGGGGGGGGGGGTATATAAATATAGCTATTGGATTTTATATCAGAAATAAACTGGCCGATGGGGTTTTAGACTGATGGGGTGTCTGACCAAAGAATAGTAACCAACAATTAGAGCAATTCACCTTGTTGGGATGTGCTTGAATGGACAGGGCCTTGTTAACACTCAGTACTTTGAAGAGAAAGGGAAGCTGCTCCCCAAATTTACTAAGGATATTCTCACCAAGCAAGTTAGGATTTTCACGCAAGTAAGAAGAGAGAGGAGTTCCTGAGGCTGGGAAAAAGAAAACTATAAGCTTTGGATAACAATATCAGATAATAGCTATAATAATATAATTTATAATTCTATTACATACAACATTAAAAGGAGCATTATAATCTATCTATATCTATTATTAAACATTCTTGAATTAATCTCTATATTTGGCTGCATTAATTCTATTGTGAACATTCTCTGAATTAATTTCTATATTTACATTAAAATTATTCAGAACCCTAATGAAGCAACTAATCTTCAAATTTTAATTCATTTTCCAGTGAATGATAAAAAGTAGCTGCCTCTGCCAACACCTCACTACTTCCAACAGACTGGTTCATCATATACTAGGGTTGTGACAATATGCTTCATAAATCATAGAGAATATTATAGACGGAGAGAATTAAAGAGTATTGAATGGTTCTACACCAGTGGTATATAGTATTCGATACCATTTCATTTCGTCTGTGATATTCTTAAGTAAGCATTTTAAGATCATCAGCATATTGTCACAAGCTTAATTATCACTCACATCTTATGATAGATGGTCCGTTAGGATGAGTTCCCATCCAGAGTTCAGCATAGGGTGTCTCTTCATTGACATCGATAGAGTTTCCTGACGATGAGACTAAATCGGCAACACCGGACTTGCTTCCTTTCTCACCCCAGGCATAGTTTTGAACTGCGCATGTGAGCTCCATGAGTATGAAGGAGTATAAAAGCTATTGGTGGTAAATTGGATATAGTCACAATAAGTTAGAATAAAAACCTGTGGATAATTGTAGGTTGAAGGAGTGATAAATGGTAAAGTTTATTTTTATCATTTTTATAATTAATAAATATATAAATTAAAGCTTTAGTTATATTTTTGATTGCTCATTTTTATTAGAATAGCTCATTTTATTTGTTTATTAGAAGATAATTTGAGTAAATCACTAGTCAACAGAATATGGGAGATGTTTATAACATTTTCTGGGCAAACACTCCCTAATTTTCTCCTATATTTACATCTATTTTACTGAGAAAAGAAGGGAAAATAGAGAAATTATTGGAGAATGCTTAACCATTTCGTGCAGGATGGGTTAGTGCATGTTTCAAGGTATGGACAAAGTCACCATTATACTGGCAACTTTGTCCCATTATTTATTTCACCCCTGAAATAAATCAGAAACCTGTAAATAACAAGTAAATCACTCATAGATAGTCTCAAGTGATACACATGCATCAGACATTATGCATAAGGATGTTTTCAAGTGTAAAATCTTCACCAAGATGTCCAATTTCTTCTTCAGTGCATCTTAAATGTGGCGACCGCGACCTTGATCCACTTTATTTTTTATTTATTTATTTATTTCTCAAATACCCTTACAGAATGTCCGAGAGAGCAGCCGGGCAATTACTCTCCCGTTACAAAATATTAAGAATATTAATTTGAGAGCCCATAACCACATAATTGTGGTTCTAGGGCACACCAAACTGACAACTTTCTTGCCACACTTTGAAACATGGAGGGTTACAGGTATACTCAATAGTGTCCACTGTTCAGGAATGACATAGTCCAGGTAATAATGTATATCATTACTCGCCAAAATATTGGCGAGTTTGTGATTGTAAATTTGAGCCTTTGAGTAAAATTTTAATTGGAGAGAAATATCTAATTTTCTCCTATATTACAATCCAGGTAATAAAGCATGGCCTTTCAGCGAAGTAAAATAGTATGGCACATATACTCTCCATTTGTTTCTCCAAAAGACACCAAATTTTTCAGTAAATTTGTGCTTTAGCCGCCTTTGATATATGACATTATGGCAAAAGGAGCCATTTTGAGATGTTTTTCAAGAGTACCATTCGGAAATGCTTAGTTTTCGAGATATAGCGCAATTAATTTTTCGACAGTTAGGTTTGGTGGTCTAGAAAGGTACATTTACAGATAATTTCAGATATAGGTAGCATCACAAATACATGTATATAACCCCATTGCAAGATTATTGAACAATCATGAAGTGTGCAGTACGTCAAACTAGCGGATACAGTGAAGTACATTTACAGTTTCACGTTACCATAATTCCATGTAACAAAAATCTAAAAGGCAGAAAAGTTTTGAGTTTTCTACAAGTGTAATGATATTCTTATCGGAAACTTAATTGCGCTATATTTGAAAAAAGAAGCATTTCCATAACAAATGGTATTCTTGAAAAATGTCTTAAAATGGCTCCCTTTACCTTTAGCTAGAAAGTGATATAATATCAAAAATTGGAGGTGAACCTAAATCACAAATTTAGCAATCTAGGTACCTAATGTTGGAAAATCTAGGATTTAGGTAGCTACCTATTGTTAGAAAATCTAGGATTTAGGTACCTATTGTTAGAAAATCTAGGATTTAGGTAGCTACCTATTGTTAGAAAATCTAAGATGTAGGTAGCTACCTATTGTTAGAATATCTAGGATTTAGGTAGCTACTTATTGTTAGAAAATCTAGGATTTAGGTAGCTACCTATTGTTAGAAAATCTAGGATTTAGGTAGCTATCTATTGTTAGAAAATCCAGGATTTAAGTACCTAATGTTAGAGAATTTAGGATTTAGGTACCTAATGTTAGAAAATCTAGGATTTAGATAGCTACCTAATGTTAGAAAATCTAAGATTTAGGTAGCTACCTATTGTTAGAAAATCGAGAATTTAGGTAACTACCTATTGTTAGAAAATCTAGGATTTAGGTAGCTACCTATTGTTAGAAAATTCAGGATTTAGGTAGCATTGACCGGGGTAATTTGGCGCACTCGGCCGCGAACTATACTTTTCAGTTGGAAGGAGAAATCACATATAATATATTAATGATGCACAGCAAATTGCAGCTCTCTATCTAATATCTATAGCTACACACAAAGAGTTAGTGAAAAAACTTGGTTCATGTTTTAAAGTGAATTTAGCTTCATAGTAAAGCATGTTAACTAATCACTTCTTTTGTAAACCTCCCAATTTGGAGATAATTCCGTGCGCATTCTGGGATAATTTGGCGCACTTCTTTTTTTAATAGTACAACATCGGTTTAGAAAAAAATACTATAAACCATTGGAAAGAGCAGCTTTTTACTACAAGAAACAACTTAGTTCTTGTTCTAATGTGAATTTAGCTTCATAGTAAAGCATGTTAACTAATGGCTTCTTTTTTACGGGGCCAAAACAAGTTTGAAAAGATAAATTACGAATCCCGCATAGTTTGGTTTAGCTCTTGTATATTTGGAGCTAAAGACTTCAGATTTGGTGGAGTAGTAGAGTATAAACCTGTTATTGTCTGGTATGAAGGATTTTTCCACCCCGTTTTCATTATATGGGAAAAACACTTGTTCACAATTTTTTTGTAGGGTAGCTAATTCTGGAAGAAAAAATATATATCTAATCTGAAATTATTTAAAATAATTAGCTATTATTATAATTATCTAAAATAACAGTAATTAATCAACTTTAATGCTTAAAAATTAAAATACATATAGACATGGTTTTATAACCAAAATGATGAAAATAGAAGTGCACCAAATTGTCCCACAAAAATGCACCAAATTACCCCACAAAAAAAATTGTGAACAAGTGTTTTTTTTCATAGCTATAACGATAACGGGATGGAGTAAACAGAAATCCTTTATACAGTAAAAACTACTGAGTTATGAAGTTCTTAGTTATAAAGCACTTGTGTAATGAAGGACTTGAATTATGAAATGCAGAAGAGTTATGAAGTATTTTCTATGATTATTTTATAGAAAGCAAAAAATTTGGTCCTAGTTATGATTATCCCTCAAAAAACATAGTTTTCTCCAAGATTCTAATCATAAAAAACTATCAGTGTCCATGAATTGTGAAGTGGCTCTGAGTTATGATTTATGAAGAAACCAATATTTCATAACTCAGGAAAATAACAGGTTAATACTCTACTACTCCACCAAATCTGAAGTCTTTAGCTCCAAATATGCGAGAGCCAGACTGTATTTCATGGTAAATTCCACCAATTTGTCGGTGGAATTTTTCTCCATTGAAAATAATATTCTGGAAAAGTCGGTGGATTTTTAGCTATTTATTCCTGTGTTACCATTAATTTTCGGTGGAAAAAGGGGTGAAATGTTGGTGGATCAGCCAAATTACTGGAAATTTATGGTGGACTTTTTCAGCTTTTTCAAAAAGTCAATGGAATTTTGTGCATCAAATACAGACTGGTGCGAGAGATAAACCAAACTATGCGGGATTCTTTAGTTAACATGCTTCACTATGAAGCTAAATTCGCATTAAAATCTGAACTAAGAAGTATCTTCTAGTAAAAGAACTGCTCTTTCCAATGGTGTATTTTTATTTTCTAAACCAATGTTTTACTATTAAAAATAGCGGTGCGCAGAATTATCCCTGGTTATAGAACTGCGCCAAATTACCCCTGGTTATAGCAAGCACATTGTCAAATTACCCCTGGTTAGTGGTTACAGCAAGCATTGCACAAATTACCCCTGGTTATAGCACTGCGCCGAATTACCCCTGGTTGGATATAGGATTATTGCACCTAATGTTAGAAAATCTAGGATTTAGGTAATTTTATAAACTTTGGGATTTCAAGTTTGAAAATCTAGGATTTAGCCAGTCTGCAGAATATGGAACATTTTTCTAAGACTCTTTGCAATAGTTTTTGATTGAATTTTAGAAATTAGCGATCTCTGCAGGAGATCTTGAATTAATTCCTATGTTACAATTAATTTAGCTGCGGGAGATTTTGAATTAATTCCTATGTTACCAAATACCATTAATTTAGCTGCGGGAGATTCTGAATCTGCTGCTGAGACCTGACCTGAGAGTCAGAGAGTAGCTCTCTCTCAAATGAAAGTCTTTGCAGAAGAACCAGTTTGTATTTAGTGCACTGAACTCCTCTGACTTTTTCAAAAATCTGAGAAATAGCTGTCAACATTTTTCATCAATTTGTCTAGTCCTCCAACATTTATCCAGTTTCTCCTCCAAAAATTAATGGTTATATAGGAATTAATAGCTAAATATCCTCCGACATTGCAGGAATTTTTTATTAGAGAAATTGAATATCTCCTGAGATATCATTGGAATTTACCACAAAATACAATCTGGCAGGAGAAGAGACACATTCTAATTTCTGCAGACTGGAGATTTAGGTATAAACTATAAAGTTTGAAAATCTAGGATTTACTTAGCCATTAAGGTATAGTATAGGTAGTTAAAGTTTGAAAATCTAGGATTTACTTAGCCATTAAGGTATAGTATAGGTAGTTAAAGTTTGAAAATCTAGGATTTAGGCCAGTCTGCAAAGCGCGTCCGACGTCCATGTCGCCAAAGATCTTTGGAGACTATATTTGAGAGAAAATTCATCAAAACAAGATCTTGGTGACTATTTTCTAATTAATTCCTGTTTACATGTTATTATTAATTTATTGGAGACATTTTGAAGAAATTTGGTCATTTTGGAGACTACCTAATTTGAGAAATTTTGGAGACTAATTGTTCTGAAATATAAAATCTTGGTGACAGATTTTACTCACTTTTCAGACTGCCAGTCTGCAGAATATGGAACATTTTTCCAAGACTCTCTGCGGGACTTTTTGCTTGAATTTTAGAAATTGGAGATCTCTGCGGGAGATCTTGAATTAATTCGTAATTCCTATATTACCATTAATTTAGATGCGGGAGATTTTGAATTAATTCCTATGTTACCATTAATTTAGCCCAGTCTGTCCCCACCCAGAGACTGCAGGAACTGGTAAACTGTTCTCCTAGAAATCCTCTATTTTTGCTTCTGTTCTCAGTAAAATACATGTAAATATAGGAAGAAATTAAGGATTGTTCGCACAGAAAATGTTAAAAATGTCCCATATTCTGCAGACTGGAATTTAGCTGCGGGAGACTGGGAGTTTCTGAATCTGCAGCTGAGAGTCAGAGATTCAGAGAGTAGCTCTCTCTCAGACTCAAATTAAAGTCTCTGCGGGAGAAGAGACACATTCTGCTGACTGTGCAGACTGGGATTTAAATCATTTAAGTATTATGTATAGTTAAAGTTTGAAAATCTAGGATTTAGGTATACCTGCCTGACAGCCTAGGTAGTTAAAGTTTGAAAATCTATGATTTAGGTATAGTTAAAGTTTGAAAATCTAGGATAATAGGATTTAGGTATAAAGTTTTAAAATCTAGGATTTAGGTATAAAGTTTTAAAATCTAGAATTTATAAAGTTTGAGAACCTACCTAACTAGTTACTAGGGTGCTACACTGCTACTGCTAGCTTTCAAGAATTAAAAGTTTGAAAATGCAAGTAGGCTAAGGACTGAAACTTTAAATTTTAAAAGCCTGAAAGGTACCAACCTACAGTTGCGGCCCTTTAATTTTTAATTGCGGCCCTCTCAAGAGAGTCTAAAACATTTTGAATCGAAATTACATTAAAATGGTGCACACTGCACAGTGAATGCTATAACTTATTAATTTAAGTTCTGACGTGTGTTTTGAAGCTATGATGTTTCAGTTGTTAGAGGCCGCAGTTAGTGAGTGGGCCGCAATTTACCTGCGTGACCCTACCAGTACCTTATATACCAGTACTTATAGTCTAGAGCAAGAGTCTAGACTATAGTTCAACTAACAAGCCTCAAAGTATATTTTATTTAGATTCCTAACTACCTAACTAGGTGTGGTAATAGTACCAAGGTACTATTATTATTAGCTACGTATAATTACCACCACCTTAATTTTATATATTATTACTCCATGCTAGATGTATAAATCCTTTTTTCTAATAACTGTACTGGCTAAATTTAATTCTTGTAAAAGTGCCACTTTGTACCATAAGTCTATAACTTGGAATTTTCATTCCTCGGTTTATATTTTTTTGACAGCGCCACTCTGCAAATATTTTTCCCTTGTTTAGAGTATGGAAAATTACGAACTATCGGACGTTGGAACTGTCCGATAATTCGTAAATTACCCTATGAGTCGATTACGGTTCCTAAGGGGGTGTTTACACGGGCACACATGTGTGCCACTGCTGTGTGTTCAAGGCTCTCGCCACACACATTTTGAATGTGGCACACAAAAAGAGCGATCGCTCCGAGAGAGAATGCATGTGTGCCGGAGTAATGCCAATATATATAGCCTATAAGCTATAGCGCAGGGGTGGGCACACATTGTGTTTCTCAGTGCCGAAAGATGGAATGTCAGTGCCAATTTTCTTTTCGTTTTCTAAATTGCTGGGATACTGAGTAATTATATAATGAGGTAGTATATTTAATTGAAGTACGAACATGTACAACGGTAAATATTTTGCGCATAAATATTGGTGGTAGATTTATCATTTGCATTAAAAAGAATTAATAAATGATATATAAAAAAAAATTCTTCATGTGAAAATATCACAATAAAAACAAAAATAAGCCATCTTGCATGAGTAATAATAAGTACCTAACTCATAAATTCGCAGGATAGATTACTTACCTAACTTATTAAAAAAGGGAATTAAAAATGATTGCATAAATATTTACCACAGTATTTGAATATCCCTAGACAAGCGTATGAAAGATGTAAATTTAACTGATCTAGATAAAAAGAGACAGAGGTAAATAAATTAAACACCGGCACTATTGTAACAATAAACAAAAAATTCCTTATTAAGGGATAAAATTTACTGTCAAAGTATCAAGGTCATTCATTACAAATATACTGTTCTTCAATTAGTTACCATGCACTTCTATATTATCCTTTTAATTTATAGAGCAGTCAGGGCTAAAAATTCTTAATTTTCTTTGGAAGAAAACAAAGCACTGTTTCCCGGGTGGGCAGTGGTGCCGTTTTGAGTGCCAAAATAGCACTGAGTGCTGCATTTGCCCACCCCTGCTATAGCGTATACCTAATTGAGTTACCGCTAAAAGTAGTTTTGATAGGTATTAGGATTGGTAGGCTAAATAAAGTTTTTACCATCACAAAAGGAATAATATTCACGAGATAGTTGATAAATTTGGGTAAGTTAGTGGCAAGTTAAAGCCTGTAAAATGGCAGCAAAGATTTGGAAATTAGAAATTAATTTACAGAAAAGTAGATATAACATTTACTGAGTTATGAAGTATTACTTCTTAGCTGTTTGTTATATCGGGTGCAGTAGATAGTTTTCTTACTTTTCTATGATTCAAATCATAGAAAACTATAATTATTTAGGGATAACTATGACGCAATTGTTCACGTATATCATTTTCTATATTGCTTTTAACAGTGAAATTTGATACTTATTATTTTTTCACTGGAGTAAAAGACAGAGAAAAAATGGCACACTGAGGACGTTAAGTATAACATCCGATTGCATATATTATGGTTGTAAAAATATGCTTTATAAATCATAGATCTTAAGAATATCACAGACAAAATGAAATGGTATCGAATACTATATACCGCTGGTGTAGAACCATTCAAATCTCTTTAATTCTCTCCGTCTATAATATTCTCTATGATTTATAAAGCATATTGTCACTAGGGTTGTGACAATATGCTTTATAAATCATAGATCTTAAGAATATCACAGAAGAAATGAAATGGTATCGAATACTATATACTGCTGGTGTAGAACCATTCAATACTCTTTAATTCTTTCCGTCTTTAATATTTTCAGGATCTATGATTTTAAACGCATATTGTCACAACCCTACATATTTCAATATCCGTATTAATGAAAACAGAGAAGTTTGGATCTTTCCCATTTGACGGACCCCACCAGATTTAATTCAAACTATTTTTTCATATGCATTTTTGTCCCTAGAATCCGAAAATCAAAACCGTTTATTGTAGAAACTAATAGTTTTTGAGATATGAGAGTTTAAAGTTATTTATTTCCTATGTATTACTGAAGGATTGGGAACTTCGAAAAAAAAACTCGTATTTTCACGATTTTGGCTAACTTTGGTCAAAGATAGCGGTAATGTAGTCTGCTGTAACCGCTAGTTGGTTGTACTGCACACTTCATGATTGTTTAATGACCTGGCAGGAGGGTATGGGGAGCGACCCGCCCCCATTACACATACATCAGCATTGAAGTAATAAATTGAAAATATCACGGAAACTGGAAATATATCCATATATGTATTTGGGGGGCGTGCCGCCCCCTGAGTCCCCCTGCCAGGTCATTAATCAACCATGAAGTGTGCAGTACAACAAACTATAGGAAACAACGAACTACATTACTGTTTTATGTAAAAAATCTATATTGTTCAAGTAATTTCAATGAAAACACGAGTTTTTTCAATTTAAAGTTCTCTCTAGCTCCTTCAGTAATACATAGGAAATAAATAACTTTAAACCCTCATATCTCAAAAACTATTAGTTTCTACTAAAAACTATTTTGATTTTCGGATTCTATTCACAAAAATACATATAAAAAAATAATTCAAATTAGTATATCTGATGGGGATCGTTAAATAAGAAAGACACAGTAATTCCTCTCCACTATCCCTAATAACCGTTTATCTTTTTAACTAAAAAAATTTAAACCCTATAAAATTGATTGGAAAAACTATCTATAAGAATTTGCTTCATAGATTTCCTTTATGCTCATTTCTATTTTTAACCTTAAAATCATAAATTGAAGAGCATGTACCTACTAGGGTAAGTTCCTAGTTACCGGACAGTAGGTACCTACTACATTTTCCATCATAAGAAATGTATTATTGAACATTTGGTAAATTCCTATTTAACGTCCCTAAATGAAATAGGGACGTGAACTATGAATTTACTAATTGATTATTTATTTTGATTGGTATCCATGATACCTGTGGGTATAATGGATACCAATTAAAATAAACAGTTAAAATGTTCTGTATAGTTTTTCTTACAAGATGTATGATCGAAATTGTGAAGTTGTCCGATAAATCAAATGTGACCCTTATCAGTTATCACCATTTCTACTTCCATGTATGATAATCATTACTATTCTATATAACTATTTAGATGAGGAATTTAAAGTATCAATGGATAGAGCAAGTAGTTTGTCACGCATTAAAGTTAATTTGAACTATTGCTCTTGAATATGAAACGTATCAATACGGACCTAATATGTATTATCCGTATATATTCTAATGTCAAGACTCAAAATAATTAAGATAAGGTATTTTCTTATCTAGCACGCTTTATCGCTATGTTATCTTTTTAGTTATCACTGCGATAGAAGGAGCTACACTAGCTTGTGTCTGCCTGTCATCTCTTGGTAAACATGTCGAAAAGAAAGTGGATCGTGGTGTCTGCAGTATTGCTCTCATTTACCATAGTCCTCACTGTTGTTTTAGTGTTAGTGAGAAACGAGACCGAGGAGTGTAAGGATTGCACCACCTTCACACCCTTCAACTCGTCCTCCGATGGGTTTGCCACTACCTACGATGTCACGGAGGCACCTGGTACGGAGTCAGCACCCATGCTGGTGATGCTTGACGCGATGTACCAGCTTCTCACTTCAGAAGAAGATTACGATCACTCTAACTACGAAGAATTGCGGGCCTGTATGAACACATTCGATCCTAATTTAGTGCAGTCGCAGGACTCAGCGTGGCAAGGAATGATAGATTATTGGGTCAGTAATGGTACGCCAGAGGACCCATGGGGTGGATATCAAACCCACTACTTCGAGACCAATGTCACCAACACCGAGTTTCTCAATATGACCATTTATGAGCCTTGTAATTATGCGTCCAACATGGCCATGTACCGAGTAGTGACTGAAATATGTTCTAGAAAAACCTTAGGACCTCCTTTCAGTTTACCAGAAGATTATATATCATCATTCGGTACATCGTTTTCGGTACTAGCGTTTGGTTCTTCGTTCATGCACGGTTCGCACACGTGGCTTGGACACCTTCTGGATAACGCTCCAATTGGTGTGGTCTCGTACTTGATTCACCAGGGTTCCGTCAGCCCGCTTGTGAATGCATCCAGTATTATTACAGACTTTGCTCGCTCCCCAAGGAACCAAACGGCTTTGGAAATAGCAAATGACTTTGTTGATATCTACAGCTACCTTCCAGTTGAAGAGTGGTATGACCGTACCATGTCCTTAGACATTCCCGATTACTATTATACATTCGCTGCAATAACCACGACGGCTTTGGAACTATCTTTCAACAAGGAGAACATGACTGAAACAGTTGTCAAGAAATTAGCAGAGGCCTTCAACGTCCCAGACTCTTTAACCAACTTTATCTTAGACGACTACCTACCAGAATTCAGATCACTGACGGACCAGGTCGAACTGAACCCAAAAGAGAGGCTCGAATTTGCCGGAAATTTTGTCAGTTCTCTGATAAAACTTATATACGCTTTCTTGTGGCAGGAGCAGCGCCTTACAAGTGATCCTATATTCTTAGATCCTGCGATCAACGAGTTAGGATGGCAGTTGTTACCCGAAGTGAATGATCTGGCCAACTCTCTGAACAGCTTCACCTTCCATGATGCAGAGTTGCAGACTGGTTCCGACACTTACCCAGGTGACTTTTGGTGCAACCCCGTTTACCCCCACGCGAAGTGGCACCTCGAGTCCGCTTTGGGGCTTCTTGACCTGGCTTACCTTGGAGATGAAATTCATAGGTTGTTAGAAAAACATGTTTAGTGAAATTTGTATTTATTGCTCTGAACTATAGTAGTGTAAATTACGAATTATTGGTCAGTTTCACATCTTGGTCTTATAAGAAAAAACTTTATAATAATTATGTTATTTATATTCATCCATGATACTGCTGGTATCATGGATACCAATTGAAATAGAAAATACTTATTATATAGTTTTTTTTCTAACATGACCTAAGATGTGAAACCGACCGATAATTCGTAATTTACCCTATAGTAATATGGATTATTTATTTAATTTTCACCATGTAAGGTATATTCTACCCATAAAGTTATATTAATTTTAATTTCATGTAAATTTTAAATAAAGTAGTTACGTATAAGTACTAAATAAAATACCACCTCTTCATTTTCCTCTTCCTTCCGTGAGTGCAGCCACCGGTGCTTGTGTCCCTTTTCGTCACATTCCTTGGTAAGTGACTGCTCTCACGTAATAGCTTTCCTGCATCCATGAGCCTTGTTACCAAATTATTTTATGATGATACTTTCCTTTCTGACTGCTTCTTCCAGTCCCTTGTACTCATTCTCCTTTTTTACTATTTTTTGGAGAGCTATAGTTGTTAAAAGTGACGTCAAGCCAGAATGCTATTTCCACATACCTACTCTGTTCAAAATTGATATCAAATTATAAACGCTATTATTCTTCAATAAATTCTACAGATAATTACTTATTTTATTTTCATTTCTGTTATTTTCTATTTCAGTAAAATGAAGAATTAATTTAGTTGAAGAAAAAGGTAGGTACATAGCATATATCATTTTGCTAAGATGTTTAGTATAGTGGGAAACAATTTGATACTAGGTTGCATATACACTTTCGGAGGAATATTCTACCTACCATCGAAATAAACTTAACAACTGTATTCGAATACAGATAATATTTTATAATAGTAAAGTACAGTGAAACTTCTGAGTTATGAAGAACCTGAGTTATGAAAAGCACCTGAGTTATGAAGTAGTTTTCTATGTTTAAATTATAGAAAACTATAGCTACCTCAGAAATTTTGTCCTAGTTATCCCTCAAAAACCATAGTTCTCTCCAAGATTTTAATCATAGAAAACTATCAGTGCCCCTGAGTTATAACTTCATAACTTAGGGATTCACTGTATTTCAAAATTGCAATAAATTTTAACAGTTTACTAATTCCAAAAAGTAACTTTACTAATTTTAATGTTTGTATGTATTTTAAAATTGGTCTGGGTACACGACGACAAATTTGTAAGATTTGATAATGATAGAAAATTAGAGAACTGTGATTTATAAAGTTAGCATCAGTGACTCTTTTCTCCGTTAGTACATCTTTTATATCATTTGGAGTTCTTTTTATCATTCAATTATCACAATGGGTTTACATTTAAATGCAAGTACTTATTATCAATTGCATATTACTGATTTAACTATTCTCTATTTTCAAAAGTAAAATATATGATTTTTTTTTTTTCATTTATTAATTTTATTGTGCCACAAATTATTAGTGTTGTCTTAAATGCCGTACACACGTATTGTTTTTTAAGTCTTTCCACCAGACTTTTTGCTAAGCTCCTCCTACTTTTTCCACGAGAATATAAGAAAAAACGATATAATTATTGTTTATTTGATACCTGCAGGTATCATGGATACCAACCGAAATAAATAATTATTATATCGTTCTTTCTTATATTCTCGTGGAAAAAGTAGGAGGAGCTTAGCAAAAAGTCTGGTGGAAAGACTTGAAAAACCTTACGTGTGTACAGCCCTTTAAAAGACGAATTGCTTTAATTATTTCAATTATAGGATATATTTTATCGAATGGTTAATTCGTAATTAATATTATGCCAAGTTTCCTAATATATAGAAACTTCAATTAATTCTTTTTTACGCAGTAGGTTTCTATAGATTGAAACAATGCTTGACTATATAGCTTGTATTCCAAGACAACTCCTACATATATATTTAAATTACATAGAATATACACACAAAAGATGAATAAAGTTAGTTTCCAAATAAAATGGGGGAAATTATAAATTATAAATACGATAAGTTACCACATTTCAATATAAGAAAAATAGAAAATATTAAAACATTTTAACTCCAATCGATAACTAGGTACTTACTCTAGGTTTTTAATTCACAAACACTATCACATTTCTTATATATTGCAATGAAATCATAGCACATAAAAATTAACACGTTATTAATAATTAGTAACGAATATTAAAAGACTTAAAAGGAGTTTTTCCTATCTGGTAATTTTTAGTTTAACTGTTGTGAGTTTTTATTGAGTAGAAGGTACATCTCATCCCCCATGTAGGTCAAGTCCAATAATCCTAAAGCAGATTCTAGGTGCCACTTTGCATGAGGTCCCACATCATTACACCACTCATCACCAGGGTAGATGTTGACGCCATTTTGGAAATTGTCTTCATAGTAATCGAAAGAGTTCATTTCGTTAAGTTTACCGTTTAGTACAGGAAGGAAATCCATTCCCAGTTCATTTACCGAAGGTAACAAGAATATGATGTTGTCTGTGAGAACCTCTTCTTGCCAGAGAAAAGCGTAAACCAGTTTGATAACTGTGGTCCAGGCATCCACCTCGAACTGACTCTTTTGTGCATCTGAAAGATTCAGGTATTCGGTAGCATTTCTAATTTCGGGAAGGTAGTATTCCATGATAAACTCTGTGTCTTCTTCTGAAACTCCAAATGCTGCTGATAACTTAGGAACCCATTCGTCTACCACGTCGTCGGGGTACATCAAAGTCAAAGCTGTACTGAAAATACCACTGAAGATTAGCTCATAACCAGGTATTTCTAAAGTATCTGTATGCTCACGCCAGGTCTCTACGGGCATTGTTAAATGCATATTAACAAATTCTTCTGCTAGTGATACTCCATCATATTTTCTTGGAGTTAGGCTCAAATCAGAAAGAATTGTAGATGGGGTTTCAGGGAGAGCGGTAAGACTGCCCTGGTGAACTAGAAGAGCGATTACCTTAATCGGACTTGTATCCTGCTGTCCTCCTAAGTGAGTGTGACTTCCATGCATGAATGAGGAACCGAATGCCAGAGTTGAGAATGCTTGTCCAAAACCTTTCACATATTCGTCCCCTAGAGATACTGGCATACCAGCTTCTTTTCTCCTGCAGAATTCGGTGACATCGTGATAGTAAGCGACGTTTGAAGCGTAGTTGCATGGCTCAAAGATCGTCATGTTGAGGAAATCACTCACAGTCATATTTTGCTCCATGTAAACTGTACCAGATTCTCCCCAGTGATCATCAGTGGCTCCGTCAGAGAGCCAGTAGTCGACCATACCTTGCCAAGCGCCATCTTGAGCTTCGGGTAATCTTGAGTCGAATTCGTTCATGCAAGAGCGAAGTTCCCGATAATATTCTCGGTCATACTCTCCACCTCCAGTCAATAGACTTTGCATTGAGTCCAACATTTCTAGCATGACTGTTTCTTCCACAGGGATTAGTGTAGTTCCAGGTTCTGAGGTTGTAGTCATGACTAGATCCGTGGATGGCTCGTGAGGAATTTCAGTAGTGGGCGTAGTTGATGAATTCGAGTCGTAGTTTTCACTTAGTAGAAGGTACATCTCATCCCCCATGTAGGTCAAGTCCAATAACCCCAAAGCAGATTCAAGGTGCCACTTTGCATGAGGTCCCACATCATTACACCACTCATCACCAGGGTAGATGTTGACGCCATTTTGGAAATTGTCTTCATAGTAATCGAAAGAGTTCATTTCGTTAAGTTTACCGTTTAGTACAGGAAGGAAATCCATTCCCAGTTCATTTACCGAAGGTAACAAGAATATGATGTTGTCTGTGAGAACCTCTTCTTGCCAGAGAAAAGCGTAAACCAGTTTGATAACTGTGGTCCAGGCATCCACCTCGAACTGACTCTTTTGTGCATCTGAAAGATTCAGGTATTCAGTAGCATTTCTAATTTCGGGAAGGTAGTATTCCATGATGAATTCTGTGTCTTCTTCTGGAACTCCAAATGCTGCTGATAACTTAGGAACCCATTCGTCTACCACGTCGTCGGGGTACATCAAAGTCAAAGCTGTACTGAAGATACCACTGAAGATTAGATAGTAATTAGGTATTTCTAAGGTATCCGTGTGCTCACGCCAAGTGTCTACGGGCATAGTTAAGTGCATATTAACGAATTCTTCTGCTAGTGATACTCCATCATATTTTCTTGGAGTTAGGCTTAAATCTGAAAGAATTGTAGATGGTGGTTCTGGAAGAGCGGTAAGACTGCCCTGGTGAACTAGAAGAGCGATTACCTTTATCGGACTGGTGTCCTGCTGTCCTCCTAAGTGAGTGTGACTTCCATGCATGAATGAGGAACCGAATGCCAGAGTTGAGAATGCTTGTCCAAAACCTTTCACAAATTCGTCCCCTAGAGATACTGGTAGACCAGCTTCTTTTCTCCTGCAGAATTCGGTGACATCGTGATAATAAGCGACGTTCGAAGCGTAGTTACATGGCTCGAAGATCGTCATGTTGAGGTAATCACTTACAGTCATATTTTGCTCCATGTAAACTGTACCAGATTCTCCCCAGTGATCATCAGCGGCTCCGTCAGAGAGCCAGTAGTCGACCATACCTTGCCAAGCGCCATCTTGAGCTTCGGGTAACCTTGAGTCGAATTCGTTCATGCAAGAACGCAGTTCCCGGTAATATTTCCGATCGTATTCTCCACTTCCAGTCAATAGACGTTGCATTGCGTCCAACATTTCTAGCATGACGGTTTCTTCCACAGGGACTGCGGAAGACTCGTGCGGAATTTCAGAGGTGGGTCTAGTTGAAGAATCTGATTGAGTAGGTAGAGTTGTGATTGTTGTAATCATCGTTGTTTCGTTGGGAGAATCATCGGGTGGCAAGAAGACAGCTAGGCAGACTATAGTAACTATGAGTAAAGTTCCCGCCACTGCTCCACCTATAAGGTATTTCCTCTTTGGCATTTCGAACATGTTGACAGTGTGATATCAGAACGCAGAATGACATTCACAAACAAAGTCATATCTCTCATTTAACTGATAACAAATCACTAATTATTAGGCAATGTCAGTATCATTAATTATAGATGGCTTAGCAGTAAACAGACTAGAGATTAACTCTAGAAATCCCTCTTGACTTGTATTCATCCATGGCCTTAACATTTCACTGTGTATTCTTTCAACGTTTTGTAACTATAAACTTTTATATTGAATAATAATAAATTTAAGAAGAAAGTTTAAAATATTAATTCAGTCTAAAATGCATTCTTTCTTTATTAATAGAACATTTGAATAACCAGTAAGTTATATTGTGAACTAATTTTTCTAGGTTTAACATTTTGAAAGGTACCACGTACTCATTGGATGGTTTAATGTTGTCGTTTGCCTTTTCTAGAGAAGTAGCCATGTCATGTTGGATGGGACGAATTTATCTCAGCAGAATTTTTCTCATCTTTATCTGTTATCAAGACTGTTATCTTCACATGGTGTATTTTTCGGAGGCATTCTCACCGGTCTCTAGCAGACTATTTCTGAAAGTAATTATCAAGTCACAGGGTACGATTCCTGATGAGGGATTTAAGGATTCTGGTACTTTTGGGAATTGACTTTTTCCAAGTTACTATCATTTACTTTGTTCTTATTCTCTTTGAGTGGGTGCAAACGGGTGATAGGTGTACATTGTACAATCCGCCAAACCTCAGAGCTTCGTAAGACACCCTAGTCTTCTTTTCACTTCAAATCGATATCTAGTCTGAACGACCGGGTGGCTTCGATACTGACAAAATGTATAGTATTGTATTAGGTTTTTTTTCCCATTTCTCTTTTAGAAGATTACATTTTCGCTTAAAAAGTAAGAAGAATAAAAGGTAAATTTGTGCTTTAGGCCCCCCTCCGATTTTCAATATTTTGACACTTAATATAGGTAAGTGGAGCTATTTTAAGATATTTCTTGAATACCATATTTGTTGTGGAAATGCTTCGTTTTCGAGATATAGCTCAATTACATTAGACAATAGACTTGTAAAAAACACAAGGATTTTCCGCCTTTTAGATTTTTGTTACATGAAATCTTGGTGCCATGAAACCGTCAATGTAGTTCACTGTATCCACTAGTTTGTCGTAATGCACACATCATGATTGTTAAATGACCTGGAAATGGCAGGGGGCTTCAGGGGCGGTATGCCCCCCTTTTGTACGTATTTGTGATGTTATTCTGAAATAAACTTCAGATGTACCTTACCAGACCCCTATCGGAAACTTATTTCCGCTATATCTCAAAAACGAAGCGTTTCCACAACAAATGCTATTCATGAAAACATCTTAAAAGGGCTTCTTTTACCTATGTAAAGCGTCAAAATGTCAAAAATCGGAGGTGGGCGGACGTAAAACACAAATTTACCGAATAAAAATCCTTAAAGATGAACCTAGTTCTTGATCGTTTTTCACCGGGAGTATTTGTGCCAGAATAGAGAGATGGTACCTTTGCGGGTGTGATGGGTTGAATAAGACAAATTATAACAACTTTAAGAGTTTGTCAAACAGGACGGTGTGGGAGTGCGGTGATTATGTAGAGTTTGTAAAAGGTGCGAAAGGTAGAATGAAGGAATAAGAAAAAGACAATAGGTATTTGAGAGAGTTAAAAAGGAAATGAATGAGGAAATTAAATACCTATTTTGAGGAACTAAGGAATGTGAAGAAGTTAAGGATGAGGTGATAGCGGAGATTAAAATGGAAATAAAAGGAAATTTGAAATGGGGAGAGGAAATTTATGTTTGAGGTTCTAGGATGCAAACATGAGAAGGAAAAGAATAGGAGATTAAAGGAGGTGATAAGGAAAATTGAAAGAAAAAATTGATGATAAGTTAGGGTTAAAAGATGTAGCAAATTGCTGAAGTTAAAATATTGAGAGGAGGGAAAATTTGAAGAGAGAGGATGTGCAACCATCACTGGCCAGGATGGAAGATGAGGGTCAGAAGTGGGCTGTGATAGGAGAGGCTAAAATTTGGAGAAAACTGGGAGATAGATTTAAGAAGGTATACCTAATGATAACACCTGATTTAGCTTGAAGCGAGACAATAAGAGATGAGAAAATAAAAGAACAGCTGTACAGAAGGAGAGAATATATAGAGGTATAAAATTGAGAAACTTATTATTGTTTTGTAGAAATGTTTATATAGATCAGGCAACAATTTGAATCTTAAACACAGACTGAAAATGCAATGTTTGATTATAAAATTCAAATTTGAAATCAAAACAAAGAGTGTACAATCTTTTTCTTCAACGTCAAATTAGTGTTTCGTACAATTGTTGTAGACAGAGTATTAGTGTCTTTAAAATTCTCTAAAAATATATACTGAATCATAATGTATGCAGTTTGCAGAATAAAGATGCTAGAAATTAATTCAATAATAAATATTAGCTAGTTCACGTCCCTATTTCATTTGGGGACGTGAACTAGGAACCGATCCAAATACCTTCTTCCTACTTCACGTCCCTATTTCATTTAGGGACGTGAACTAGGAAGATGGTATTTGTATGGAGTATACTTTTCACATGTAGTTCAATATCGAGCTGACAGTTCAATATCGAGCTGACAGTTCAATATCGAGTACCTATATTCTAACAGCATAAGCGTAAGTTATCTTAGTATATTTATTTTTCAAAACGATATTGTTAAATTTTCTGAATTTCTATTTCCAACATTTTTTTTTTTTCGTATTATTTATGTAGTCAAGATACTAGATTTTCTGTCATTTTAATCTTACAGTGTATTTACAATATATTTAATTTGTCAAAAATTATAGTTTTTTCTCTATATGGACAAAACTTTCATATTTTTAATTAATAATTTTCCTCTGACCCTCGTAGTCATGATACTGCAGCAAATGATTAGTTTTTCTTTTCTATTTCTGTTTCTTTTATTTTTCTTTTATTTACACCAACTTTATGAGGCGCTGTTGATAGAATGACTGTTTGGCACATTTTGTGACACACAGACAGACAGACGGACGCGGCTCTTATTATAGTATAGATTAATTTAAAAATACCCCCTTCCTAGTTCACGTCACTGAATCAATTAGGGACGTGAACTAGGAATTTATCATATTAAGTAATAAATGCATCTTTTTCTCGAAGCTTGGAGAGGACTTCAACTAAATTATTTATTATCTCCTCTTTTCTAAGAACCTATAAGTTTTTCATTTATTGATATTAATTTGACCCGTAGCCATGGTCAGTAAGTATTAGTTTTTCCTTTATAGTTATCAAAGGCTGAGGACAGACAGACAGACTCTTCTCTTATTAAAATATATATTATCAATTGTTATTTTCCTATTTGGAAATTTCCAGGTTATTTATTTGTGTTAGGTAGGTTTCTATATATTGAAACAATGTAACTATAGTTTGTATTTGAAGACAGCTGATACATGTATATTGAATTACATTAAAATTATAGGTAGGTACACCTTATATTACACATAACATCACAATTCACAAACACTATTATATCACATTTTTATATATTTGAATTGGGGTAAATTCTGCATATTCTTTCATATAAGATTAATAATTAGGTATAATAAAAAAACACGGTTAAAAACAAAGAAAAAATTTATCTTGTAAGCCCCTCCTCTCAACCGTTCGCTAACCTAACCTAAGAGAGAAATACGACTTTTATTTTACACGTTTATTTATGTTCGGTGAACCTCGAAACCAAGGTACATTAACTACAAGGTAGAGTATTGGCTGTATTGCGTAGGTTCATATCAAGATGATTACAGTCATAGTAAATAGATAGAAAAGTTCACTAAGTTGCAAACTCATTGACGGTGAACTTGATTCAGATCTTCAAAAACTATGTAAACAAATGACGTCACACAAAATCAGATGAAGTAATGTCGAAATGAGAATTTAACAGGTGCGGCAAGTAAATATAGGTAGAATATGTCAATAAACAATATATGTTTCGTTAGCTTCAAGTACCTAGATATCTTTTATATATTTAATACCAGGCTGACACTTATAAGTTGGTTTATTTACAAACTTGTAAAATGTAATTAGGTGGTACCTAGAAACCTACACACAGAGAAAGGATTAGTAGAATCAAATTTGATTTGTTTTTTTGACTCATATGAATGGGTTATTTTTGCGCCTACCTACGTGGTGAGTTGCAGGTACTACTTAAAAGTAGTTAAATTGACGAGAGTTAGAACAAAACAGTCGTTTTGACTCACTCCTAAACTTAAAAAAAGTAGCGCCAACTCGCATAAGAAACTAATGTATACACCAGATACATTGAATTCACAGTCGTTGTGAGTTCCTACAATACACTCTGCCATAGTTGTTTCAACATACTTTAAAATTCTCAAAAAAATAACTTTTAACTCTCATATTAAGTTGATTCAATCTATAAAATGAATTGAATTAACTATGTTTGATGACACACCATGTCATAGTTGTTTTTAACACACGTGAAAACATGAATAAAGTCCAAATAAATCACGTAATAAATTGATTCAAAGCATAAATTGATGACCCATTAGATATGAGTAAACTTTTTTCTCTGTGTATTGTATTTACATTGAAGCACTCCAATGACCATTATCTAACATATAAACCTGATTACAATTAGTAAAATGTTATTTTGAGCACATTTTGACGAATGACATTTTCAGTAAAAAATTCTTATTTAATCAGATAAATGCAAATGTGTCTTAAATCCTTCAGTCACCTTTACTCTACTGGAGATTTTTAACGCTATTAAGCTGAAAATTATATGTGAATAGAGAAACGTGATAAAAACAATATTTTATTTAAGTTAATTTCCATAAAAAACACATTTAACTCATTTGATTAAAAAGATTAGGATTTAGGATCAATAGGACCCACTTAAGATTTACAGGAAACTCTTAGGATCAACAGGACACACTTAAGATCTACAGGACACACATAAGATCCACAGGACACACTTCTGATCAACAAGACACACTTAAGATCCATAGGACACACATATGGATCAAGAGGACACAGGTATAGCAACAAATAATGTATAGGAATAGAGAAGATAAATATGAATAGAGAACATACATAGAAACAAGGAGATAAAACACACTTGATTTTGTAACAGATATATAGAAAGTAAAAATATTCTAGAGAATTAATGTAGTAAGCAATAGCTAAGTTAGTAAAAAATTTCTAATTTTTTGTCTCATATCTCAATACTAAATAGATTGTTAATTAATATTAATAAACTTTAGGATATATAGCTTAAATAGAAAGACGGTATCCAACATACAACCATTGGTCATAAAATTCATTGTCAGGTCTAGGTTTTTCAACCCTTCTCCTGAAGATGAATAGAAATCTTTCTATTCGAAAGCTTGATATCTGAAAAAACCTTCAACGCAGAGTTTAAATAACCTATAATACATTCAACTCAATAATAGCACTATTTTTATTTGGAAATAACTAGTGTGACGTCACTTGTTTTAATCGATGTCACGTCTATGTATAGTATTTTCAGATGTTCAATATTGTACTTAGTATACTTTCTATTTATTTACTATGATTTCAGAAGTGGGAGTAGTTGAGGAATTCGAGTCGTAGTTTTCACTAAGTAGAAGGTACATCTCATCCCCCATGTAGGTCAAGTCTAATAATCCAATGGCAGATTGGAGGTGCCACTTTGCATGAGGTCCCACATCATTACACCACTCATCACCAGGGTAGATGTTGACGCCATTTTGGAAATTGTCTTCATAGTAATCGAAAGAGTTCATTTCGTTAAGTTTACCGTTTAGTACAGGAAGGAAATCCATTCCCAGTTCATTTACCGAAGGTAACAAGAATATGATGTTGTCTGTGAGAACCTCTTCTTGCCAGAGAAAAGCGTAAACCAGTTTGATAACTGTGGTCCAGGCATCCACCTCGAACTGACTCTTTTGCGCATCTGAAAGAATCAGGTATTCGGTAGCATTTCTAATTTCGGGAAGGTAGTATTCCATGATAAACTCTGTGTCTTCTTCTGAAACTCCAAATGCTGCTGATAACTTAGGGAACCATTCGTCTACCACGTCGTCAGGGTACATCAAAGTCAAAGCTGTACTGAAGATACCACAGAAGATTAGATAGTAATTAGGCATTTCTAAAGTGTCCGTATACTCACGCCAAGTTTCTACGGGCATATTTAAATGCATATTAACGAATTCTTCTGCAAGTGATAATCCATCATATTTTCTTGGAGTCAGGCTCAAATCAGAGAGAATTGTAGATGGGGGTTCAGGAAGAGCTTCAAGACTGCCCTGGTGAACAAGAAGAGCGATTACCTTAATCGGACTGACGTCCTGCTGATGTCCTAAGTGAGTGTGACTTCCATGCATGAATGAGGAGCCGAATGCCAGATTTGAGAATGCTTGTCCAAGACCTTTCACATATTTGTCACCAAAAGATACTGGAAGTCCAGCTTCTTTTCTCCTGCAGAACTCGGTGACATCGTGATAGTAAGCTACGTTCGAAGCGTAGTTGCATGGTTCAAAGATCGTCATGTTGAGGTAATCACTCACAGTCATATTTTGTTCCATGTAGCCGGAAGGGGATTCTCCCCAGTGATCATCTGCTGCCCCGTCAGAAAGCCAATAATCGACTATGCCTTGCCAAGCGCCATCTTGAGCTTCCGGTAATCTTGAGTCGATTTCGCTCATACAAGAACGCAGTTCCCGGTAATATTTCCGGTCGTATTCTCCACTTCCAGTCAATAGACGTTGCATTGCGTCCAACATTTCTAGCATGACGGTTTCTTCCACAGGGACTGAGGAAGACTCTTGCGGAATTTCAGAGGTGGGTCTAGTTGAAGAATCTGATTGAGTAGGTAGAGTTGTGATTGCTGTAATCGTCGTTGTTTCGTTAGGAGAATCATCGGGTGGCAAGAAGACAGCTAGGCAGACTATAGTAACTATGAGTAAAGTTCCCGCCACTGCTCCACCTATAAGGTATTTCCTCTTTGGCATTTCGAACATGTTGACAGTGTGATATCAGAACGCAGAATGACACTCACAAACAAAGTCATATCTCTCAGTTGGCTGATATCAAATCATTATTTATTAAGTAATGTCACCACAATTATTGATAGATATGACTGAGCATTAAACAGACGAGAAGGTAACTAACTGGTATTTATTTGATACCAACCTTAATCTACCGCCAGCCAGGTGACTCCGGTCTGACCAGTAGCAACTCGTTTAAGCAGGGCATGAATCCCACTGAGGCAGTGTGGGACACGAACACTCTGCCTCACTGACATGAAGCAAGAAGCGTAATTAATACCACTGTGCCACCATGCGGCATTATTTCTATATTAATTGGACATTATAAATGAACTGTATAAGCAACCATGCGGGAGTAAATAAAAAGACTGGGATTTTTTACCCTAGATTGTTTTTTTAGATAAGTACGTTATACTGTTGGATGAGACGCAATTTTTCTCTCAAAAAAGCTGTTTCTCTCATTTGTACCTGTTATCTTTTGCCCAGACTGTCATTTTCCCATGGCATGTTTTAGTGAGACATTCTCACAGTTTCTAACAAGGCTATTAGACAGACGAATTATAAAGTATCTTCAATTTCCGAAAATGACACAGTGTGTTACAGGTTAGTCTTGTTTCAGTGATTTTATACATGAATTGTAACATTTTCTTTGTTCTAATATAGCAATGTTACTTAATAGTTTGTTTTTACATCATGTCAAACATTAGCATTTGAAATAGTTTCTTATTTTTAAGTTTACTAATCGTTCATATTATGAAATTTATCTCCATTATTTTCAATTGGCGACGATCGAATTGTCCTAGTACCATTTATTGTCCTAGCACCATTTATTTTCCTAGTACCATATATTTCGTATCTATTCATGTCATTAATCAATTAATTAATAATTAATTAATATTTGACATTAATTAATTATACAATTGAACAATTTTAAAATTAGAACCATGGACAGTCTCAGACCACCAAAGTGAAGTGATTTGGGTTCCTTCTTAGATTATCGGTGAAATATTCCCATGTTATTCGTACGGGAGAAAAAGTAGGTGGTAGAACATCCCTTACAGCTGACTATTTACTTACGCTTGGAAAATTGTAAGTCGATATTTCGATACCTAATATCTAAACGCATTCATTGATAAAAAGTTCATCGAAATGTGTATTCAAATAAAAAAGTTATGAGCAATTTTATTAGAAATAACGTCAATTAAGAGACAAATCCGTAAATTAGGTAAACTGTACAACATATTTTTACGCGAGAAATTTAAAAGATTGATTACCAAATAACATCAAATTCTCTCAGTTTTAAGAGTATAAATTATTATTGAAGTAATTTTATTTACTTTATACTCTTTCTATCTTAGGATAGGATTCTAAAACCGAAATAGGTATGGGGAAAATAGGTGAACCTACTTTTGTAACTAGTTAGGTAATTAAAATTCTGAAACTAGTTACTATATATTATTTTATCTTATATTAATTAAAATAAATATAATTATGATAGTGATATGATTGATATCATGTTTTGAAACTAATTAGTTATTTTGTATTATTTTATATCTTTAATCTTGTAATAATACATAAACCTAATACTTATGTTTCTGAATCCTATTCTAAGATAGAAAAAGTTAAGTTATAATATAAATAAAATTACTTATACTCTTAAAACTGAGAGAATTTGATGTTTTTTGGTAACCAATCTTTTAAATTTCTCGCGTAAAAATATGTTGTACAGTTTACCTAATTTACGGATTTGTCTCTTAATTGACGTTATTTCTAATTAAATTGCTCATAATTTTTTTATTTTATTTTAACCATATATAATGAATAGCATGAGTTTGCTATTTATTATTGTACATATGGTGACAATTTTCTCATCATTACTAGGCTATCTAACATTAATTATATGTATAGCTAAATATGCTTTTAAACTGTACGTATTCTTTTATTTTATTTAAATTTATAAAATTGAAATATACAACAATCATTATCGTATTTTATACATTAGTTAATTCTGATTCATTTACGAAATCCCGTTATTAATGTTCAAATTAACTGTGGGAAACTGTTTGCAGCAATGCAGTTGTTATGCAATGGTAACATTGCCTAAAGTGATAGTGACGCCATTAACTATATCTAACACCTTTTCTATCTTGAGGGCCGTACACACGTAGGTTTTTTTAAGTCTTTCCATCAGACTTTTTGTCTGTCTGGTGGAAAGACTTAAAAACCCTACGTGTGTATGGCCCTTTATAGGTGTTCTACATCATACGAACAATATTTTAGTAAAATAAATCAAGTCAGGTGTTTGGTGAAATAATTTTATGGCTTAAAAGTGAGACATGCCCCACACTTATTCGGTTGTCGTAAGTGTGGGGCATAATAAGAGCGAGACACGTCCCACACTTATTAGATTGTCATAAGTGTGGGACATAATAAGGGTAAGACAAACCGCACACTTATTTGATTGTCATAAGTGTGAGACATAATAAGAGCGAAACATGCCTCACACTTATTCGATTTGTGTGGGACGTAATAAGAGCGAGACATGTCCCACATTTATTCGATTGTCGTAAGTGTGAGACGTAATATAATAGCGAGCTATGCCTGTAATGCTATAGAAACTCATTAGTTACTGTTTGTATGAGATTATTATGGAAATAATGGTTGGAAATAGTCAAAATTTAGTATATATTAAATAGGTAACATTGGATGTTTAATTTTGTGAAAGTTTGACTCTTGAACAGCCATACATCTTCAAGACTGTTTATATCACCTACTCCTAGATAAAATATCTTGTGATTTGCAAGCTAGTGTGAAAGCTGATTTTACCTCTGGAAGTGTTTTTGTGCAGAAAATTGTCCAAATGCTTGAAATATTGTTAATATGTTGGAGTGAAATCAAGATAATAATGTGAATGGGACATTGTTTCCTAAGTATATAGGCTTCTGTAGAGTCATTCCTGCAACATATTTAATTTTTCCTTCATATGTGTCTTTTAAATATCTATTTTTCACCTTGTTCTTATATTATTGCTTATATTTACCTTATCCATTTGTCTGTTTTGCACATACTGATACCATATGCTGCTAACTTTACTGTTTCGTTAGATTCTATACATTTCATATCAATATATTAATTGCAAGAACCATTTTTACTACTGAATTATATGGTAAAAGTACTAAATTAGGTTTCCCAAATAGATTTTTCCTTGGCCGAGATTCATTTTTTCCCCGTTTTAGTACTTCAAATTACGGTTTTAAAATTTTTGTACTGTATGCAGATTATGAATGAAGATTATTCTTTCCATTATGGATTGTAGTGGAGCAGAATTGGACATTGCGAAGGAAACCCATGCTGGCCACCTTTTATGTAAATTTATTTTTCGTCACATTGATTGATTCAAAAAACGATAATGGATGAGACCAATTGCACACCACCATCATTTTCTGAGACTGAAGTTTCGGTATCGGAATATGTTTCAAATTATCTCCATTATTAATCGATTGGTCTGATCGTTTCTGATTAATAAAGAATATACTTTTTTCGTTGCAGATGACATTTCGATCAAGAAACAGAACTCTGTTATTCACAAGAAGACATCGCCAATCTTCTTTCTCCATTGTCAGACTCAATATTATACGCTTTCTTGAAATGTGTTTTTAGATGCAAGTTAATGCACAAATTTTGTAGATTACTTTGTTGAATGTTTACCTGAATTATGGACAAAATTGAATCGCAAAAATAAATTTTAAAGCATGTTGACATTAGTACTTCTTTCACTTTGTGTACTGACAGTACTACTTCTCATTGTTTACCGTGAGAGAGTTAGGTAACTTTTTCTCGCGTAAATGTGTGCGCGGTTGCCTAACGACCTAACTCACTTTTCTCACTTTTGAAGTGGGAGGAGCGTACCTAGCTCAGTATTACTCGAGATGTGGTTGAGGAAGGTTGTTGCGGTGTGTTTGCTATTCTCCTCACTGGAGCCAAATGGAGTTTCCAGTCAGCTGCTTGCAGGTAGAAGTTGTCTCAATTATTATTTTTAAATTAGGGAATGTTGTTAAACAATTTGTTTCACTGAAAATAATCTTATTAACTTTATTCTTAAATATGATTTCAGATCGTATTTTAAATCTACTACCTATAATAATTTTAGAATAAGTTGCATAATATTATCATCTTCAACCATTAAAAATTCATAATAATTTTTTTAATTAGTATCCATGATACCTCTGCTCTCGCTTTATTTTTGAATGTTGATAATTTATTTATTAGTAACATTTTCTAATATTAAATACTTTATTATAATTAAAAACTGTTAATTTATTTTTGGTCACCAATAACGGTTTCAATAGTACCAATATTTGTAACTAGTGTACTTGCCCGTTAAGAATAACGTGTTCTCAATAGTATCAATATTTGTAACTAGTGTACTTGCCCGTTAAGAATAACGTGTTCTCTATAGTACCAATATTTGTAACTAGTGTACTTGCCCGTTAAGAATAACGTGTTCTCAATAGTATCAATATTTGTAACTAGTGTACTTGCCCGTTAAGAATAACGTGTTCTCAATAGTATCAATATTTGTAACTAGTGTACTTGCCCGTTAAGAATAACGTGTTCTCAATAGTATCAATATTTGTAACTAGTGTACTTGCCCGTTAAGAATAACGTGTTCTCTATAGTATCAATATTTGTAACTAGTGTACTTGCCCGTTAAGAATAACGTGTTCTCTATAGTATCAATATTTGTAACTAGTGTACTTGCCCGTTAAGAATAACGTGTTCTCAATAGTATCAATATTTGTAACTAGTGTACTTGCCCGTTAAGAATAACGTGTTCTCAATAGTATCAATATTTGTAACTAGTGTACTTGCCCGTTAAGAATAACGTGTTCTCTATAGTATCAATATTTGTAACTAGTGTACTTGCCCGTTAAGAATAACATGTTCTCAATAGTATCAATATTTGTAACTAGTGTACTTGCCCGTTAAGAATAACGTGTTCTCTATAGTATCAATATTTGTAACTAGTGTACTTGCCCGTTAAGAATAACGTGTTCTCTATAGTATCAATATTTGTAACTAGTGTACTTGCCCGTTAAGAATAACGTGTTCTCTATAGTATCAATATTTGTAACTAGTGTACTTGCCCGTTAAGAATAACGTGTTCTCAATAGTATCAATATTTGTAACTAGTGTACTTGCCCGTTAAGAATAACGTGTTCTCAATAGTATCAATATTTGTAACTAGTGTACTTGCCCGTTAAGAATAACGTGTTCTCAATAGTATCAATATTTGTAACTAGTGTACTTGCCCGTTAAGAATAACGTGTTCTCTATAGTATCAATATTTGTAACTAGTGTACTTGCCCGTTAAGAATAACGTGTTCTCAATAGTATCAATATTTGTAACTAGTGTACTTGCCCGTTAAGAATAACGTGTTCTCAATAGTATCAATATTTGTAACTAGTGTACTTGCCCGTTAAAAATAACGTGTTCTCAATAGTATCAATATTTGTAACTAGTGTACTTGCCCGTTAAGAATAACGTGTTCTCAATAGTATCAATATTTGTAACTAGTGTACTTGCCCGTTAAGAATAACGTGTTCTCAATAGTATCAATATTTGTAACTAGTGTACTTGCCCGTTAAGAATAACGTGTTCTCAATAGTATCAATATTTGTAACTAGTGTACTTGCCCGTTAAGAATAACGTGTTCTCAATAGTATCAATATTTGTAACTAGTGTACTTGCCCGTTAAAAATAACGTGTTCTCAATAGTATCAATATTTGTAACTAGTGTACTTGCCCGTTAAGAATAACGTGTTCTCAATAGTATCAATATTTGTAACTAGTGTACTTGCCCGTTAAGAATAACGTGTTCTCAATAGTATCAATATTTGTAACTAGTGTACTTGCCCGTTAAAAATAACGTGTTCTCAATAGTATCAATATTTGTAACTAGTGTACTTGCCCGTTAAGAATAACGTGTTCTCAATAGTATCAATATTTGTAACTAGTGTACTTGCCCGTTAAGAATAACGTGTTCTCTATAGTATCAATATTTGTAACTAGTGTACTTGCCCGTTAAGAATAACGTGTTCTCAATAGTATCAATATTTGTAACTAGTGTACTTGCCCGTTAAGAATAACGTGTTCTCTATAGTATCAATATTTGTAACTAGTGTACTTGCCCGTTAAGAATAACGTGTTCTCAATAGTATCAATATTTGTAACTAGTGTACTTGCCCGTTAAAAATAACGTGTTCTCAATAGTATCAATATTTCTAACTAGTGTACTTGCCCGTTAAGAATAACGTGTTCTCAATAGTATCAATATTTGTAACTAGTGTACTTGCCCGTTAAGAATAACGTGTTCTCAATAGTATCAATATTTGTAACTAGTGTACTTGCCCGTTAAGAATAACGTGTTCTCTATAGTATCAATATTTGTAACTAGTGTAGCAGGACATACTAGCAGGAGTATGTTTTCTTGGTCCGTCGTGCCGAGACAGTAACAACGTTTTTAGAGTGCCACTGCAAAGTTTGTTAGGAGCAAATTAGGTTAACGGTCGCATCTGCGATCACATAGCTATTTAACACGTATTTATGAAAGAATTGATCAATTCACAGAGGTACGGGAAATACTTCGTTGCAGTTGGAGATTAATTTGTGGAACTTGATGTTGTACTTTCCTAGAATTCTTCTCACATTCTTAAGTACTTCTATTGCACCGGAAGCGGACCGTGCACATCCAAGACCGTCGTCGACATATATATTTTCTTTTATGAATTCCACGGCGTTTGCGAACTCTTCGTCTACTATGTGCTTCACCGTATGAATAAGTCCATGATGAGCGACGGCAGGGCTTGATCTATTTCCAAAAAGATGGACGCATCCACGAAATTGTGCTAGACTCCCCTCTGGGTTATTTCCTTTAAACCAAAAGAACCTAGCAAAGTCCTTATCTTCGTCCGGTAGGAAAAAATTATAAAACATAGATTGTACATCTCCGGCGAATGCTATCTCACCCTTTCGAAAGCGCATAAGTACACCCCTCAGACGATTGTTCTCATCGGGGCCCTGTAGCAGCAGTGAATTGAGGCTGATGTTGTGATATTGAGCAGAACCATCAAACACTACTCTGTGTTTCAGCTTCTTAGGGTGTGTTACAACGAAAACTGGTAGCCACCAGGCTCGTCCTCTTTTTAAAGGGATCATCTCCTCCTTAGGTACCTCTTCAATATGGCCTGCATCCAGATGGGTTTTCATAGCCTCCAGACATTGTTCCAGCTTGTCGGAATTTGTTCTAAGTTTATTCAAGGTGTTTAGTGTTCTATGATAGACTGCATTCATATTGTTGGGAATGCAAGTTTCTTTTTTGAAAGGTAGTGGGATCACTATATTTCCATGGGCGTTGACTGTAATACGATTTTCCACTATGTTCTTGAACATGATATCTTCATGAGATGGCGCAGGAGTATCATCATCTTTGTATTCTTGAAATATTTCATCTTTCGGTTTTGGAGCATTATCAGAAAAGCAAACCTTACTATCTAAATGTTCAAGGCTTGTTCGAAACACATGCTTATCTTTAGGAGAGTTTCGACATACGGAACCGACGACAGCCCAACCTAGATGGGTTTCAAAGACAAATGGGGCATGATCTCCGTAGCACGCTGTCTTCATTAGGTCACCAGAGTCCCTTCCCAGGAGTAAGAGGACTTCTGCGTCTGGATCCAGATCTAGGAAGTGTCTGGCAAGATGAGACAGGTGAGGAATTGACTTCACCATTCTCGGTGTTGCAACTTCGTCTTTTGAATCATGGATGAAGTCGCTTGCAGATAGGGGTGGTAGATCGAAGTGTTTTCTCTGATTAACGCCTCTAATTCTTAGTCCATGAACAAGCAGCGAATCATGTCTTGTTTTCAAGCCAGACGAAAGAGTTTTCAGTAGAAAGGACTGTTCTATACCTTCGACCTGCAGCTGCTTGATAACCTTTGGATCGACAAAAGATGAGTTGGAATGATCATCGAGAATTATGTAGCATTTTATGACATTCAACGGATTGTTGACGTGATGAATTTCACACAGAAGTGTCTTGGAGCAGCTCTTGTGAAGGTTGGAATCGTTACAGATGTAGCTACATAGGTTAGTTTTTTCATGCTCGTAATCATTTCGAGACGAGAGGTCTCCATTTTTTGAAGTATAATCTTTCCTGGACCCTTCGAATTCACAGAGACGTTTGAAACCATTATTAGTACTAAAGTCGGGAGCATCGTTGTATTTTGTGAAGTGAAGAAGAGTAGAATGATTTTTACCGCAGCTTGAACACTTTATGTTGCTATTGCACATCTTGATTGCATGGGATCCCATACATTTGAAGCAGAGTCTCTTCTCCTTAACGAAATTTCTTCTCTCGCGGTATGGTAACTTGGAGAAGGTTCGGCAGTTGGTAATAGAGTGTCCTCCCATATCGTGGTAAACACATCTTACATCTTTACTAGACACATCAGTTTTAAATGTGTTAATTGATAGTGGAATTTCTTCTTGGTTGGATATTTCAGTCTTCAAGGTGTGTATGGTCTTGGGCACATTCCAAGTTTGTTTGTCGTAATTAGGGTCCAGCAACTCATCAACTGTTCCTTGGAGGAACTCTGTAAGGTACGAGAAAGACGGCAAACTTCCTGGGTGGTGAGCGCTGTAATTATGACCACGAGATCTCCACTTTACTTGTAACCACTCAGGGAATCTTGACCAGACCAGTTGCTGTCCACTAGACAAGTTGAATATATGCAACTCAACATTACCAAGCATATTTGCATCGATTGACCTACACAGGTACAACAGATCTTGAAGTTTGAGTCCAACATTTGGATGGCGGATCGAGGGAAATGCTAGAAGTTTCTTTTGAAGGGCGTGGCTGACCTTCAATGGGCATCCATATTGCTTATCGAGAACGGACCATATGTTGTTCAGAGCTAGAGTGGGATTGGAAGCACCAGCGGACAAGTAGTTCTCTATCATTCTTAACGGTTCTCCAGATGTATTCGCTGAGAGAATAGTAATGACGTCAAGAGGGTCAAGAGATATACCCCTCATCTTATTCCTGAGTATTGCCACCCAGGAGTTATACTGCTCTGGATTTCCATTGAAGGGCGAGTTCGATTTTCTGAAGAGCTCCTGTTTTATTAGGTGCAACGAAGCAGCATCGATCGTATTGGCGGTGTTGGAGTGCGACACAAAGGGCATGTTCATCGGCCTAGTGAAGGTTTGACTTTGATTTGGGAAATCATAAGGCGGATGACGATGATAGTTTGGTTGACTCACTGGTTCGGGATGAAATACAGGCTGCGTAGACTGAAGGACAGGACAAGCTGGTACAGTTGAACGGACATGCGTAAAACTGGGCTTCACGGTTGGGCTGACTTGAACAGGCTGGCCGACGATTGTAGCTGGAAGCTCCGCTTGAGTTGCCGAGGTCGCATGGATAGGCAAACTGACGAAAGTAGTTTGTGAGGAGGTTTGAGTTGGAGGAACAACTTCATTGACCTGAACGACATTGTCCCGCAAATGATAGTCAACGGGAGCGGCACACGCTTCCAATTCTGGGGCAGAACTCTTATCGATGTTGATATTTTGTACCAAGTCGGAAACCTCCTCCTCGACGGCCGTCGGCCTCAAATCCAGAGTCACGTACGGCAAGGCTTGAGGTGTTACTGCTACTGTTGATGTAGGTTGAGTGATATTCGAAGAGATGTATTCCGATTCGATTACTTCATCACCGAGTGGAGTCCGTTCGAGGGGAAACTGACCACCTGTAACATCCTCAATATCAAGACGAGAAACGATACTCTGTGTATCTATATTTGATACCAGATCACCGCCCAGCTTTGCGATGACCGCATTGATGAGGTCAATTTGTTGTTTTACCTCCATCTTCGTGTCGTGGCGCTCGCTTTTTGTTTGCTGAGCCTCTTCCAGCGATCCAATCTTTATTAGCCTCTGATTAAGGTCATTTGAGAGACTAGTAAAATTTACCAATCTTGCCTTGGTATCCTTTGTCAGAAGTACGAGGGATTTCGTATCGTCGATGTCTAGAGGATTTTCATGTAATATCTGACGCAAATCCTCATGAGATTCCTCGTACACTGTTCGTAATTTACCCAAGGGCATAATAGCAATTCTTTTCTTTAAAATGGTTGAGCAAGAATCGTAGCTCATCTTGCTTCTGATTCTACCTCGTTTTCTCCAGCAGAAAGGGAATCTTCTAGACAGAACCTCGTTCTCATCTGAAGAGCTAGGCACGCGTTGTTACTGTCTCGGCACGACGGACCAAGAAAACATACTCCTGCTAGTATGTTTTCTTGGTCCGTCGTGCCGAGACAGTACTTGCCCGTTAAGAATAACGTGTTCTCTATAGTATCAATATTTGTAACTAGTGTACTTGCCCGTTAAGAATAACGTGTTCTCAATAGTATCAATATTTGTAACTAGTGTACTTGCCCGTTAAGAATAACGTGTTCTCAATAGTATCAATATTTGTAACTAGTGTACTTGCCCGTTAAGAATAACGTGTTCTCTATAGTATCAATATTTGTAACTAGTGTACTTGCCCGTTAAGAATAACGTGTTCTCAATAGTATCAATATTTGTAACTAGTGTACTTGCCCGTTAAGAATAACGTGTTCTCAATAGTATCAATATTTGTAACTAGTGTACTTGCCCGTTAAGAATAACGTGTTCTCTATAGTATCAATATTTGTAACTAGTGTACTTGCCCGTTAAGAATAACGTGTTCTCTATAGTATCAATATTTGTAACTAGTGTACTTGCCCGTTAAGAATAACGTGTTCTCAATAGTATCAATATTTGTAACTAGTGTACTTGCCCGTTAAGAATAACGTGTTCTCTATAGTATCAATATTTGTAACTAGTGTACTTGCCCGTTAAGAATAACGTGTTCTCAATAGTATCAATATTTGTAACTAGTGTACTTGCCCGTTAAGAATAACGTGTTCTCAATAGTATCAATATTTGTAACTAGTGTACTTGCCCGTTAAGAATAACGTGTTCTCAATAGTATCAATATTTGTAACTAGTGTACTTGCCCGTTAAGAATAACGTGTTCTCAATAGTATCAATATTTGTAACTAGTGTACTTGCCCGTTAAGAATAACGTGTTCTCTATAGTATCAATATTTGTAACTAGTGTACTTGCCCGTTAAGAATAACGTGTTCTCAATAGTATCAATATTTGTAACTAGTGTACTTGCCCGTTAAGAATAACGTGTTCTCAATAGTATCAATATTTGTAACTAGTGTACTTGCCCGTTAAGAATAACGTGTTCTCTATAGTATCAATATTTGTAACTAGTGTACTTGCCCGTTAAGAATAACGTGTTCTCTATAGTATCAATATTTGTAACTAGTGTACTTGCCCGTTAAGAATAACGTGTTCTCAATAGTATCAATATTTGTAACTAGTGTACTTGCCCGTTAAGAATAACGTGTTCTCAATAGTATCAATATTTGTAACTAGTGTACTTGCCCGTTAAGAATAACGTGTTCTCTATAGTATCAATATTTGTAACTAGTGTACTTGCCCGTTAAGAATAACGTGTTCTCAATAGTATCAATATTTGTAACTAGTGTACTTGCCCGTTAAGAATAACGTGTTCTCAATAGTATCAATATTTGTAACTAGTGTACTTGCCCGTTAAGAATAACGTGTTCTCAATAGTATCAATATTTGTAACTAGTGTACTTGCCCGTTAAGAATAACGTGTTCTCTATAGTATCAATATTTGTAACTAGTGTACTTGCCCGTTAAGAATAACGTGTTCTCAATAGTATCAATATTTGTAACTAGTGTACTTGCCCGTTAAGAATAACGTGTTCTCTATAGTATCAATATTTGTAACTAGTGTACTTGCCCGTTAAGAATAACGTGTTCTCAATAGTATCAATATTTGTAACTAGTGTACTTGCCCGTTAAAAATAACGTGTTCTCAATAGTATCAATATTTCTAACTAGTGTACTTGCCCGTTAAGAATAACGTGTTCTCAATAGTATCAATATTTGTAACTAGTGTACTTGCCCGTTAAGAATAACGTGTTCTCAATAGTATCAATATTTGTAACTAGTGTACTTGCCCGTTAAGAATAACGTGTTCTCTATAGTATCAATATTTGTAACTAGTGTACTTGCCCGTTAAGAATAACGTGTTCTCTATAGTATCAATATTTGTAACTAGTGTACTTGCCCGTTAAGAATAACGTGTTCTCAATAGTATCAATATTTGTAACTAGTGTACTTGCCCGTTAAGAATAACGTGTTCTCAATAGTATCAATATTTGTAACTAGTGTACTTGCCCGTTAAGAATAACGTGTTCTCTATAGTATCAATATTTGTAACTAGTGTACTTGCCCGTTAAGAATAACGTGTTCTCAATAGTATCAATATTTGTAACTAGTGTACTTGCCCGTTAAGAATAACGTGTTCTCAATAGTATCAATATTTGTAACTAGTGTACTTGCCCGTTAAGAATAACGTGTTCTCTATAGTATCAATATTTGTAACTAGTGTACTTGCCCGTTAAGAATAACGTGTTCTCTATAGTATCAATATTTGTAACTAGTGTACTTGCCCGTTAAGAATAACGTGTTCTCAATAGTATCAATATTTGTAACTAGTGTACTTGCCCGTTAAGAATAACGTGTTCTCTATAGTATCAATATTTGTAACTAGTGTACTTGCCCGTTAAGAATAACGTGTTCTCAATAGTATCAATATTTGTAACTAGTGTACTTGCCCGTTAAGAATAACGTGTTCTCAATAGTATCAATATTTGTAACTAGTGTACTTGCCCGTTAAGAATAACGTGTTCTCAATAGTATCAATATTTGTAACTAGTGTACTTGCCCGTTAAGAATAACGTGTTCTCAATAGTATCAATATTTGTAACTAGTGTACTTGCCCGTTAAGAATAACGTGTTCTCTATAGTATCAATATTTGTAACTAGTGTACTTGCCCGTTAAGAATAACGTGTTCTCAATAGTATCAATATTTGTAACTAGTGTACTTGCCCGTTAAGAATAACGTGTTCTCAATAGTATCAATATTTGTAACTAGTGTACTTGCCCGTTAAGAATAACGTGTTCTCTATAGTATCAATATTTGTAACTAGTGTACTTGCCCGTTAAGAATAACGTGTTCTCTATAGTATCAATATTTGTAACTAGTGTACTTGCCCGTTAAGAATAACGTGTTCTCAATAGTATCAATATTTGTAACTAGTGTACTTGCCCGTTAAGAATAACGTGTTCTCAATAGTATCAATATTTGTAACTAGTGTACTTGCCCGTTAAGAATAACGTGTTCTCTATAGTATCAATATTTGTAACTAGTGTACTTGCCCGTTAAGAATAACGTGTTCTCAATAGTATCAATATTTGTAACTAGTGTACTTGCCCGTTAAGAATAACGTGTTCTCAATAGTATCAATATTTGTAACTAGTGTACTTGCCCGTTAAGAATAACGTGTTCTCAATAGTATCAATATTTGTAACTAGTGTACTTGCCCGTTAAGAATAACGTGTTCTCTATAGTATCAATATTTGTAACTAGTGTACTTGCCCGTTAAGAATAACGTGTTCTCTATAGTATCAATATTTGTAACTAGTGTACTTGCCCGTTAAGAATAACGTGTTCTCAATAGTATCAATATTTGTAACTAGTGTACTTGCCCGTTAAGAATAACGTGTTCTCAATAGTATCAATATTTGTAACTAGTGTACTTGCCCGTTAAGAATAACGTGTTCTCAATAGTATCAATATTTGTAACTAGTGTACTTGCCCGTTAAGAATAACGTGTTCTCTATAGTATCAATATTTGTAACTAGTGTACTTGCCCGTTAAGAATAACGTGTTCTCTATAGTATCAATATTTGTAACTAGTGTACTTGCCCGTTAAGAATAACGTGTTCTCAATAGTATCAATATTTGTAACTAGTGTACTTGCTCGTTAAGAATAACGTGTTCTCAATAGTATCAATATTTGTAACTAGTGTACTTGCCCGTTAAGAATAACGTGTTCTCTATAGTATCAATATTTGTAACTAGTGTACTTGCCCGTTAAGAATAACGTGTTCTCAATAGTATCAATATTTGTAACTAGTGTACTTGCCCGTTAAGAATAACGTGTTCTCAATAGTATCAATATTTGTAACTAGTGTACTTGCCCGTTAAGAATAACGTGTTCTCAATAGTATCAATATTTGTAACTAGTGTACTTGCCCGTTAAGAATAACGTGTTCTCAATAGTATCAATATTTGTAACTAGTGTACTTGCCCGTTAAGAATAACGTGTTCTCAATAGTATCAATATTTGTAACTAGTGTACTTGCCCGTTAAGAATAACGTGTTCTCAATAGTATCAATATTTCTAACTAGTGTACTTGCCCGTTAAGAATAACGTGTTCTCAATAGTATCAATATTTCTAACTAGTGTACTTGCCCGTTAAGAATAACGTGTTCTCAATAGTATCAATATTTCTAACTAGTGTACTTGCCCGTTAAGAATAACGTGTTCTCAATAGTATCAATATTTCTAACTAGTGTACTTGCCCGTTAAGAATAACGTGTTCTCAATAGTATCAATATTTGTAACTAGTGTACTTGCCCGTTAAGAATAACGTGTTCTCAATAGTATCAATATTACTAACTAGTGTACTTGCCCGTTAAGAATAACGTGTTCTCAATAGTATCAATATTTGTAACTAGTGTACTTGCCCGTTAAGAATAACGTGTTCTCAACAGTATCAATATTTGTAACTAGTGTACTTGCCCGTTAAGAATAACGTGTTCTCAATAGTATCAATATTTGTAACTAGTGTACTTGCCCGTTAAGAATAACGTGTTCTCAACAGTATCAATATTTGTAACTAGTGTACTTGCCCGTTAAGAATAACGTGTTCTCAACAGTATCAATATTTGTAACTAGTGTACTTGCCCGTTAAGAATAACGTGTTCTCAATAGTATCAATATTTGTAACTAGTGTACTTGCCCGTTAAGAATAACGTGTTCTCAACAGTATCATTATTTGTATAATTTAACTATCTTCACTTCTGCTCCCTCAGATTTAGCTAAAGTTATTAATTGAATAATGACGATAATATTATAGCATAGAGTATATAAAATTCAAGAGATTTAAAAGAGTTAATTGAAAACTAACTCTGTAGATTTTAAATAATTTCTAATTCAGTTAATGAAATTATATTTTAATTAGTATTTATATTTCTTTTATTTATTTAATTTCTATTTATAACTCGATGATTTTTTTCATTATATGCAAAATTAAAATATGATGAATAAACTATTAATTAAAATATAGTAAAAAAAAGTGCTCATGTGTGCAGAAAAGCTACTCTGCTTTTATTTTCTCCATCTATGCATTCACTTTCGATTGTCCAGGAGAGAGTTCTTAAATAGTGCTAGTGTATGCAAAAAAGCTACTCAGTGTTGGCTAGAGACAGTCCACGGTAGTGTGTTTAATTTAAGTAGCATTGATTAAAGGGTGAACTAATTAATTATTGTAACACTGTTCTACCTCAAACTGTGCTGAGTACTGATTATTTTAGTGAGTAAAAAGGAAATTAACATATGAAAATTGTATGGAAATATTTTATTATTATTAATTTTATTGGAATTTATGATTAAAATAAAATATATAAAATGAAAGAAAAAACATATATATTTTTATATTGTTTTTCCTTATATGACCGAAAATGTGATACTGACCGATAATTCGTAACTTACCCCCCTCCCCTTCCCCGCGTTACGTGCTTTTCTAGCGGCGTGACTCAGCATATTTCGTAGCGTATCGAATAGCGTAACATTTGTGGCGTAAGATGCGCAAAAAGACACCCTACGGAAAGGGAAAGTGGGGAAAATGACAGAGAGTATTGGTAACAGATGGAGAAGAGAGGTACTTTCTTCTGCCTAGAGAGTGATGGGTGATAGAAAATGATGCGGTTGTTTGTAATTAATAATTTAATTGCATTAGAGATTGATCTGTTTAGGAGATATTTATCGACCTTATTTTTTCTTATTTATAACAACCAAAAGTTGTAAATACAGTGCACAGTGAAGAGGTAAAACAACCACCAATAGTTGTAAATAAAGTGCACAGTGAAGAGGTAAAACAACCACCAAAAGTTGTAAATACAGTGCACAGTGAAGAGGTAAAACAACCACCAAAAGTTGTAAATAAAGTGCACAGTGAAGAGTTAAAACAACCACAAATAGTTGTAAATAAAGTACACAATGAAGAGTTAAAACAACCACCAATAGTTGTAAATAAAGTGCACAGTGAAGAGTTAAAACAACCACCAATAGTTGTAAATAAAGTGCACAGTGAAGAGGTAAAACAACCACCAATAGTTGTATATAAAGTGCACAGTGAAGAGTTAAAACAACCACCAATAGTTGTAAATAAAGTGCACAGTGAAGAGTTAAAACAACCACCAATAGTTGTAAATAAAGTGCACAGTGAAGAGTTAAAACAACCACCAATAGTTGTAAATAAAGTGCACAGTGAAGAGTTAAAACAACCACCAATAGTTGTAAATAAAGTGCACAGCAAAGAGTTAAAACAACCACCAATAGTTGTAAATAAAGTGCACAGTGAAGAGTTAAAACAACCACCAATAGTTGTAAATAAAGTGCACAGTGAAGAGTTAAAACAACCACCAATAGTTGTAAATAAAGTGCACAGTGAAGAGGTAAAACAACCACCAATAGTTGTAAATAAAGTGCACAGTGAAGAGTTAAAACAACCACCAATAGTTGTAAATGAAGTGCACAGTGAAGAGTTAAAACAACCACCAAAAGTTGTAAATGAAGTGCACAGTGAAGAGTTAAAACAACCACCAAAAGTTGTAAATACAGTGCACAGTGAAGAGTTAAAACAACCACCAATAGTTGTAAATGAAGTGCACAGTGAAGGGTTAAAACAATTTTTTAATTTATTTCCTTCCACAGTTTCAATAACATCAAATTATAAAATAAATTACAGGTAACTCTTAATTACCTTCTCACCTGTCTTAATTACTAACTCTAATTACAGGTAATAATAATAAAGAAAACCAAACTCTGTCTTCAAAATGCCAATACATTTTTTTACTTTCAAACTACCAAATTACTTATTGTGTAAAAACTGTCAAATTATTTGTCAGTTTTGATGTTCACGCTTTGACCTCTGACCTCTTTTTTATTGCCCTTCAATCCCCTCATCTCACCATGTCAATAATAATTATGTCATTTTATACATGGAATAAAAGCGTAATTTTATGACTGAAAGCGAGATTTTTTTACCCAACTCTGATGTAATTTTCTATGGTTAGATGGCGCAGGAGTTAATGTACCCAACTGATGTACCTGATTTATGTACCTGATGTACCTGATTTATGTACCTGATGTACTTGATTTATGTACCTGATGTACCTGATTTATGTACCTGATGTACCTGATTTATGTACCTGATGTACTTGATTTATGTACCTGATGTACCTGATTTATGTACCTGATGTACCTGATTTATGTACCTGATTTATGTACCTGATGTACCTGATTTATGTACCTGATGTACCTGATTTATGTACCTGATGTACTTGATTTATGTACCTGATGTACCTGATTTATGTACCTGATGTACCTAATTTATGTACCTGATGTACTTGATTTATGTACCTGATGTACCTGATTTATGTACCTGATGTACTTGATTTATGTACCTGATGTACCTGATTTATGTACCTGATGTACTTGATTTATGTACCTGATGTACCTGATTTATGTACCTGATGTACCTGATGTACCTGATTTATGTACCTGATGTACCTGATTTATGTACCTGATGTACTTGATTTATGTACCTGATGTACCTGATTTATGTACCTGATGTACCTAATTTATGTACCTGATGTACTTGATTTATGTACCTGATGTACCTGATTTATGTACCTGATGTACTTGATTTATGTACCTGATGTACCTGATTTATGTACCTGATGTACTTGATTTATGTACCTGATGTACCTGATTTATGTACCTGATGTACCTGATGTACCTGATTTATGTACCTGATGTACCTGATTTATGTACCTGATGTACTTGATTTATGTACCTGATGTACCTGATTTATGTACCTGATGTACCTGATTTATGTACCTGATGTACCTGATTTATGTACCTGATGTACCTGATTTATGTACCTGATGTACCTGATTTATGTACCTGATGTACTTGATTTATGTACCTGATGTACCTGATTTATGTACCTGATGTACCTGATTTATGTACCTGATGTACCTGATTTATGTACCTGATGTACCTAATTGATGTACTTAGTCAATATACCTATTCGCTGTACTTTTCTACATGCATTGTCACTGCACTCTTGTAGTTAGCTACCTGGTGTGAACTTATTTAGTGGTGCCAAAGACAGTTGAGCCAAAGACCATTGAGCCCCAAGCCAATTGAGCCCAAAAAAATTGAGCTTTAAAACCATTGAGCTTAGGACAATTGAACCCAGGAAAATTGTGCCCCGAGACAATTGAGCTAGAAACAGTTATGACATCAGACAGAATTAAGAAGCGCCCTACTGTCAGTTGACGCATATCACTTACCTGTTAGATACATCATATCTATCCTTTTGTTTTCTCTTTAATGTTACAGTTACATGTGACTTATTATTATTATTCTTTTTAAGCCATTACTCTTTTCTCTTTTCTTGTCATGCTTTAGTTATACTTTCTCTTTTTTCTCATCTCTTCGCTTTCTCATTTCTTTACCGTTAGATGTTGTTTCTCTTCTTCTGTTACATGTTTACCGTTTCTTCTGTTGCCTGTTTACCGTTTCCCCTGTTGCCTGTTTACCGTTTCTCCTGTTACCTGTTTACCGTTTCTCCTGTTACCTGTTTACCGTTTCTAATGTTGTCTATTTACCGTTTCGCCTGTTGCCTGTTTACCGTTTCTCCTGTTGCCTGTTTACCGTTTCTCCTGTTCTCCATCACCTCTACCTGTTTTCTACCTGTTTTTTATGGCGTCCTTCCCCTCTGAACTTGAGAAGAAGACTCCAAAGCAGACCAGTTTGATTGTGCAGTTCAAGGTGACGGTAACCTGCAAGTCACCTTACTCACTATTTACTCACCTTACTGCTATTGTTTACTGTTACTCACCTTATTGCTATTGTTTACTGTTACTCACCTTATTGCTATTGTTTACTGTTACTCACCTTACTGCTATTGTTTACTGTTACTCACCTTACTGCTATTGTTTACTGTTACTCACCTTATTGCTATTGTTTACTGTTACTCACCTTATTGCTATTGTTTACTGTTTACTCACCTTATTGCTATTGTTTACTGTTTACTCACCTTATTGCTATTGTTTACTGTTACTCACCTTATTGCTATTGTTTACTGTTACTCACCTTATTGCTATTGTTTACTGTTTACTCACCTTATTGCTATTGTTTACTGTTTACTCACCTTATTGCTATTGTTTACTGTTTACTCACCTTATTGCTATTGTTTACTGTTTACTCACCTTATTGCTATTGTTTACTGTTTACTCACCTTATTGCTATTGTTTACTGTTTACTCACCTTATTGCTATTGTTTACTTTTTACTAGATGTAAAACAATGGTCATGTGGTACCTGTGAGAGTCATGTGGTACCTGTGAGAGTCATGTGGTACCTGTGAGAGTCATGTGGTACCTGTGAGAGTCATGTGGTACCTGTGAGAGTCATGTGGTACCTGTGAGAGTCATGTGGTACCTGTGAGAGTCATGTGGTACCTGTGAGAGTCATGTGGTACCTGTGAGAGTCATGTGGTACCTGTGAGAGTCATGTGGTACCTGTGAGAGTCATGTGGTACCTGTGAGAGTCATGTGGTACCTGTGAGAGTCATGTGGTACCTGTGAGAGTCATGTGGTACCTGTGAGAGTCATGTGGTACCTGTGAGAGTCATGTGGTACCTGTGGGAGTCATGTGGTACCTGTGGGAGTCATGTGGTACCTGTGGGAGTCATGTGGTACCTGTGAGAGTCATGTGGTACCTGTGGGAGTCATGTGGTACCTTACTGTAGTGTTTTTTTCAATCAAGCAATTCAATCGTTTTTTATCTAGGTACTTTTTTCAAAATTTGAAAAGCCATGCATCAATAGTTTTAAACTTAAGAGATTCAATACCTCACCATGCATATGATAATTATATCACCCTGTATGCACCTGAAATTTATCAATGGTTAGAGCATTCATTTGTACCTATTGTTCCTAATTGCTCATTGAATAGGATGATCAATGGCAATGCAACTGCAGGCCAAAGAAGAACAATTAACTTGTTACCAACTTCTAACTAGTTTCACTTTTTAAAATGGCTAATCTATGCTAAGTTTTACTCGTCCTTCAGATCTATTCAAATTCGATCATTATGTGTAACATCTACACTCTATACACATGTACAACTCACCTCTGTAACAGACTACTATAACTTGATTATCACGACTGAACCTGATTCACTGAGAACCTTAACCTGCATTTGACTGAGTATATACTGTGAATATCCCTCCATGTGTTGTATTAGGTTAGTGTCCTACATACTCTTTTCGATATTATTTAGTATAGTTTTCATGTCAGGCTCGTATCCTACATACGGCTAACTGCTTTGGATATTATTTAGTACAGTTTTCCGCTGTCAGGCTCGTATCTTACATACGGCTAACTGCTTTGGATATTATTTAGTACAGTTTTCCGCTGTCAGGCTCGTATCCTACATACGGCTAACTGCTTTGGATATTATTTAGTACAGTTTTCCTCTGTCAGGCTCGTATCCTACATACGGCTAACTGCTTTGGATATTATTTAGTACAGTTTTCCTCTGTCAGGCTCGTATCCTACATACGGCTAACTGCTTTGGATATTATTAAGTATAATTTTCCGCTGTCAGGCTCGTATCCTACATACGGCTAACTGCTCTCACTGACTGTTTCACTATAATTTGTTTGTAATTTGAAGTTTAAAATTTGAAGTTCTTTTAAATAAGGGGCCTTTAGTTTTTTCGTGTCCACCAAAGTGGACATTAGAGTCATGAAGTTAAATGCTGTCATGTTGAAATGTACTGCAAGAAGCTGGAGAAAATGCACTGGTCATCGACTGACATTTGGTAACTCATGTCGCCAAAAAAACTTCAGTTTCCCTTGCTGGTGAAAAACTGGTTTTCCACGTGTGTAACGATTGCTCTTATGAAACCTTGCACAGACTGTCAATTAAAGGATTAGCCATTGGTAACCTGTGAACGAATACTCTAACAAATTGTGTATTGTCAGACTAAGTAAATAACACTGCCTGTTTATTCAGTTTAACCCCATCGTGTTTAGATGTGATGAACAGGTACATTGACCTCTGGGGGCACTGACACGCTGTTATTTTCATGGTGGGCCATGGAAGGTTAAGAAAGTTCCTAATTGATCTTCTATGCCCCCAACATCACTCTATCTCTGTATATTTAGTCATAGATTTTGTGTTAGGTAGACTAGGCTTCATTTGCTATCACCTCTTCATTTCCCTCTTAGATTTTGTGTTAGGTAGACTCGTAGGCTTCATTTACTATCACCTCTTCATTTCCCTCTTAGATTTTGTGTTAGGTAGACTCTTAGGCTTCATTTACTATCACCTCTTCATTTTCCTCTTAGATTTTGTGTTAGGTAGACCCGTAGGCTTCATTTACTATCACCTCTTCATTTCCCTCTTAGATTTTGTGTTAGGTAGACTCGTAGGCTTCATTTACTATCACCTCTTCATTTCCCTCTTAGATTTTGTGTTAGGTAGACTCTTAGGCTTCATTTACTATCACCTCTTCATTTCCCTCTTAGATTTTGTGTTAGGTAGACTCTTAGGCTTCATTTACATCACCTCTTCATTTTCCTCTTAGATTTTGTGTTAGGTAGACTCGTAGGCTTCATTTACTTCATTCACACTCCTTGTAATTGCAGTAGCTTTTCTGCATCCATGAGCTTAATATGTGACTTTGTTCATGGATCTACTTTCCTTTCTGACTGCTTCTCCAAGTCGTTTGTTTTGTGAAACCTCTTCTATTTTAAGTTATAATTTTTATAATATTTATTTCTGTTCATGATTTGAAAATCAGTGATCCTTTTCTCCCGTAAGTGTAGTTTATTTTACAACTTTTATTATTTATTTATTTTATCATAATGAAGTTATTTATAGTTTAGAGGTTTCTTTGTTTCTTTCACACTATAGCCCAAACTAATACCCTTTGTGTTACTATACATTGTCTGCTATACCTTGTATTTACCTATAGTGAACTATAGTGGTTATATCGGTTGTATTACCTATATTTACCTATAGTGAACTATAGTGGTTATATCGGTTGTATTACCTATATTTACCTATAGTGAACTATAGTGGTTATACCGGTTGTATTACCTATATTTACCTATAGTGAACTATAGTGGTTATATCGGTTGTATTACTATTCATATAGTGAATATTATACGCTGTTTGATAATTCAGTCCATATGCATCTTACACCTCTGACATATGATATACAAGTACATAATTTGTCAAATAAATAATCGTTTCTTCATTCAAAATAGCATCCATTTTCCCTATCGTACCGAATATAAAATGGCAGTAGAAGTCAATTACAATAACTGAAATGTAAATAATAAATTATCAGAAGAAAGATTAATGTCCCCAATAAGGATTTTTCTGCAATTCAATTAATAAATACGGTACCTATTGAAGGGGTTGTTCAATATACAGGGTGTTATCTTATAACTAGGGTTGAAGCTGTACCTTGCAATAGTAGACATCCTCTATAGTGAACTCCTCTATAGTGAACTCCTATATAGTGAACTCCTCTATAGTGAACTCCTCTATAGTGAACTCCTCTATAGTGAACTCCACTATAGTGAACTCCACTATAGTGAACTCCTCTATAGTGAACTCCTCTATAGTGAACTCCTTTATAGTGAACTCCTCTATAGTGAACTCCTCTATAGTGAACTCCTCTATAGTGAACTCCTCTATAGTGAACTCCTCTATAGTGAACACCTCTATAGTGAACTCCTCTATAGTGAACTCCACTATAGTGAACTCCTCTATAGTGAACTCCACTATAGTGAACTCCTCTATAGTGAATTCCTCTATAGTGAACTCCACTATAGTGAACTCCTCTATAGTGAACTCCTCTATAGTGAACTCCTCTATAGTGAACTCCTCTATAGTGAACTCCTCTATAGTGAACTCCTCTATAGTGAACTCCACTATACGAGATCTTTCTCACTCCTCTCCTGTAGGATACCTCCTCCTTCCTCAAAACTCCAACCTATGGTAACTAACTAATCCTAAAATAGGCCAATAAGATCCTACAGCCTCCTCCTAGTAAAGATGTCAGAACTGAAATAACTCTATTGATACTGAAAGGAAGACTGAAAGGATAATATCAAATTGCAATGCTGCTCATTATTGCAGCAGTTACACACAGGTAATTGACTGACTCGAAACATATATTCGATCTGAATAAATATTCGATCTGAATATATATTCGGTCTGAATATACACTGCGACCAGAATTATTAGTCCTAAGTGTTTATTGACTATATCTCAAAAACGGGCAGCGGTAAATTTACGAAATTTTCACCATAAGTGTAGAAGAATATGAGACACATTCGTGTCATTATACGAAGGTTAACTCTTTTTAATTTTTAATTTATTTAATATTTCCATTTTTCAGGTGACCAGAATTATTAGTCCCGATTTATTCGTTTCTTTATAAATTTGTTACAAGGATAAATAAACAATTTTTTTAAATAACAAAACTTTTAACATCAAATACCAAATACAAATACACTTTGTAAACACAAGAAAGTAGTCAATAGTGAATTTAATATGGCAGAAATCATGATTATTTCCCAATGTGAGATCCTTGGGATTTTATGACTTGAAACATTCGTTCAGTGACAGAATCTGTTAGTTTTTTGATAGTAGAAGGATCCACAGCCTTCGCAGCATTCTGTATGGCAGCCCAGAGATCATTTTTTGATGAATACTGCTTCCCATTGCTGTAAACACTTCTTTTGATGATGGCTCATAAATTTTCAATGGGATTTAAATCGGGTGAGCAGGCAGGCCAGTCCATCAGGGTGTTATTCTTGAAGCCCCGTGAGTGCAAGAACTCTTTGGTTTTCTTTGCTGCATGCGACGGAGCATTATCTTGCATAAATATGATTTTACGGCGTTGTTCCAAAGGCAGGTCATCTAACCAGTCTGAAAGAGCAGAATCAATGAACTCACAGTAGCGCTTAGAATCGAGTTTAACACCTTCTTGCACCTTCACAGGACCAATGAGTACATCCCCTATAATTCCCGCCCAAAACATCACCCCTCCACCACCTTGCTGACGTCGCAAACGCATTTGGGAAGGGTCATCCCCAAACACCCATCCTTTGGACCATCCATCAGGGCCATCCAAAGTTGCTCTACATTCGTCAGTGAATAATATAAGCTTTGGAGAGGTTCTCATATATCTCTTGGCCCAATCTAGACGCCTCTCTTTATGTTTTGGGGTGAGAGGAGGAGTTATAGTGGCTTTTTTTTGTTTAGCAAATTTTCCAAGAACTGAATTGCGGGTCGATTTAGACACATCTGCAACCCCGGAAGCGGAAAAAATGTCCTTGCTTGTTGAACCAGGGTTCTTCTTCAATGTAGCCTTCAGGCGGCGCACATCCCTTTCTGATAGTTTCCTCAATTTGCCTTTATCCTTGCGTTCTTTACGAATTTTCGGATTTTCCAAAAAACGCTTGATGGTTTTTACATGGCGTCCAATTTGTGCAGCTATTTCAGCTTGAGGCTTCTTCTTAGCTGTTAACTTGATGATAAGGTTTTTTTCTTGCTCTGAAAGGTCCTTTCCACGCCCCATTTTCAACTAATTAAATAAAAATTATGTACTGGACTAATAATTATGGTCACCTGAAAAAAGGAAATATTAAATAAATTCAAAACAAAGAAGAGTACAACTTTGAAAATTAGTTAGAACGTGTCTCATACTCTTCTACACCTATGGTTGAAATTTCGGAAATCTTCCGCAAACGGTTTTAGAGTTATGGGCAAAAAACTCTTTGGACTAATAATTCTGGTCGCAGTGTATATTCGGTCTGAATAGTTTATATAACTACAATTATTCTGCAGTGTCCTGGAATTTCAGTGGCCTGAATTTTTGATCTTGTAACGGCCTACGGCCGTTATGAAGTTTGTTGTATTCGCTAGTTTGTTGTACTACACACTTCATGATTGTTTAATGACCTGTCAAGGGGGTCAGGGAGAGGCTCAGGCACGCCCCCTGATACATCTAACTATAATAAGTTTTATTTATAGCCGAGACCGAATCTTCCGCTCGTATCTCCTGTCAAATGAGTGTCCAAATTACTAATGTTACGTACCATTTTACAACAGTTAAAGATGTTATCCACTTTTAATAAATACACTACACATTTTAGTACTCTTGGTTTCAACTTTTTCTATTAATGTTCTTTAATGACACCAAATAAACTGAGACAGAGTTTTCCTAGAGCCTGATATTACGATAGTATCCAAAAACTATCCCCAGTATCCAAGTGTTACACCAGTATCCAAGTGTTACACCAGTATCCAAGTGTTACACCAGTATCCAAGTGTTACACCAGTATCCAAGTGTTACACCAGTATCCAAGTGTTACACCAGTATCCAAGTGTTACACCAGTATCCAAGTGTTACACCAGTATCCAAGTGTTACACCAGTATCCAAGTGTTACACCAGTATCCAAGTGTTACACCAGTATCCAAGTGTTACTCCAGTATCCAAGTGTTACACCAGTATCCAAGTGTTACACCAGTATCCAAGTGTTACACCAGTATCCAAGTGTTACACCAGTATCCAAGTGTTACACCAGTATCCAAGTGTTACACCAGTATCCAAGTGTTACACCAGTATCCAAGTGTTACACCAGTATCCAAGTGTTACACCAGTATCCAATAGTATCCATTAGTCACGTGCCTCAGTGTTTCACCTTCGTGTTTTCCATTTCATTTGCTTTGGTTTCAAACAATGAAAAAAAGAACAAAAATCAAAGAAGGAAAAAGAAACTCAAGGTGGAAAACTTTCCCCTTCACTTGAATGACTCTTTCCTCTCCCTTTCCTCTTTCATTCTCTCTTTCCTCTTTCATTCTCTCTTTCCTCTTTCATTCTCTCTTTCCTCTTTCATTCTCTCTTTCCTCTTTCATTCTCTCTTTCCTCTTTCCTTCTCTCTTTCCTCATTCCTTCTCTCTTTCCTCTTTCATTCTCTCTTTCCTCTTTCATTCTCTCTTTCCTCTTTCATTCTCTCTTTCCTTCTCTCTTTCCTCATTCCTTCTCTCTTTCCTCATTCCTTCTCTCTTTCCTCTTTCATTCTCTCTTTCCTCATTCATTCTCTCTTTCCTCTTTCATTCTCTCTTTCCTCTTTCATTCTCTCTTTCCTCTTTCATTCTCTCTTTCCTCTTTCATTATCTCTTTCCTCTTTCATTATCTCTTTCTTCTTTCATTATCTCTTTCTTCTTTCATTCTCTCTTTCTTCTTTCATTCTCTCTTTCCTCTTTCATTCTCTCTTTCCTCTTTCATTCTCTCTTTCCTCTCTCATTCTCTCTTTCCTCTCTCATTCTCTCTTTCCTCTCTCATTCTCTTTTTCCTCTCTCATTCTCTCTTTCCTCTTTCATTCTCTCTTTCCTCTTTCATTCTCTCTTTCCTCTTTCATTCTCTCTTTCCTCTTTCATTCTCTCTTTCCTCTTTTATTCTGTTTTTCCTCTTTCATTCTCTCTTTCCTCTTTTATTCTGTTTTCCTCTTTCATTCTCTCTTTCCTCTTTCATTCTCTCTTTCCTCTTTCTTCTCTCTTTCCTTTTTCTTCTCTCTTTCCTCTTTCAATCTCTCTTTCCTCTTTCATTCTCTCTTTCCTCTTTCATTCTCTCTTTCCTCTTTCATTCTCTCTTTCCTCTTTCATTCTCTCTTTCCTCTTTCATTCTCTCTTTCCTCTTTTATTCTGTTTTTCCTCTTTAATTCTCTCTTTCCTCTTTTATTCTGTTTTTCCTCTTTCATTCTCTCTTTCATTCTCTCTTTCATTCTCTCTTTCCTCTTTCTTCTCTCTTTCCTCTTTCATTCTCTCTTTCCTCTTTCATTCTCTCTTTCCTCTTTCATTCTCTCTTTCCTCTTTCATTCTCTCTTTCCTCTTTCATTCTCTCTTTCCTCTTTCTTTCTCTCTTTCCTCTTTCATTCTCTCTTTCCTCTTTCATTCTCTCTTTCCTCTTTCCCTTTCACTTGTTTTCACTTTTCTCACAATATGCAAGTCATCCCCATGCATTATTTTTAGCAATAATACATCTGATAGTAACGACTGCATTAATCTAACTATTACATTCATGTACTTTTTAAATGCTAATACCTATCTATTTGCTCTGTTATTGTAGTCCAGTCCATCCTAATAATAGCCGTCGTGTTTTTTTGAGGTCTTGGCTGATTTTCTGAAAACGATTATTGCCGAACCTGATTCTCCGATACTAGTTTGCCGAAACCTTAATTTGAAGGAATGAGGATTTGCCGAAATACGGATTTACCGAAATACGGATTTACCGAAATACGGATTTGCCGAAATATTCTTATATGTCCGAAGATGTAGTACTGACCGATAATTCGTAACCTAGCGTACATATTACTATTTACAGTTATAGGTATATAAAATTAGCAAAAAGCTACAGAACTAGCGGATAGAACACCTGCATAGCAATAGGAATGTAAAAACAATGTAACAAATGTGAATAAGACTAAGATTTAATGATCAAAATAACAAAAAATTTATATTTAAATTTGATTTTATTCCGCATTTCGTAAAATCAGTTTTTGGAAAATCGGCATAGAAATGTTAATTGAATTCATTGAAAGTAACCTAATAACGGGTAATGAATTACTATTGAAGACCCGTTAATTTTACCGGGCAATTACACTAGTCAGATTACAACAGTTCACCTGTCCTTTCTAACAACATGGCAGATTTCCCTTTGCGTGACTCAGCATATTTTGTGTACAGATAATCTCAGTGATAATAATTATCACATCAGTAACATAACAACTACCAAGTCCCTTGTACTTAACCTACTTTTGATGTCAGCGTTAAACCTATATTGAAAATAAATATTTAGTATTTTCTGTAGTAAATTATTTATTATTTTCTAATTTTTTTTTTATTATTTACTAAATTATTTTAATTTTTATTTACTAAATTATTTTAATTTTTATTTACTAAATTAATTTTTTATTATTTACTAAATTAATTTTTTTATTATTTACTAAATTAATTTTTTATTATTTACTAAATTATTTTTTTATTATTTACTAAATTATTTTTTTATTAATTACTTCTGTAAATTATTTTTTTAAATATATTATCTCTTTAAATTCTACATTAAAATTATGTCATTAAACTGAATTATTTCTTGATTCATATTATTCATGGAAGGCTAAGTTTCGAGTTATCGGACAGTGGCACATTTTCGTTTACAGTTCTTATCTCCCTTATCTCCCTTATCAAGATAAAGATAAAGTCACTCTCCCCCAAACACAGTAAAAATATTATATATTTAATAGTCTTTATAATTGTCCATATATTAAATTAGTTATTCTACGCTAAGTTCAATGAATTTAATACTTTACTCTATTTACCGTATAACAGTTGAATAACAAATGGATGCACGGATGCAAATAATGACTGCATCCATTCAAGTTAAAAGGGGTAAGTTACGTAATTCCGATCCAACCGCAATTTCGTACATTAGTTACTATAATATGAATATACTGACAGTTTGGTAGAACGTGTCACAGTGAGTGTTTACTTTAACTGTTTTAACACTTAATAAAGAAACAGTTTTTAAAATAAATTCACCAGTGAATGTAGTGTACGGTAATACGTAACTGTACGGTAATACGTAACTGTACGGTAATACGTAACTGTACGGTAATACGTAACTGTACGGTAATACGTAACTGTACGGTAATACGTAACTGTATGGTAATTCGTAACTGTACGGGAATACGTAACTGTACGGGAATACGTAACTGTACGGGAATACGTAACTGTACGGTAATACGTAACTGTACGGTAATACGTAACTGTACGGTAATACGTAACTGTACGGTAATACGTAACTGCACGGTAATACGTAACTGTACGGTAATACCTAACTGCCCCTATTTCACGGAAGAGGCTATGCTCAAATCAGAGAAATGAAGAAGTTGTTTTTTTCACCTTAGATGTAGAGTAAATGTTAATTGATTTAGAGTGTTAACCTTTGAAGTAAACCTAAAGGTGAGATAAGAAAAGGTGAGAAGGAGGCTGGAGAGAAGGGAAATGATAGGTAAGATAGATAGGTAAGATAGATAGGTAAGATAGATAGGTAAGATAGATAGTGTACATCTATCTAGACTGACACACAGTACCTATTATTTATTAGCATCAGCGTATGTACTTATTAATAGTGTAGCTGCACTCACTGTAATATTATCAGCTCTAGGTAAACTCTGTCTCAGTTTATTATGGTGTCATTAAAGAACATTAATAGAAAAAGTTAAATTATCAGTACTAAAATGTGTAGTTTATTTATTAAAAGAGGATAACATCATTAACTGTTGTAAAATGATACGTAACATTAGTAATTTGGACACTCATTTGACATGAGATACGAGCGGAAAATTCGGTCAAATTATCCCACTGCCTGCAAATGATAAAAAGGCCTTAATTCCTGTTCGAATAAAAATAAAAGTTTATATTATTATTTAATAGTATGCATTGTAAATAAAAGGCACACTATTTTGTTTTTAGTTCATTCTTGTACACACTAACCAACCAACCAACTGCTAACTTGTTTGTTCTGTTTCTTGTCTTCACGGCTTGTGTTGCGGTCTAGAAATTTCCTCTGCAATTCAGTTGCTTCACTTTAGAAAGAGAAGTGAAACGTGACAGAAACGTGACTCGCACGTGACTTCCCGCTGGTGACACCACGGTTAGAACTGCCATGTGTAGCCATGATGCCTCCTGGTATCATGGATACTAAATTTAGTATCTACAGGTATCATGGATACTGAATGTAGTATCTACAGGTATCATGGATACTAAATTAAGTATCTTAAATAAATTATCATTCTTTCACATGATCGGCAATGTGTCACTGACCGATGACTCGTAATTTACCCCTCTCAAAAAAGACAATCATTCGCTTTCAATAAACAAGCCAAGTTACACGAGATGACTCAGCACTTTTTAATCCCCTACAAATCTTGCCTATCTCTTATCAGTGAATGACATTCATTTCTTATCACTAGTGAGAAAATAATTGACTGATATGAGTAATTAACTAATAATATTATTACTAGTGATGTCGCACTGAAAAAAATAGGTCATATTGACTCCCAATTCATAGTCACATTGACTCAGGTAGAGTCAATCGATAAAAAGACTCCACTATTGAAGTGAGTCCATTACTTGTGTACCTTTCCTAAGCATACCTGTCCATCATTTTAAAATATTTTAACTGTAAAATGTGTATTATTTATTGTACTTAAATTATTTGCTATTTTTCTTTGCATGAGGTAGAATTTCTAATCAAATTATTCACTAAAGCCTCTATAGTGAATGTAGTGCACTATAGAGGCTACTTCCTAACTCAGGTCACTATATTCACTATAAAGGACTACAGAGGAGTTCACTATAGAGGAGTTCACTATAGAGGAGTTCACTATAGAGGAGTTCACTATAGAGGAGTTCACTATAGAGGAGTTCACTATAGAGGAGTTCACTATAGAGGAGTTCACTATAGAGGAGTTCACTATAGAGGAGTTCACTATAGAGGAGTTCACTATAGAGGAGTTCACTATAGAGGAGTTCACTATAGAGGAGTTCACTATAGAGGAGTTCACTATAGAGGAGTTCACTATAGAGGAGTTCACTATAGAAGAGTTCACTATAGTTTTTCATACCGAGTCAGAGACTTTTTCTCTTTTTCTGAAAGGCGTAACTTACGTACAAAACACAAACAATAATTAAAATATTAATTAACTAAATATTAATTATAATGTTTTTTTTGTTCACAGGAGGCAAACACCGTAAGGCGGGGAAACAGGAGGTACAAAGGAGGCAAGGTGAGTGACGTCATCGGTAAAAAGAATCAATATTAGAAAATTAAATATTGTTTCTCTCAATGGCTTACTGCCTTTTTAAACAAAACGAACATGCTAAAATAATAAAAAAATTAGAAGCAAATGAAAGAATTCAAGTACATCAGCCAATGTGCAAAGCAATTAAACAGCACACTGTTAAAATAGAAAGCACAGAAGGTGAATTAGTTAATAGATGCTAAGTAAGATCCTCTCATTACCATTTCAACTTACTTTCTAATGTTGGAATTGCACTGAGATGTACTGGCGGAGAAAAGGCAATGCATTGTGTACAGTACATGTACTGGAAAGCAGTACCCAGTGCAATGAAGGTACTGCAGTAGAGTAACTGAAAGTTTTTCCCGTCTCACTATGCACCGTGACACTTAATGTCTCCAGTGAAGAAAAAAGTAAAAGTTAACTTTTCCAATTCTGGGTTAGAGGAGGTGACGATACTTTTAATGTATCTATGCTACCTGTACTGCATCCATGCTACCTGTACTGCATCCATGCTACCTGTACTGTATCCATGCTACCTGTACTGTATCCATGCTACCTGTACTGTATCCATGCTACCTGTACTGTATCCATGCTACCTGTACTGTATCCATGCTACCTGTACTGTATCCATGCTACCTGTACTGTATCCATGCTACCTGTACTGTATCTATGCTACATGTACTGTATCTATGCTACATGTACTGTATCCATGCTTCTTGTACTGTATCTATGCTACCTGTACTGTATCCATGCTTCTTGTACTGTATCCATGCTACCTGTACTGTATCCATGCTACCTGTACTGTATCCATGCTACCTGTACTGTATCCATGCTACATGTACTGTATCCATGCTACCTGTACTGTATCCATGCTACAGCATCACTAGACTCTTCATTTCACTGTAGTTAACTGTAGCTAGAGAGCACCTGGTAGACATAGATAGAGTAGTTTCTTCATTTATTTCCTATCTATCCTTCATCAATTTTTCTTTGAAATATAATATTATGACTAACTATTTCAAATTTATAAACCTAATTTGGGAAGAAAATTTTATGTCAGACTAAATTCTCTAATTCTATCATCAAACATTTATAAAGAAAACGAATTTATAAATTATTTTGAACTTAGAAGGTCTAATTTAATTTTAAATTCAATCAAACTCGACTTAAATTGTATATAACTGTAAATAATAATATACTTTTAATATTAGTTTAGTTGCATGGTAAATTAGATCTAGTATTCTTTTTGCAGTAGATGTAAATAAGTAGCTATTTTGACTCTTTCCATTTCATATTAAGGTCAACAGTTCAGAAGTGCAGACCTGCAATCTACACTGGACTCAATGATATCTGCCCCTTACCAAGGACCAGTAGTGACATCTATGAGTGCCTTCCTAGCTAGGACCAGCCTTTCCAGACCTGCTAGGCAGTCGTTCAGGCAGCAGTTCCAGAGATCAGCCCGGGAAAATGGGCTGGAACCAATTGGTAATGGTCAGCGTCTGCGAAATCTTCAACCTGTCTTCACCGGTGACGGGAGTAGAAGACCTGGAGAGATTCGAAGACCTGGGGAGAGTCGAAGACCTGCGCTAGGTAATGCTTTCTCTAACCCGCTCATACAAATCGAAAGTTTTTTGCCGTTGAACAGCAGAGATGTTATCCTAGACAATGGTTTGATTCGGGATAATGAGAGATTCAAGCGGGACCATATCCTTCGAAATCAAAATGGTTGGACTGGACTAGGGAACGTGAAGCAAAATAACAAACCACCCCAAAAAGTAACTAATAATAAAATAGCTGACGATTTTCAAAGACAATTTGCAAGATCTCAAATGGTAGATGAAAGAAGTTACAATATCAAAGATGACCAAACGGAACATTCTTTAGCCAATTCGAAATCGCGATCGAAAAGGAACACACAGAGGAAAAGAGTTCCGAATCGTAAGCACCGAAATAGAAACTCTAAATTCCCTTCCAGTGGTTCGAAACAGATAAGAGGAAGACCAAACCGAAGTCCTAGGCCGAAAAGAACAAAAAACCCTAACTTTAATAGACTTAAACGTCGGATACCAGGTTCACACATAAGATCTGATAAAAAACATCAAATAAATCAGTTAAATGTCAATAGACCCAATAAAGTAAATGATAGAAATCAGCATAAAACTAACAGACGACCTGTTACAAATAAGAGACCACATGAAAAACCAAGACATGTTCTCAGAAACAACCAAAACACTAGGTATAAGCAACATAAATCCAATCGAAACACTAGGGATAAGCACCACAAATCTAACCGAACACCTACTAAAATTAACGCCCCTCCAAAAAGTACTAAACAGCTTTTAAATACCAACAGTAAGTCAATCTCAACTAACCAGCCTAAACCGAGTGATATTGTAATATCTAGTAACAAAGAATCTTCCAACCATAAAAAATCTGAAACCCACAATAATTTTGACGCTGTAGAATATAAACCAATCGTCGAGGTGAATTTCAGTGATCTACCTGTAGAGAACTCTGGTATTGACGGCAATAAAATCCAGAAGATCGAGTCTCTTGTTCACTTTTACAATAACAAACATAGGATCCCTCAGCTAATGGAAAGTTATTCGAAAAATAGTACCTCGGGGTTAAATTTGGCTGATTTTGGTCCTCCAAGAATGAAAACGTTAGTGAGTCGCAAAAAAGATGACCATGTGTCATCAGACACTTTTAGAAAACTTAACCCGTATCTTCAAGTAGAAGAAGTTGACTACTCTGATGATAAAGCAAGAACTGACTCGCTGATCTACTTTCAAACTAAGCAACCTAACTTAAAGGCTTTTGGTAGAACCAGCCAACCCTCTGGAAAAGGCTCGTCTGAAACTCAAGCGGGGAACAGACGAAGAATAAATGGACAGCTGAAGAGTTCTGAATCTTTGAATGGTGATTTCAAGATTCAACAGACCTTGAGTCGTCAAAATGAGTGGAATACTTGGAACCAAAACCCTACACATACCCTTGGTTACCAGGAGCACACAAATACCCGTGGTAACCAAAATCCTACGAATACTCATGGATACCAAGAGCTTAAACATACACAAGGTTACCAAGAGCCCAAGAACATCCGTGGTAATCAACAGCCTACAAATACACTTGGCTACCAAGATACTACGAATTCTCGTAGTTACCAAGATACAACGAATACTAATAGTTACCAAGATACAACGAATGCCCGTGGATACCAAGAACCTGCGAATACTCGTGGTTACCAAGAGCGGGCGAATACCCGTGGTAACCAAGATACTACGAATACCCATAGTTACCAAGAACATACGAATACCCGTGGTAACCAAGATACTACGAATGCACGTGGATATCAGGAGCTTAAACAAGGTTACCAGGAGCCCACGAATACCTTCGGTTACCAAAAGCATGCAAATACCTTAGGCTACCAAGAACCTAAATATACACAAGGTTACCAAGAGGCCAAGAATATCCTTGGCTACCAAGATCCTACGAATAGTCATAGTCACCAAGAGATTAAATATACTCAAGGTTACCAAGAGCCCAAGAATAGTGAAGGACAACAAGAACCTGAATCTAATGTAGGATATCAACCAACTGTGAATATAGGAGGTGATCGGAACTACCAAGATAATATGAAACCTGAGAGCTTCTTCCACTCTAGATCAAAACGCTCTCGTCCTATCGAAATAAGTACTAAGAACACTAAATTCGGTGAGTTTCATAACTGCATCGCATGGCCTGTTTCACATCCCAGATATGTACTGAACTACTTCTTTGGTTCTTCACAAGTGCTCACGTTTCATTTGAAGTCTCAAATTGGTTGAAAAAATCAATTTGGGACAATGGGGCCTAGGTATGTTTTCCCAAATTCTCGTTCGATCCGATGGCAAAATGTTCTCCGTTCTCTATGGTCTACAAATTATTTCTAAAATGCACCTCTCCGAACCTGAATGTGGCACATGCACTCTGTATCTAAACTCTAAAGGCAATCTTCTGCGGTTCTAAACTTTCTATTGTGAAATAAAAACTGTTTTAAATGTTTAACACAATTCAGCAGCCAATAATTTGAAATAAAAGCATGAGAAATAATTTATTGTTAGTTTTTTTAACTGACTGATAGCTGGGACTACATACAGCAAACACCAGCCACAATTTTTGTTTCATTTTAGATGCGGAGGAGAGGCGCGATTTTTTCGAACAAGATGGCAGTTCGGTTCTGCCTGATTTCGTCTCTCTGGGAGGCTTTGAACCCCTGACAAATTTGAAAACTGAAGGTGAGATAATTAGTTATTTGAAATACTCATCATTAGGGTGGTCACAATATGCTTTATAAATCATAGAGAATATTATAGACGGAGAGAATTAAAGAGTATTGAATGGTTCTACACCAGCGGTATATGGTATTCGATACCATTTCATTTCGTCTGTGATATTCTTAAGATCTATGATTTATAAAGCATATTGTCACAACCCTAGTGAATACTGAGTAATGTTTTTAACTGTACTATTACGTACCAATTATTAAATGTGGGGAAAACATAATTCCTACTTATTTTAAAATGCCAATTTGGAGAGAATAAATAAACAGTTTGGCACTGTGAACTATTCTTGATTTGGCCTAAATTTGCGCATTGTTTTACTTAGAATTAATTTAGACGATAATCACGGTCTTTTTATTCCGTATTTCATTCAAGAGGTTTGATTTTCTTCTTCTTTTTCAGAAAGTGTTTTCAGACCTCATTTCAAGGTACCGGTTGTGGAAGTGAAGGATATGGAATTCGACCAGCAGTTTATTGGACCTGATAGCTTCGGCTTTGCTGAGGTAAGCAAATTAGCCTCTATAGTGAACTCCTCTATAGTGAACGCCTCTATAGTGAACGCCTCTATAGTGAACGCCTCTATAGTGAAGTTCTCTATAGTGAACTCCTCTATAGTGAATTAGTTAGGAAGTAGCCTCTATAGTGAATTAGTTAGGAAGTAGCCTCTATAGTGAACGCCTCTATAGTGAACTCCCCTATGGTGAACTATACGGGCTACATCCTAACTCATTCACTATAGAGGAGCTATACTGTAGTCATAATCCAACTAATGCTTCTTTACGCTTATTCTTACATTGATCAATCATTGTTGTTAATTTTCAGTCTCTACTGGATGGTAAAAAGAGAACACGAAGATCCACCCATCCGAAAGTTAAGTTTCACAATTTAGATTCAGTCCCCAGTGACTCCAAGCATCGAAAGAGAGATGTTCACAATCTTCAACCGGTGATGGCTTTCAACCGTTTTTCCCCATTTAACCACCCGTCCATTCAGTCGCACCACGATGCCAGAACGCAAAGCCGTAGTTCTTCGAACACCAGGGACGGACGCTACATTTCGGACGGTATTTTCCACAGTGACGGCAAAAGGGTGCATGCTAACTTCAATAACCAAAGATCTCCTTCACGAAACCCTCGACCTAATTTCTATCCATCACCTAAAATAGTTTCCGGACCGAACAGTCGCAGCAGTTCGAACAGTTACTCTTTTCCGAAAGGTTTCAGGGATTTCCATGAAACATTTTACGGGAAAAGAGGACACAAGAACAAGGAAACTTCCTCGCACAAGCGTCCAGTTGTAGTCGACAACTCTTTACTCGGATCTGGTAATTTTGAAGTTATATCAGGTGGAACATTCTATGGAAGTGGCAAAAGACATGAATATAAACACCCGCATGACGGTTATCTAGACGGAGAGTATTCAGACGACAGGGATAGTCATTATTTCCAGCCCCATAATAACTACGTAGACGATTTCTTCTCAAATTTCAGAGATTTTTCGGAGTTTTCTGTGAGAAGAGCAGACAAAGATGATTTCTTTGGCCATGGCTCAGAGCGTGTTGAGAAATTCGCAGCTCCGGCAGTTGCTGGTGGTTCGAAGACGCATGACGAAGACTTACATTTTTCAGGAAGTGAGGCTGTTACCATGTCTCACCCACCTCGTAATATACAAGAGGTGATGAAACAAATTGAAGCTCAGCCATCTAATTTGGAGAAGAGTGTCCTTTCTCTCGATCAAGAAGATCCTATGATAGCCACATTCTAATTGTAGTCATCTCTTCAAGTTGACTATTGTTCGGTACACAGAAGGTGATACCTACTTCTAATAGCGACTCTGAGGACAAAATGACCCCAACGGTACACTTGCAACACCGATAGTTGGGCCCACCGACAATTGAGCCCAGGACATTTGAGCCCATAAAAAAGTTGTGACATCGGACACAATAAAAAAGCTTTACTTTGTAATTTCAGTAGCAATTGACTTCAATGAAGTTGATAGCATAATATGTTGGGCCCAATAGTTTACGGGCCCAATTGTCGGTCCTCGGGCACACCCAATTGAGACAAAATATCGTCTTTTTTGAGAATTGTAACTATTTCCAAATACAGTTTGTCGTGTGTATGTTTTTGTAATTTCACACCAATATGATCTATGTAGTCAAAATGATAAATACTCAATCTAATGCATCAAATTACAATTTTCATTATTAGAAAATAGATATTGTAACAGCGAATGATATGTAAGCAACCTTTTAAAGCTAATTGGTACACAGAGTCGTAACTAGAAACCGGCAAATGATTTCCATTGACATATATACCTATACTTTGAATTGTGATCCATTAATTATCGTAAGCTAAACCTAAAGCTCAATCTGTAAATTTTTCGTCAGAGAGCATTAGCTACCATTAAACATTGTTAAATTATATAGTTATAAAGGTGGTATAAAAATCTCATTAATTTTATGTCTCTTTTTGAGATTTCGGCCAGTTACGAAGCTAACTTTTTATTTATTATTTGAAACATCTAAAGTCCCTTTTAATGTTGTTAATTTTGTTACATTGTTTTAAGATATTGTGATCTTATGATATATCTTAGTGTACTCTATTATCTAATGTGTAATTAGATAGTTAACTAGGTAGGTACTGTCTATGTAAAACCTACCTAGTTACTGTCTATGTAAAACCTACCTAGGTACTAACGGGGTACGGTCAAGAGCCCCCCCGGTCAAGAGCCCCCCCCGTCTCCATGTTTTTTTAATCCTTATTTACCTAGTTAAACAAATGAAGAACTACTTAGATAGAAATAACTGAGAGTTGCTAATGTTAGTTTGTTGTATCCGCTAGATTGTTGTACTGCACACTTCATGATTGTTTAATGACCTGGCAGGGGGGTTCGGGGGGCGGCACGCCCCCCGATATACATATATTTTATGTCTAATCAGTAATGAACTACAAAAGTGTCAATAAGGATCAAATAATATAGGTAAATAAGGATTTAAAAACAGGGGGGCTCGTGACCGGGGGGGCTTATGACCGGGGGGCTCTTGACCTACACCCGGTACTAACTATACCTACCTAGATACTAACTACCTACTTAGGTAGGTACCTAACTACCTACTTAGGTAGTTAGTTAGTACCTAGGTAGTTAGGTACACATTTACCTTAATATACTCTCACTATCTTAGGTACGTACCTAAATAATTCATAGTTTATATTTATTCAAATTTATATTTAAATTGATTGAACAATTCTATAGTTTTAGAATTGTTTTAACTTTACAGTATATTGAAACTTAAAAAGTTATGGTTTCTAGAGTGGTTCCGTCCTAATTTATTTTATTTGTGTCGTGTTTTGTGTGTCTTTTATTCCCTAAGTTTTTCTATATATTTTTTATTAATTTTATAACTCTGCATATGTATTTTTTTATTAGGTATAGCATTAATTTTATGAAAAAGGTAAAGGGTTAAATTTTCTGCCGTAAATAAGACAAACATTCTCTCCATTCATTGTTTTGAATGTTCTAACATGTTCTAGAAAGTTCAAACATGTTCTAGAAAGTTCAAACATGTTCTAGGAAGTTTAAACATGTTCTAGAAAGTTCAAACATGTTCTAGGAAGTTTAAACATGTTCTAGAAAGTTTAAACGTGTTCTAGAAAGTTTAAACGTGTTCTAGAAAGTTTAAACATGTTCTAGGAAGTTTAAACATGTTCTAGAAAGTTTAAACATGTTCTAGAAAGTTTAAACATGTTCTAGAAAGTTTAAACATGTTCTAGAAAGTTCAAACATGTTCTAGAAAGTTCAAACATTTTCTAGAAAGTTCAAACATTTTCTAGAAAGTTCAAACATGTTCTAGAAAGTTTAAACATTTTCTAGAAAGTTTAAACGTGTTCTAGAAAGTTTAAACATGTTCTAGAAAGTTCAAACATTTTCTAGAAAGTTCAAACATTTTCTAGAAAGTTCAAACATGTTCTAGAAAGTTTAAACATGTTCTAGAAAGTTTAAACATGTTCTAGAAAGTTTAAACATGTTCTAGAAAGTTTGAAATTGTTCTAGAAAGTTTAAACATGTTCTAGAAAGTTTAAAATTGTTCTAGAAAGTTTAAACATGTTCTAGAAAGTTTAAACATGTTCTAGAAAGTTTAAACATGTTCTAGAAAGTTTAAACATGTTCTAGAAAGTTTAAACATGTTCTAGAAAGTTTAAACATGTTCTAGAAAGTTTAAACATGTTCTAGAAAGTTTAAACATGTTCTAGAAAGTTTAAACATGTTCTAGAAAGTTCAAACATGTTTTAATGTGCTAAAAATATGTTTTATAACCTATTAGGCAACTGAAGTCAAACTAATAAATAAATACGATCGGACGGTTGCATATTTACAGTCGCATAAAAAAGTATATGTACCTATAACAATTACTATTTAACTTTTATTTTAATTAGTATCATGGATACCAAATAAAATAAAAGTTAAACTGTTAATAATTTATCTTGTGAGATCGTAATTGTTGAACCATCCGTCAATTAGGAACATTCCCAAGATTATAAAATCAATTAAAAATAATTAGCTAGAATGAATCTAAGGATTAATTAGTATAATTCAGTATAACTCTCCTACAGTGAAATCCTCTATAGTGAATGTAGAGTCATGAGTAAGGAAGTAGCCTGTATAGTAAACAAATTTTCTTTAGTCTGCAATGGGATGGCCATCAGTTTTAGAGAATTTGTTCACTATAGAGGCTACTTCCTTACTCAGGACTCTACATTCACTATAGGGGAGTTCCAATACCCTATTCAGTAAATTACTTAAATTATGATTACCTCTAAACTAAAGGCAATAAATAACATGTGGTAAATTATATACAATATCATTTAAGCAATACAACTTAATGTTCTTAGCCCCATTGCCTATATCTTAGTGACTGTACATTGAAGACCTGTGTACTGTGTACCGTGTACTGTGTACCGTGTACCCTATAATAACTAAGTTAATTAATTACTATTTCACAACACTCACCCTCACTCGAATAAAAATATTTTAAGAGAGAAAAGCACTTTCATTTATTCCTAATTTTATAAATGAAGAAACAAGGACTAGGACAAGCCCCGAGTTCTCGGACTGAACCACATTTTCGATCGTGTGAGGAAAAATAGAATATAATTTATTGTTATATAACTTCTATATCGATTGGTATCCATGATATTTCACTTCCATCTTTTCTAATCAAAAAAGTTAAGAGATGATTATTAATTTAAATACCTCTGATTATAATCAATATATAATCAAACGAATAAAAAATAGGTTTGAAAAGTAGACAATATTTTTAAAGTAGTATACATTTATGATGTATGGGATTGGTACAAAATGTAGTCGGCAACCCATTTAAAAAAATAGTTTCCATTTCATAAAACATAACGAAAAAGCTGGTAACGAAATGTCCTAGTAACGAAACGTCCTATTATTGCCGATCCCCCCCCCCTAGTAACGAAACGTCCTATTATTGCCGATCCCCCCCCCCTCATTGTCCTGAGGCTACCCTTAGGTAGGCCTTCTTTTTGTTATAATATAGGTTTTGTTTAGTTTGGCGCTCTTTTTCTTCAGCTACCCTTTGTATCTTTCATCAATTTCTTTTTATTATTTCCTCTTCCTTCTGCCTTGCTATATCCATGGATAAGCAGACTGACTGTGTATGTCTCTTATCCATGGGTAAGCAGACTGACTGTGTATGTCTCTTATCCATGGGTAAGCAGACTGACTGTGTATGTCTCTTATCCATGGGTAAGCAGACTGACTGTGTATGTCTCTTATCCATGGGTAAGCAGAGTGACTGTGTAGGTCTCTTATCCATGGGTAAGCAGACTGACTGTGTAGGTCTCTTTATCCATGGGTAAGCAGACTGACTGTGTAGGTCTCTTATCCATGGATAAGCAGACTGACTGTGTAGGTCTCTTATCCATGGGTAAGCAGACTGACTGTGTAGGTCTCTTATCCATGGGTGTCTATTCTTGCCAACCATGCGCTGGGTCGACACGGTTACCTGTGGTAGCTGAGTAGTCGATATAATGTATGGAGCGTACTTTAACTGTTTCCTCTTCTACGAGGCCTTCTTCTCTTCATGTCTCTTTGGATCACCTCGTAGTGGATAGGGACAACTTTTAAACCTTGAATATAATAATAATAATAATAATAACGAAACGTCCTGGTAACGAAACGTCCTTGTAACGAAAGGTCCTGATAACGAAACGTCCGGTCACCTTAAATTTCTAACCGAAAATCAAAACAAAGAGTGTACAATCTTTTTCTTCAGCGTCAGGTTAGTGTTCCGTACAATTGTTAGGAGACTTCTCAATAGTCCGACGCCCTTTTAGTCCGACGCCTCATTAATCCGACGTCCCATTAGTCCGACGCCACAATAGTCCGACAGTTTTATCTTTCAGTGTTATTATTTTTTATTAAAAATAATTAATTAAAACTAACTAATCTAAATAATAAATTAATTTTTTCATTTCTTTCATTTTTCAAAATTTTATATTTCTATTTTATTTTACTTTATTTCTAATAGTAATTTATGATGCAATCCATCACTTTATTTCATTCTTTAATGTAGTTTGTTGTATCCGCTAGTTTGTTGTATTGCACACTTCATGGTTGATTGATGATCTGGCAGGGGGGTTCGGGGGGTGACACGCCCCCCGATATACATTTATTTCATGTTAAGTCAGTAATAAATTACAAAAGTGTCGGACTAGTGGGGCGTCGGACTAATGAACAGTAACCCAATTGTTGCTCACAGAGTATTAAAAACTTTAAAAGCAAATAATAAAATGTATACTGAACTTAATTGTATGCAGTTTGCAGAATAAGGATCCTAGACTTTAGTTCTATAATATTTTGTTATAAACTAATTTTTACACCGGAGCCTGGAGAGGAACTTTAAAGTTTGGATACTAGGTGGCGCTTTTTCATCTTTTTGTACGCTACTTTTTTTAGTTTGAGAGGTAGTGGAATTTTTAAAGTATGACAGTCCTGAATTGCAACAGCAGAAACATCCATTTAAATTCTTCATTTTAGTAAATTTACACTAGAGACTGTAAAATGTGGTGAATTAATTATATTTAAAATATTTAGGTACAACTCGGCAGAATTTCTCCTGTTTTCAAAAGGTAAGTGAAACTCAGCGTTGGGTTTTTTTCTAATTTTCGAGCCTTTTTTAACGTAAAGCAAATTCTTTCTCCAAAAAATGACCATATCCTCCTGAACTGATTTTAAATTAAGATGTTGCAATACAAAAAAAAAATGAAATAAACGTTATGATATATTAATTTTATAAGTGTTTTGAATCTATGATTTTTATTAACGTCTCAATTTACCTGTTTCACCCTAGTTAGTTAGTGTGTCGCAATTTACCTGTTTCACCCTAGTTAGTTGGCGTGTCACAATTTACCTGTTTCACCCTAGTTAGTTAGTGTGCCGCAATTTACCTGTTTCACCCTAGTTAGTTGGCGTGTCACAATTTACCTGTTTCACCCTAGTTAGTTAGTGTGTCGCAATTTACCTGTTTCACCCTAGTTAGTTGGCGTGTCACAATTTACCTGTTTCACCCTAGTTAGTTAGTGTGCCGCAATTTACCTGTTTCACCCTATTTAGTTGGCGTGTCACAATTTACCTGTTTCACCCTAGTTAGTTAGCGTGTCACAATTTACCTGTTTCACCCTAGTTAGTTAGCGTGTCGCAATTTACCTGTTTCACCCTAGTTAGTTAGCGTGTCGCAATTTACCTGTTTCACCCTAGTTAGTTAGTGTGTCGTAATTTACCTGTTTTAAGTCCAAAGAAAAGTAAATTCAAAATAATGTGTCAACTAGGTAGGTATAAACTTTTTAATATTTGAGTAAAGGAGGTAATAGGAGAAACTTATTATTTAAATTTTTATTTAATTTTAACATCATTTATTCAACAACTTGAATTAAGGTCAAATATACAATGTTTTTTTTATATAAATTTCTAACTAAAAATCGAAACAAAGAGTGTAGAATCTTTTTCTTCTGCGTCAGGTTAGTGTTTCGTTCAATGGTTGTAGGTAGGTACGCAGAACATAATAAATTTTAAAAGCATATTAAAAGATATATACTGAACCAAATGTTATGCTATTTTTATATTAATGTTCATAGACTTTAGTTCTACAATATTATGGAATAAACTCAATTATTTCCTTCATTTAAACTCTTTAAAATCATTGAAATAACTTCAACTCCGCAAGTGGATTCTAGTTACTATGGCAACCTGTCACAGTGTCAAACCAAAACAAAGCCTGTCTGTGTTCAGAAGTTTTTCCCTCTTCAATCTAAGTTAATAAAGTAAATAAAGTAGTTATGGTATTGTCTCCCAGTGACGATAATGTGGGTCAATATTACCCACAGGGGGATGTTAAAAATTTAACGATCGAGTGAGTGAACATAGTTATAAACTAACTAGGGTTTATAGTCGGTTAATATTGGTGTATACCGTAAACACATAGGGGACATTATTAAACTCGGAGTTTAAATCATTATAGCCGATCACCCTCTCGTTGTCTCGAGGGGTCTAGGAAAAATCCCCCTGAGGAAAAAATCCCCCTGAGGAAAAAATCCCCCTGAGGAAAAAATCCCCCTGAGGAAAAAATCCCCCTGAGGAAAAAATCACCCTGAGGAAAAAATCACCCTGAGGAAAAAATCACCCTGAGGAAAAAATCACCCTGAGGAAAAGTTCCCCCTGAGGAAAAGTTCCCCCTGAGGAAAAGTTCCCCCTGAGGAAAAAATCCCCCTGAGGAAAAAATCCCCCTGAGGAAAAAATCCCCCTGAGGAAAAAATCCCCCTGAGGAAAAAATCACCCTGAGAAAAAATCCCCCTGAGAAAAAATCCCCCTGAGAAAAAATCACCCTGAGAAAAAATCACCCTGAGGAAAAATCCCCCTGAGGAAAAATCCCCCTGAGGAAAAAAATCCCCCTGAGGAAAAAAAATCACCCTGAGGAAAAATCCCCCTGAGGAAAAAAATCCCCCTGAGGAAAAAAAATCCCCCTGAGGAAAAAATCCCCCGAAAAATAAAGAATATTCTCAAGTCAAAAATAGAATATGTAATAAATATTTTGATACATTTTTCCCAAAATACCAACAAAAGAAGAAAGAGACAAGATCAGAAAGAAAAGCATGCTCTTATTGTATCAAATTACAACAGTTTGAATAAACAAATATACAATTTTTATGCTGTAGCAAACTAACGATACAAAATCTAAAATTTGTAAATAGGCTGTACAAAACTGAGAGTTTAAAATAATGGTATGGCCTCAATATAGCTTATAAATGAACTATATACGTCATATTTTTCTACAACATTGCGCAGTCAAATAAAAAAATCTTGATATTTGCGATTCTTCAGAGGAGTGTTACCAGCACTAAGTTGCTCTAAACAAAATTCCTGAAATGATTGTTTCATTACAAAAGACTTTGACGTAGAAGATTTTACACAGTTAAAATTAAATTACAGTCAACTGTACCTTTTGTGATTGTGTCATTTAATTAACCATACATACATGTAACATAATAAATATTATACATAAAGTAGAAAGAAACTAGTTAACTATTGAACTATAGAGTGATGGTAGATGATTAAAACTAGCGATATACAGTATAACTATCAATAGACAAATAAGGCACAGAAATGTTCAAACGATGCCATTCACTTAATATGTATTACCACTTGAATAAACAGTGCAGCAATAAACTGATTTTAACAAGAAAAACTTATTGAAAATGAGCAAAATTTCGTATAATTTTATATCCAAAATTCAATTCATTCAAATATTACCTCTTCTTTATCTTCTACACTCTACGAGTCTACAGCTACTGTGACTATACATATCATAAATTTGATGTTTCTTATTAGGCATTTAACTTGAGACTGATGGTCAAAGATTAAAACTAGGGATATGTAACAATCAATAGAAAAATAGGACACAGATATGTTTTCCGGGGGGATATTTTCCGGGGGATATTTTCCTGGGGGATTTTTTCCTCGGGGATTTCTTCTTGTAGTTATATTGTAAGTTTTAGGTTTTTGTTTAGTTTGGTGCCCTTTTTTTCAGCTTTTCTTTGTATCTTTCCTCTTCCTTCTGCCTTGCTATATCCATGAGTAAACAGACTGACTGTGTAGGTCTCTTATCCATGGGTAAGCAGACTGACTGTGTAGGTCTCTTATCCATGGGTAAACAGACTGACTGTGTATGTCTCTTATCCATGAGTAAGCAGACTGACTGTGTAGGTCTCTTATCCATGGGTAAGCAGACTGACTGTGTAGGTCTCTTATCCATGGGTGAGCAGAGTGACTGTGTAGGTCTCTTATCCATGTGTAAGCAGACTGACTGTGTAGGTCTCTTATCCATGGGTAAGCAGACAGACTGTGTAGGTCTCTTATCCATGGGTAAACAGACTGACTGTGTAGGTCTCTTATCCATGGGTAAACAGACTGACTGTGTAGGTCTCTTATCCATGGGTAAGCAGACTGACTGTGTATGTCTCTTATCCATGGGTAAGCAGACTGACTGTGTAGGTCTCTTATCCATGGGTAAGCAGACTGACTGTGTAGGTCTCTTATCCATGGGTAAGCAGACTGACTGTGTAGGTCTCTTATCCATGGGTGAGCAGAGTGACTGTGTAGGTCTCTTATCCATGGATAAGCAGACTGACTGTGTAGGTCTCTTATCCATGGGTAAGCAGACTGACTGTGTAGGTCTCTTATCCATGGGTAAGCAGACTGACTGTGTAGGTCTCTTATCCATGGGTGAGCAGACTGACTGTGTAGGTCTCTTATCCATGGGTAAGCAGACTGACTGTGTAGGTCTCTTATCCATGGGTAAGCAGACTGACTGTGTAGGTCTCTTATCCATGGGTAAACAGACTGACTGTGTAGGTCTCTTATCCATGGGTAAACAGACTGATTGTGTAGGTTATCCATGGATGTCTATTCTTGCCATCCATGCGCTGGGTCGACACGGTTACCTGTGGTAGCTGAGTAGTCGAGCTAGTGCATGGAGCGTACTTTCACTGTCCCCTCTTCTACGAGGCCTTCTTCTCTTCATGTTTCTTTGGATCACCTCGTAGTGGATAGGGACAACTTTTAAACTCTAAACTATTAATGTTTATCATTCTTGTTAACTACAGAGTTGTCCTCAAGAGGTTGTCCTCTACAGACCTCATTTCAGCCTCTCCAGTCACTGAGGCTAGCACACTCATCAGGCGTGAGGCTCAGCCTCATGAAGATTACAAGAGAGATGAGGCCTACAGTGAGGCTAAGGAAATAACTTGGATGAGGAAAATAGAGAGGTGAGGGTGGTATTCAATATTACCTAAACGCCATGTTTCAAAGTGTGGTCAGAGTCGCCATTTCCAGTCACCCGGTGGTCACGTTAAACAAGATTCGATGAGCTGATTACCATACCCTATGTTACTGTCATGATACAGTAAAATAAGGTATGGTAATGAGCTGATAGAATATCTAGTTTGACGTGACCACCGGGTGACTGGAAATGGCGACTCTGACCACACTTTGAAACATTGTCTAAAGGCTGGTTTAATCGTTCAGATCAATCTAAAATCCAATCTTGAGATCTGATCGAAACGATATATCAGATAGTCTAAATAGGTATTTTGCTAGTACGATTGATCTGTAGTTCTTGCTTGATTTTTGGCTCCACCCACTCGTCCAATTACGGTTCTAAGTCCTTTCGCCGAAAAAAATACAATTATTCACCTTAATAAGGTATACTTATTTTACAGTAAAAAACAGTAAAGTATACATTTTGTAACTATCAAACCTGGCCGGAGAGGAGGGGGGAGGATCAAGCTTACCCCTTCCCCTCTCCCAACCGAACCGTTTACCTAACCTCCCAATATCTCTTTATATTTATAATGTATAGTGTTTTTCACATTTTCGGCGAATTTGTTTTCGGCGAAAGGACAGTCATCCCGATTACGATTCAATGATTATAATCCATAGCGATATCTCACGTCTAAATACGACGGAGTTTTCATCAGATCTGTGATTTTACGCTCGATCTTAGGATTTTTTTTATAAAGGCCCCTGCCAGATGAAGCAAGCCTTCTTTAAATAATTAGGATTTATCTTAGCATTTATCTTAGGATTTATCTTAGGATTTATCTTTGGATTTATCTTTGGATTTATCTTTGGATTTATCTTTGGATTTATCTGCACGTGTAAACCAGTCTCAAATACTTTCATGTCTAGGTACTGTCAAAGAAAAGTGTAGCCGTAATGTTTTTCAGACAGTGTACTGATTTCTAAATTTAAATTTTACTAATTGTAATATTTGTAGATATTCTAAAATTGGTCTGGGTACACGACGACAAATTTTGTATGATTTGAAAATTACAAAACTGTGACTTTTGACTCTTTGCTTGACTCTTTTTTTGTTAAGCCACGTCATTTTACTTAGTGAAACAGGATACAGTAACATATAGGGTATGACAATCAGCTGTTCGAATCTAGTTTGACGTGACCACGCGTGACTGGAAAATCTTAAAAACTGTATTGATTGCTCCGTGAATAATATGCTTTGTGGTTAATAACTAGTTCATTTTTAATCGTTATGGTTCAATTTTTCCCTATAATTGTATTTTCCTTAAAATAATATAAGTATATACAGATAAAACTTTTATTATTTAGATATTTTACTTACATTTATTCTTGGAAAGTTTCCAGTGGACTGGCGACTCTGACCACACTTTGAAACATGGGACTACCTTTTAGACTTAGCCACTATTAAATTAATTTTTTTTCTTATCAATTACTAACTAGGCATTGGTTAGGATGTATTTCCATTATTTTATTCCTTAACTGTTATTCATAGGAACTACAATTTAGCAGTTAACAAGCACTAGTTTAGGCTCCTATGAAGCATATTTTCAAGACCCTATTTTTTATAGATAAGTTAAAGAAATTAACAATAAAAACACACCTGAATTATATCTATATATTCAACTTTGAGGTTCAATCGCCATTTTCGCTTTTCTTTTGTACGAAACCCTTATAAAATGACTTTAAACTTCTCGATATTAACATGCAAATACGAGGAATTACGAGCCGCTCGGTTACAAACAAGAAATGTGTTGTTGTGGTGACGTCATATTTTTATGTCGTCTACTAGTTACTATACCCGTTATGTTCCTGTATCCTCTAGTGGAAATACTAAATCTTTAGGCAGTGATTTAAGTTTTTTCTTTTCAGTCCCACAGAAAGAAAAACAGGGGGGAAAAATGGGGGGAAAGAGTGCAGACTGTACACTGTGGTGGAGGTTAGTGAGGGGGGGGGGGGGGAGTGGGGGGTTAGTATAGTGGTAGAAAAAATGAGGGGAAAATTTCATGTCTATAAAGAAATGAACTTCATTTTATAAATGCTTAAAATTTACATTTTTTCAAAGGACAGTTAGTTTGAAATAAAAATAATGAACACAGTTTAACGATGCACAATTTTCTATTTTATTATTTCAATAGGAACAAGAGGGAAATGAAGCGAAGAAAGGAATTGAAAGGTAAGGAGAGCGAGATGAAATATTAAAATAAAAACTATATGTTGCTATAAGTCATAGTAAATAAATATTTGTAAAGAATGCTAAGTACAATGTTGGCAAATACTTAGACGTGACCGCGATTAATACGAATGACGTCACACAGAGTATTTTCTATTAGTTTTTAAATAAGAAATGTGTTATTATTCAGTTAAACGTGCATTTTCATGGAAATTAACTTGCATAAATTGTTTCTATCACGTTTTACACTCTATTCACTTATAATATTCAACTAATAATACTTATAATATTTGACAGTACTCTGTGTGACGTCATTTGTTTACATAGTTTCTGAAGAACGGACCAAGTTTACAGTCAATGAATTCGAAACGTAGCTTACATTCTTTATTTATTTACTTGGCTATAAGTGGCAATAAATAACTCTTAGTAAAGTGACATACAGTTGCCGCCAGCAACAGAAGCGAAAATAATCCTCAGCATATGTGACTGTTTTTGAATTCACTGTGAGACGTGACATACTAGAGAAACAGAAGTCACGCGCGGTCGCGGTTGCCGCTGTCTGATTTTCTTCTGCCATACATGTAGGCGGGTCAGAGTAATCACATGTGAAGCTACGGCTGCTGACATTCTATACCGCGCATGGCGGCGAGAAAACGCTAATGTTCTGTCGAGCAGCATGAAAGAAAACCGAACTGGAGATCAGTTTGCCGCTCACAGTATGTCGGGAACAAAATTTCGCGGTTTACCGCTGCCGCACGCGGCGCTGGAAAACTGCGATAACACACAGCATAGTAAGTCATTAACCTTAGGCTCATTCTTTATTAGCAGATAAAACGCCGCGTTTTTCAACACCGTTTACGCCTCTTCAATTAATCATTGTTAAATGAATGGAAAGCAAGTTTGCAGTCTATACTAGCGTTTCTACCGCTTTCCATTCATTTAACCGTGATTAATTGAAGAGGCGTAAACTGGGCTGTGAAAATGCGGCGTTTTATCTGCCAGTATAGAATAGGCCTAACTCTCTCTTTTTTTCTCAGTTCCCCCGTTTCTGTTTTTCTCATCATGGCAGACTTCGCACCAACGGAATTGTGAGTAAAAAAAGTATTTTCATTACCTTCGCAAATTCGCAGAAGGTTATATTTTACCCAGCATTTATTTATTTACTTATCATCTTGCTATTGGCATAACTCAAAAAAGTATTCTACCAAATTGCCTGAAATTTAGTGGGATGATTGGTCAATGTCCAGGAACCATTTGGTTAGATTTTTGGAGTGAATCTGTAGATGTGGCACATCAGCAAAGTTAAAGTTGAGCAATATTCACTTTTCGAGAACTGTGAACCTGCTTAAGTGTCAATTGGCTATTTATTGTAAAAAGACTATTAATTTAGATTATTTTTTAATCGAAAAAATAACCACGCGGATAAACCACTCATCTGAAAAAAGCTCAAGTGTTAGAAATACGAATAAATAACATTTCGATAAATCGTGGGAATTGAAAATCCTGAATCAGAACTTAAATCATAGGTTTATAAAAAAGATGGGGAGACATTATCTATTTAATAAAAAGTCTATCATAGATGATGCTGTTCCTGCATTTTTATACTTTGGAGAATTGTGCTGTTTAACCCGTACATGGTTGCCCAACTTTATAACTGCTGATGTGCCACATCTACAGATTGCTGTCCCAAAATAAGGCCACCCTCCTAGTACGGGTTAATTGGTGTAGAAAATCTATTTTGGGGTCGGTTTTTCGCTGCGCAGATGTTTCTTAAATAAAGAACCTGTTGAAATAATAAATTAACTTCATGTTCCTTTTTCCAGAATGGGCCAGACGGATGAGTATCAGATGGTCCTCTGTAGATTATCCTGGCGCCCCAATGGTGAACTAAGGGTCAGTCCCGACTTTATTACCCCGGGGGACGGGCCTTATAGGTGAGTAGTTCGATGGAAAAAGCGTCAAGGCGTTTTTTCCCCCTACAAAAATGCAGCTTGAAAAAACGTCCGATCAATAAGTGTGCCTACAAATCACATGAGTTTATTTAAGCGTTTTTCATGCAGCATCTTCTTTGCTGCGGCATGAGAAAAACGCCCGCGTGAAAGGGTCTTAGGTGATTCGTGAATTAAAATATTATTGGGTATAACTCTTTAATGGCTTTAATTACCAAGTGGTACAGTGAAACGCCTGAGTTATGAAGTATTGGTTCCTCCATAACTCAAGTGCACTAGATAGTTTTCTGATTAAAATCATAGAAAACTATGGTCATAGAAGGGTAACTATGACGCAATTCTTGACTTATATAATTTTCTATAATTTAAACATAGAAAACTAGTTCATAACTCAGGTCCTTCATTACTCGAGTGATTCATAACTCAGAAGTTTTACTGTATAAACTAGAAATTATCTAGAAAAAATGTAAGAAATGATTAGGTTATTGTTTAATACTTCGATTACAAAATGGTACAGGTATCACACAGTATACGTACACTTTTCTACTTAATCATACCAGTACCTAAAATAACGCAATTTGTAACTAATATACCACTAGTGTCAATTTGAACTCAATCTCCATGACCGAAAACAGTAGATTGCTCGTTAATAGGGTATATACCCCTTAGGAAACACATCACTGGTGAAACGGAGACGCACTACCAGTACACTATAAAAAATGTCTCCAAAAGTAGAAGCTGTGGATGGAGGAAGAAAGTGTCACGCCGTCAAATAAAGGTAAGGGGATTAATAGCACATTCCCTGCAGTTGCCAAATATACGAGATTAATAAACATCGAAAGGAGAATGTGCATAACACAACCTCTCAAGACTACAGCCACTGAGGCACTGCAAGTGGTGAGTCAGTGGCCCTCAAATCCTTATTTTGTCTTTACGTGACTGGCAATCTAGCGTCAGTTCAATGGAGAAATGATATAACTGAAACAAAATAAGGTTTTACACCGTCTTCCTTAGCGTCCTGCAATCGCTGCAACACTTCCTCTCTCTAGAGTAGTTTATCATAACACTATGACTGAAATAAAATTAGGTTTTAAGCGTCCTGCCGTCGCTGCACAACTAGCTCTCTCTAGTATATAATATTATAACTCTATGAGGCACTGGCAGACTGGCTTTAATCCATATGTATTATTACTGAGGCCTCTCCCACTGCGATGTCATACGTATACATTAACGCCAGTACCTCTGTGGCTGTAAAAAATATCACCTTCTAATTTTTCTAATACGTCTCTGTTCTCAGTCCCCCCACAGAGTGGGTGAAATGGCCCCCCTCCCTCCGAATGTTTCCTTTACCCTGACCGTGTGTGGGGAAATCACCAGATTGCGTCACTGCACTAACGGGGCAAATATTTACATCACTTACGCCATTCACCTGCCGCCAGGTGAGGAAAGATAGACAGCCACAGTAGTCGTTAGGTGGGTATTAACGGAACCAACATACCTGTTAAGATTGACATGTGGTAACACCCAATTTGCGACTACTGTGGTTGTTTTAGTACCTAGACGTGATGAAAGTTTGTGAATAATAGTTATATATAGGAGAAAATTATTAATAACTCTAACTGAAAAAGAGGAGAAGTTGATAATATATTAAATGTTTATAAAATAATTATATTTTGACTACAAGAAAGTTGAATGTAAAAGATTGTAATCCAATATAGAAATACAGTGTTTGATTTAATCGAATATTTTTCACTAAACTTAGAGAAAAACTTTGAAGTGCTTTTGTATGAACAGCAATTACTGATTTCTAGGTTGGTACTGCGTAGAAGGTGTAGAATCCACTGAAGGAATGTCTCACTCGAGTCTCACTACAGCAGACAATGGAGAAGTGGAGACACTATCAAGTACCACTGGAGACACAGAAACAGTTTTCAGTCTTCCAATCAACCTAACTCTAGCTGCAAAAATTACCAGTGAGTGGCGCATGTAATCCCGAAATAAACATTAACTTGGGAGCCGGGAATTGAGCCCCGAGACAATTGGGGGTCTCGAGACAATTGGGGGTCTCGAGACAATTGGGGGTCTCGAGACAATTGGGGGTCTCGAGACAATTGGGGGTCTCGAGACAATTGGGGGTCTCGAGACAATTGGGGGTCTCGAGACAATTGGGGGTCTCGAGACAATTGGGGGTCTCGAGACAATTGGGGGTCTCGAGACAATTGGGGGTCTCGAGACAATTGGGGGTCTCGAGACAATTGGGGGTCTCGAGACAATTGGGCCCATAAAATAATGTGACAACAGACACAATAAAGTAGTGTTTCTTCGTAATTACAAAAGCAATGGACTTCAATTATGTTAATACAGTAGACTCTAATAAAAAATGGACTCAGATGTTTTCCGAAGTTCTACGATTTCTCGCTTTTTTATATAAAAGCATGCATACATGTATAGTATTTAACTTTTAGTTATAAAGCTTTTTCAAAATTGGACAATCTTTGCAGTGTTCACATTTTCCTCCCTTTTTTTAGTGCAATCTTGATTTTCAGAACTTATACGCCTAAATTTATTTCAAACGCGATCTTGCTCTAATTTTATTATATGTATACATTAAAAAAAAGGAAGGTGACGGTATTGAGTCTTGCTGTGCATCGCTCTGTACCCCCTTCAACTGCATTGGTGGTACGAAGCAGATCTTACATGTCACGGTTGTAGATACTCCAGACACCTGCTTTGATTCGTCATTTCTCCAGAATGGCCTTCATATCCACCGTTTTTTTATCAGAGTCTACTGCATTAACTTAATTGAAAACATTGCTACTGTAATAACAAAGTAACACTACTTTATTGTGCCTGTTGCTACAGTATTTTTCATGGACTCAATTGGCTTGGGGCTCAATTGATATCGGACCCAATTGTCGGAACTATACATTAACTAACAGTAATTATTGTGTCACATTCTACAAATTATGCATCTTAATGAAACAGCTGATAAATTAGGGTTAAATGGATAAATAGTCAGTTGTACCGCTAGATGGCGTTGCTACAGATTTGGTGACAAATATTATGAACACAAACGTGACAAACGCACGCACGGAGATTGACGTTTGCACCGCTAGATGGCGTAATTATATATTTTAGTAATGTTTTTATTACAAATCTAAAGTTCAATATTATTCTATAACTGATGTTTCAGGACACTTTCCTAGAATATTATTTTTAGTAGGGGTTTAAAGGTCCTCTCCAGGCTCCGAGAAAAAAATGAGTTTATTACATAATATTATAGCACTAAGGTCTACGATCATCATTCCGCAAACCGCATACAATTTAGTTCAGTATATATTTTATTATTTGCTTTTAAAGTTCTTTTATACTCTGTAAGCAAGAATCGAGCGAATCTCCAACCTGACGCTGAGAAAGAAGAATGTACACTTTTTGTTTTGATTTCAAATTTAGATTTTTAAACTAAAAATGAGTTTTTGGCCTTCGTTTAAGATATTAATTGTTTCCAAAAGTATATAAACGTTTCTATAATAAGTTTATCCAAATTTAAACCTTTAAACGAATAATAAATAGATTTATTAAACCTAATACCTAGTTGCCAATCAAAACAAATGGTGTACATTCTTTTTCTTCAGGCGGAAAATTAGAGAGTCGGAAGTCAAATAGGTTTCGTAGTGTTTGGTTTATAAAAATCTTTAAAAGCATATAAAATTAAAAATATGATATCAAATTTGATGGGGTTTGCAGTAAAATGATAAGAAACATTAGCCTCGTTGATTTAATCAATAAAAAAATTTGCTTGGAGGGGACCTTTAACGTCTGCTTCAGAGCCAAAGGCCATATCGCTGATGTCAAAAGGAAATAAAGTTCGAGGGACAGGAAGAAGCAGTCAGAAAGGAAAGTGTCTGCACCGTTAAACTAATTCGTGTCTATTTTTCTAGAGAGCGGATGGCCGAATCTCCTGATTGCAGCTTTCGAAGTTCAGTCGAATGAGAGAGAAAAAGAATTGGGATACGCAGCAATTCGAATACCACTTACCAGTGAGTTAAAACAACCAACACCACAAAGGTTAAAACACTATAGATTTTACTTCTGAAATGTTAGTTCGTTGTATCCGCTAGTTTGTTGTACTGCACACTTCATGATTGTTTAATCACCTGGCAGGGGTATTCAAGGCCATCTTTAGTGTAGCCAGGCCTTACCATTGCTTTGAACAGCTGATCACAAAGCGCGACGTATCCATTAATTTAGATAGGAATAAATAGAAAAAAACTGGTTGAATTCTCCTTTAATTGACTAATTTTTATAGTTACGAGTGGATTTTTTATTTAATTTTTTTACAGGGTATTCTTTAAAATCTCTGCTATCGACTAGAATATTTCTTTACCGTAAATTTTAATTTTTAACAGTGAATATTTTGAATTACCTAAATTTGTCACCAGTGATTTTCACATGAATAATATGTCTATAAATTACAATTAATTATTCTTACTACAACTGTACGTGCTGTACCTAACTAAGCACATGAGATTCTCGAGAATACACTGTGAAAAATTAAATCAAAATTCCACTCGTAACTATAAAAATAAGTCAATTAAAGGCGAATGCAACCAGTTTTTTCCATTTATTCCTATCTAAATTAATGGGCAATTCGCGCTTAGTTAAGATTTTGGCGATCAGCTGTTCAAACAATAAACGCCAGAATGGTCCGGCCTGATCAACTATAGATGGCCTTGTCTATGGGAGCGGCTACATACATATACCATTATATTTATCATAAATAAGCTGCAATTGTTCATGTGAAACCCATAAAAAGATGATAGATTATCCACAGTGGCAGTATTTCTTTGCAGGTGATGAATCCATTTCCAGCTCACCACTGACTTTACCATCAGTCACATCACCACAACAGCAACTCGTGAGCTTTTTCTTGCCTGGATGTAGAAAACCACCTTCAGCAGAATACTTTGTACCTAGTGACCAGGAGGTGCGGATAATGACGTCAGAATTCATTGCTTCACCATGATTGAAACTATTGCAGTAGAACTATTCTAAGTCCTCTATAGTGACTGCAGTCTCCTGAGTTAGGATCCTCTATAGTGAACATTGCAGACTAAAGAAAATTTATTCACTATAGAGGCCATTGCCTTTCTCAGGAGACTGCATTCATTATAGAGGAGTTCTACTGTGTGTTGATATTAGGTACCTAGAATTAAAATTTTACCAGCAGAAAATAATGAGCTGTTGTTGTAGGTACTGTAACTGCTAACAAAAGTAAAAAGTACTTTAAAATGTGTAATGTATATGTTTAAGAATATCAAAAACCACCAAGCCTATCAAAAACCACCAAGCCTATCAAAAACCACCAGGCCTATCAAAAACCACCAGGCCTATCAAAAACCACCAGGCCTATCAAAAACCACCAGGCCTATCAAAAACCACCAGGCCTATCAAAAACCACCAGGCCTATCAAAAACCACCAGGCCTATCAAAAACCACCAGGCCTATCAAAAACCACCAGGCCTATCAAAAACCACCAGGCCTATCAAAAACCACCAAGCCTATCAAAAACCACCAAGCCTATCAAAAACCACCAGGCCTATCAAAAACCACCAGGCCTATCAAAAACCACCAGGCCTATCAAAAACCACCAGGCCTATCAAAAACCACCAGGCCTATCAAAAACCACCAGGCCTATCAAAAACCACCAGGCCTATCAAAAACCACCAGGCCTATCAAAAACCACCAGGCCTATCAAAAACCACCAGGCCTATCAAAAACCACCAGGCCTATCAAAAACCACCAGGCCTATCAAAAACCACCAGGCCTATCAAAAACCACCAGGCCTATCAAAAACCACCAGGCCTATCAAAAACCACCAGGCCTATCAAAAACCACCAGGCCTATCAAAAACCACCAGGCCTATCAAAAACCACCAGGCCTATCAAAAACCACCAGGCCTATCAAAAACCACCAGGCCTATCAAAAACCACCAGGCCTATCAAAAACCACCAGGCCTATCAAAAACCACCAGGCCTATCAAAAACCACCAGGCCTATCAAAAACCACCAGGCCTATCAAAAACCACCAGGCCTATCAAAAACCACCAGGCCTATCAAAAACCACCAGGCCTATCAAAAACCACCAGGCCTATCAAAAACCACCAGGCCTATCAAAAACCACCAGGCCTATCAAAAACCACCAGGCCTATCAAAAACCACCAAGCCTATCAAAAACCACCAAGCCTATCAAAAACCACCAAGCCTATCAAAAACCACCAAGCCTATCAAAAACCACCAAGCCTATCAAAAACCACCAAGCCTATCAAAAACCACCAAGCCTATCAAAAACCGTTGAGGCGATGGTGGCGCCATCCGAAGTCCTAAAAATGCGGAGGTTTTCCGTACTAAATAGAATGTAAAATACTTTTTAATTTCGTGTAATGACTGTGAATAAAAAATAAATTTAGGCAAAAAAAAAACTATATATTGACTGGTATATTAAAGGAAATAGAATTTTTTTTATATTTCAGATGTGATGACGTCACTCTTCCTCAACAAATTGAAATGTTATTAAGTGATGTGTACCTAATTAAAGTTCTTTTTCTTCAGATCACTAGACTGAGTAGGTACGGAAATTACAGCGAAAGTAAAGCTAGCGTCGAGACCCGCCTAATGACCATCCTAAGTACAGGGGAAAAAGGTAATGTAACAACTAGGATAAGTTACGAATTATCGGTCAGTACTAAAACTTCGGTCATATAAGAAAAAAACAATATAAAAATTGTTATCATTAGATAGCACTTTGTACTAATAATAACAATTTTTTTCATTTGACCGAAGATGTAGTTCTGTTATATAAATTTCATATTTATACAAGTATACGCTCAACATGCACATAGTTTCTATGATGCACTAGACATAGAAAACGTTAAAGGGGAGACCTCAGTATAAACTCCTTCACTTTGTCAACTAATATTCATTATTGTGTCACATTCTACAAATTACACATCTTAATGAAACAGCTGATAAATTAGGGTTAAATAGTCAGTTGTACCGCTAGATGGCGTTACTACAGATTTGGTGACAAATATTATGAACACAAACGTGACAAACGCACGCACGGAGATTGACGTTTTCACCGCTAGATGGCGTATTAATTCAATGTTTTTGAAAATCAACTAGTTCCAACATTATTCTATTTTTATGTCCTTAACATTCTAAGGTATAAAAGTTCACACTAGGGGTGTAACTCTAGCTTCCTTTTTCCGAACAGATGCTCCTATCTTTTCCACAACAATTTCATCACCAGACGTCAGGTCTGTACTGGAGGAGTTCAGAAAAAGTACCAGAAGATTGAAACTACTGAGAGAAAGCGTGCAGAAGAAATAAATATTAATGTCCTCTACAGTTGACATCAGTTTTAGAAAACTGATGTCAATTCATGGCAGACTGAAGAAAATTTGTTCACTATAGAGGCTACATCCTAACTCATTCACTATAGAGGAGTTCTAATATACAGTGAAACTCCTGAGTTATGAAGTACTGGTTACTTCATAACTCAAGCCACTCCATGTCACGGGTGCACTGGGTAGTTTTCTATGATTAAAATCATAGAAAATGATGGTTCTTGAGGGGTAACTAGGATTCAATTCTTGACGTATATCGTTTTCTATAATTTAAACATAGAAAATACTTCATAACTCGAGTGCTTCAACACTTCGGAGTTCTACTGCATTTAATTTAACAAGTACCAATTACTATTATTTGTAATGAAAACCCAAACGTTATTTTATTTCTCTAAACTTTCAACAACAATCAGAAAACTAATGTAGAGCTCAAGTTACTGTTAAGAAAGGACACAGTGAGTACCCCAATGAGGGCACTGTTAGCAATATAGGGACACAGTGAGTACCCCAATGAGGACACTGTTAGCAATATAGGGACACAGAAAGTACCCCAATGAGGACACTGTTAGCAATATAGGGACACAGTTAGTACCCCAATGAGGACACTGTTAGCAATATAGGGACACAGTTAGTACCCCAATGAGGACACTGTTAGCAATATAGGGACACAGTAAGTACCCCAATGAGGACACTGTTAGCAATATAGGGACACAGTGAGTACCCCAATGAGGACACTGTTAGCAATATAGGGACACAGTGAGTACCCCAATGAGGACACTGTTAGCAATATAGGGACACAGTTAGTACCCCAATGAGGACACTGTTAGCAATATAGGGACACAGTTAGTACCCCAATGAGGACACTGTTAGCAATATAGGGACACAGTGAGTACCCCAATGAGGACACTGTTAGCAATATAGGGACACAGTAAGTACCCCAATGAGGACACTGTTAGCAATATAGGGACACAGTAAGTACCCAGGGACACAGTAAGTACCCCAATGAGGACACTGTTAGCAATATAGGGACACAGTAAGTACCCCAATGAGGACACTGTTAGCAATATAGGGACACAGTAAGTACCCCAATGAGGACACTGTTAGCAATATAGGGACACAGTAAGTACCCCAATGAGGGCACTGTTAGCAACATAGGGACACAGTGAGTACCCCAATGAGGACACTGTTAGCAATATAGGGACACAGTAAGTACCCCAATGAGGACACTGTTAGCAATATAGGGACACAGTAAGTACCCCAATGAGGACACTGTTAGCAATATAGGGACACAGTAAGTACCCCAATGAGGACACTGTTAGCAACATAGGGACACAGTGAGTACCCCAATGAGGACACTGTTAGCAATATAGGGACACAGGAAGTACCCCAATGAGGGCACTGTTAGCAATATAGGGACACAGTAAGTACCCCAATGAGGACACTGTTAGCAACATAGGGACACAGTGAGTACCCCAATGAGGACACTGTTAGCAACATAGGGACACAGTGAGTACCCCAATGAGGACACTGTTAGCAATATAGGGACACAGTAAGTACCCCAATGAGGACACTGTTAGCAACATAGGGACACAGTGAGTACCCCAATGAGGACACTGTTAGCAATATAGGGACACAGGAAGTACCCCAATGAGGGCACTGTTAGCAATATAGGGACACAGAAAGTACCCCAATGAGGACACTGTTAGCAATATAGGGACACAGGAAGTACCCCAATGAGGGCACTGTTAGCAATATAGGGACACCATAAGTACCCCAATGAGGACACTGTTAGCAATATAGGGACACAGAAAGTACCCCAATGAGGACACTGTTAGCAATATAGGGACACAGTAAGTACCCCAATGAGGACACTGTTAGCAATATAGGGACACAGTAAGTACCCCAATGAGGACACTGTTAGCAATATAGGGACACAGTAAGTACCCCAATGAGGACACTGTTAGCAATATAGGGACACAGTAAGTACCCCAATGAGGACACTGTTAGCAATATAGGGACACAGTAAGTACCCCAATGAGGACACTGTTAGCAATATAGGGACACAGAAAGTACCCGAATGAGGACACTGTTAGCAATATAGGGACACAGTGAGTACCCCAATGAGGACACTGTTAGCAATATAGGGACACAGTAAGTACCCCAATGAGGACACTGTTAGCAATATAGGGACACAGTAAGTACCCCAATGAGGACACTGTTAGCAATATAGGGACACAGTGAGTACCCCAATGAGGACACTGTTAGCAATATAGGGACACAGTAAGTACCCCAATGAGGACATTTTTAGCAATATAGGGACACAGAAAGTACCCCAATGAGGACACTGTTAGCAATATAGGGACACAGTAAGTACCCCAATGAGGACACTGTTAGCAATATAGGGACACAGTAAGTACCCCAATGAGGACACTGTTAGCAATATAGGGACACAGTAAGTACCCCAATGAGGACACTGTTGGCAATATAGGGACACAGTAAGTACCCCAATGAGGACACTGTTAGCAATATAGGGACACAGTGAGTACCCCAATGAGGACACTGTTAGCAATATAGGGACACAGTAAGTACCCCAATGAGGACACTGTTAGCAATATAGGGACACAGTGAGTACCCCAATGAGGACACTGTTAGCAATATAGGGACACAGTAAGTACCCCAATGAGGACACTGTTAGCAATATAGGGACACAGTTAGTACCCCAATGAGGACACTGTTAGCAATATAGGGACACAGTAAGTACCCCAATGAGGACACTGTTAGCAATATAGGGACACAGTTAGTACCCCAATGAGGACACTGTTAGCAATATAGGGACACAGTTAGTACCCCAATGAGGACACTGTTAGCAATATAGGGACACAGTTAGTACCCCAATGAGGACACTGTTGGCAATATAGGGACACAGTAAGTACCCCAATGAGGACACTGTTAGCAATATAGGGACACAGTTAGTACCCCAATGAGGACACTGTTAGCAATATAGGGACACAGTAAGTACCCCAATGAGGACACTGTTAGCAATATAGGGACACAGTTAGTACCCCAATGAGGACACTGTTAGCAATATAGAGTAACTAGATGATAGTTTCCCCCAGGGAGGAATAATTACACTATATTCTTTAGATTGACTTTATTTGTCAAGCATGGTAGTTACTATAATATGTATATATGTACACTAAACCTACACAGAAGCCTTACTCTAATACCATATCATAAGAACGAGATAAATGTGAAAAATAACTAGCAAATGGTGAGACAAACATAAAAAGTAAAACTCTACAGACAGAAAAGTTTACAAAGTAGGAATTGGAAAAAATATCTTTGAGTTACTATCAGGGTTGTGACAATGTGCTTTGTAAATTTAAGACTGAGAATTGAACAATCCAGTAGCTCTATAGATAACAAATTAAATGGCTATATAATTGCCATTATAGGCCATTAGTTCTTTAAAAACTGATGGTAAAACATGACAGACTAAAGAAAACTGTTCACTATAGAGGCTACATCCTAACTCATTCACTATAGAGGCTACATCCTAACTCATTCACTATAGAGGAACTCCACCGTACCATTTGGTTCTACACCAGCGGTATGTAGCATTCGATACCATTTCATTTCGTCTGTGATATTCTTGATGTGAAATTAAACGCATATTGTCACAACCCTGGTCATCATGTACGATTGTGACAATATGCTTTTAAAATCATAGATCACAAAATAGATGAAATGGTATCGAATACTATATACCGCTGATGTAGAACCATTCAATACTCTTTAATTCTCTCTAATATTCACAAAGCCTATTGTCACACCCCTAGTTAGCATATCAATCTTCATCAGAAAGCTCCTGCATCATGACATCGGGGTCATCTGGATCATCCACGTCATTGTCAGTAGAGTTGTTGTCTTCATCTTCCTTAGCGAGAAACCTGCTCTTCTTTTTAAGAACCTCCAGCGGTTTTTTGACGTCTAACGTTTTGGGGGTCTTGGTGGGAGAGGGAGTTTTGTTGTCTTCGATGTTTAGGCTGAAAGTGCTAGGTTCCTCTGCGTAGGCTGTTTTGTTAGCACCCCTGCATCTCATCATGTGACGCGCTGTCAAAAAAACGTAGCATGAAAAAAACGTAGTGGAAAAAAACGTCAAGAGTGGAAAAAAACGTGAAGAGTGAAAATTCTTACTTATCGGTTAGTTCCACATGTTCAGATAAATAATATTCTACTCTTACTTCAAATGAAATAGTCTCAATATTTCAAAAATGAAATAACTGACCTATGTGGTTGCCTGATTTAGATGCAAATCCACAGTTGCACACTAGTGGTTCCTTGAGTAGAATGGGTGGTCCAATTTCGTAGACTTTCTTAGTCTTGTTGTGGTTGTGGAACACGTAATTGTGGTGCGGCATCATAACCGCACAAGATGTGGCATACGGACATGAAACACACTTCTGATAGGACCTGCAATGGCAAAAAGATAAGCAAGGTTAATAGAATATGTATGGCCCGCTTCACACCTGCGGTTTTTAATGCGGCGTTAAAACATGCTTTACTTTAAAATGTGTTCACATTTGCGTATTTTTTAACTCTGAAAGAAAAAAACATTAAAGTTTTCATTCAGCGAAAAAAAAATGCAAGTGTGAACACATTTCAAGACGAGCTTTTTTTAACGCAGTGTTAAAAAAAGAAAAAGAATTAAAGTTAATTAAGTACAAGGGACTTCGAAGAAAAAGCAAAAAGATGTGAGGCCTGTTCAAAAAATGACTCTGAAGGAAATAAGTACAAGGGACTGGAAGAAGCAGTCAGGAAGAAAAGTGACTCAATTAGTTGTTTAACTAAGGATTAATACACATAGCTACAGTGTAGACCTTAACTTTAGAAATAGCTTTACTAAGATTACTAGTTTCTAGATGGACAAAGTCTCTGGTTTACAATTATAAACTAATTTTAGTTCATCACTGTTGATGTGAATCTAATCAGCTACAGTAAAACTCATCTATAATGAACATAGAATTCTAAGCAAGGAAGTAGCCTGTATAGTGAACGATAATGCCCTTTATGTTCACTATAGAGGGTAGTTCTCTTACTCAGGACTCACTCACTATAGAGGAGTCTAATTAACAAGAGTTTTAATTAACCAACAACAATCCTAGCGATCTGCAGACGTTTCGTCAACGAATTTTAGTAGAAAGGATATTAATTTATTGAACATAAATTGCAGTTATGTACCTAGTTTGTTCTACCTGCTAGTTTGTTGTACTGCACACTTCATGATTATTTAATGACCTGACAGGGGGGTTCGGGGGGGGGGGGGGGGGGTGGCGGCACGTCCCCCTTTACACAACTTTATGTTAAATTAGTAATCTTCCTACAAAAAAGTTGCTTAACTACCACCATTCCTAGGCTAGAGATCGAGTTGTACCTGTAGTGTCCCGCTTTGTCCATAGGCTCTTCACACTCTTTACACAACTCTTTGCTCTTCACCACCAGGGCATCACAGGCCTCCACTTCACTCGACATGGCTACTAGGGGCTTCACGGGGTACTTCATCTCGTAGTTAGACTTGCCAGAGACTAGAGACTTCTTCTGGATGTAGATGGGTTTGGAGGAGGTGTACCGAACAAGATCTGAAGAGAATGGGTATTAGCTATTATGTATTACTATTTACTAGTGCAGTACCTGTTATTTAAATTATATTCCAATGCAAGAATGTATTATGGATAAACATATTCTGATTAAACAAAAAAATTGTCTCTCAAAAGCCAAAATATAATTTTTTTTAATAATTAGTGTTAATATTATTGTAGCCCGTAGTCATGATACCTCCACAAATGATTTGTTTCTCCTTTTAATATGTGTTTATTGATAAAAGTGTGACACACGGACAGACGCGGCTCTTATTATAGTATAGATGAGCAGATTAATACGGATACGTAAAGATAATATTAGGATTCTAGACTAGCTAATTCTCCTGTAGCTAAAACAGAAAAAAGGTGGCAAATTCAGTAATTAGCTACAGTATACATTTGGTCACTATCAACCAACTGGACCGCTATCCAAACCTTACGAGTTATATTTACGGTGTTTTTATTGTTTCACGAGATATCTAGTCCCTACCACCCGCAAGAAGCACAATCTCTCGTCAGTTCTAGGGTTAGCTAGTTACGAATTATCAGTCTGTACCACATTTTCGGTCATTTAAGAACTAGCTATAGCTATAATATTATCATATCGTAATATTATTCTAGTTGGTATCCATGATACCTGCTGGTATCATGGATACCAACTGAAATAAATAACAACTCTATCGTTTTTTCTTATATTCTCGTGGAGAAAGTAGGAGGAGCTTAGCAAAAAGTCTGGTGGAAAGACTTAAAAAAGCCTACGTGTGTACGGCTCTTTAGAGTGAGTCAGGGTAACAAATCACCTTTGCTGTCCTTGTGAGAGTTGTGCTGTACCATGTGTGCCAGGTTGTTAGCTTTGGACTTTTTCTTGAGTGTCAACTGACAGTGGCTGCAGCGGTAGCCTTTAGAGTGATCCTGGCAAGAAAAAGCAGAGATGAAGCTTAGCTAGTTAATGTGGTTAGAGGGTGTTTGGCAACTATGTAAGCCACTTGGAAATTAAAGGTGATATCAAAAAGATTTCAAATAAAAGGAACCATCAAGAAGCAGTCAGAAAGTAAAGCTACTCCATGTACAGAGTCACCTACCACCAGTCAGTGACAATGCTCATGGATGCAGTAAAGCTACTCCATGAACAAAGTCACCTACCACCAGTCAGTGACAATGCTCATGGATGCAGTAAAGCTACTCCATGAACAGAGTCACCTACCACCAGTCAGTGACAATGCTCATGGATGCAGTAAAGCTACTCCATGAACAAAGTCACCTACCACCAGTCAGTGACAATGCTCATGGATGCAGAAAAGCTACTCCATGAACAAAGTCACCTACCACCAGTCAGTGACAATGCTCATGGATGCAGTAAAGCTACTCCATGAACAAAGTCACCTACCACCAGTCAGTGACAATGCTCATGGATGCAGTAAAGCTACTCCATGAACAAAGTCACCTACCACCAGTCAGTGACAATGCTCATGGATGCCGAAAAGCTACTCTTGTTCACTCACAGTCAAATGATTCAGAATCCACTGTCCTATGTTCCAATGGTGTCCCGGTGATATGATCTTCACACTGAGGCAGAAGTGACACATGACGTAGGGACTGCCTTTGTGTGCCTCTCTGAAATGATCTGCTAGATTCATGTAGTAGGAAGTGGAGTACTTACACACTTCACACTTGTAGGGTAAGTCTGCCTCTGAGTGGTTCTTAACCATGTGTGATATCAAGAACTCTTCTCCGTGGAAAGTTATCATGCATATGCGGCAGATTAGAGAGTCGTTCTCAGGATCGTGGACGTTCTTGACATGCTCAGAGCATGTTTCCTCATCGGGAAACTGTAGGACGCAGTACTTGCAGTTCACCATGTCGGGTATTTTGTGCTCCAGAAGATGACTTTTCATGTGCTCGTAGAAGTCGATGTTGTCATTGGTTTTGAAAGAACATTTGTGACATTTCAGCTCACAGAAGTTCACCTCCTTGCCAAGCTTCTCGTCACCTGGGATTTCACCGTAAAAGTAACTGGTCAGTTCAACGACTTGGTCGCTGGTGGTGAGTCGTCCTCCCGAAATTGGAGATGCGACGGATTTGGGAGTTGCCAGTTCAATCGACTTAGTGTCCAAGTCAAATGATTTGGAAGTCGTTAACTCAAACGACTTAGTATTCGCCAGCTTTAGAGGTAACAGAGTGTCTGATGAGTTGACAGCGGGGTTTTCTTTTTTCTCACCATTTTTACTTGTCGCGATGACGTTTTGCACAACAGACGGGCTTTCGTCTGGCGAATCCCGTCCGACAGCCTTCTCTACACTATTTACGACAGCATCTGACGTAACTTTTGGAGACGGTTGAGTTATTGGAGTGTCCACTTTTTGAGTGGGTTTTGGCATGCTGTTCTTCATAGAAATCATTTCCGGTACAGTGACGGCCATTTCTAGCGTAGATGGACTAGTTTGAGGACCTCTGGCCATTTTATTGGCATGTAGGTACGGTACGACAAGGTTTGACAGATCAACATCTATGGGCATGTTGACACTAGCCTGCCGCGCTCTAACTGCCGCATCAACATCTACAGACGGGTGTATGATGGGCGTGGTGGTGAACACTACAGTGGTTGATTCTGGCATAGGGTGGGTGTCTGCTTGTAGGGTGGGTATTTCGTCCGCTGGAAAATTAACCTGAGGTACGTTTGATTCACGCACGTACCGCCACAGTCGGTGTGGATTTACCGACACGTAGTCAAGAAAACTCAGAAGCCCGTAATCTGAAAAAATCGAAATTTCAATAGAAAAAATAAACACAGATTTCAATAGAAAAATAATAGAAATTTCCCTCAAATTACTGATAGAACAAATTTGGCAATTCAAATTATAATTTTTTCAAATATTAAGAATTGATCTGCCGATGAATTGAATTCGGATTAAAAAGAATGAACCATTTTTTATCTAGGACACGTTTTAATATTCGATTTAAGTGAATATGGACACTAGTATGATAAACAGTAGGGATGGGACGATACCTAAATTTTCACAGATACCATGCCAATACAGAAGATTTTGACCGACACAGAGAAAAAATGCCACTACCGGTAGCTACTTCATCCCCAATAAATAGTTAAGATTCATTATAAATTTTGACAGCAGTAGGTACTCACAGTTGGTTTCTCTGACCGTCAGGTAGGCAATGTGGTTAGTCATGTTGATGTAGGAGTGAGAGGGAGATTTGCCGTAAGTTTCTCGCCAGCACAACTCATCCAGTATGAGTTGCACTTGCTCAAGGTTGAGAGTTGAGAGTGTGTTCTGAATGGGAGAGAATTGCTACTTATTAGCTATTTCAAAATGTACTTAACTAGCTACATAGAGATGTTAATTGTAGATAAACTGTTTGAAAAGTAGAATTGGTCAATAGAATATCGAAATGATAACATCCAAGCTTAATAGGTACTAAACTTTCACTTCAGTAGCTACATATAGGTATGATAAGTTCCCCATTTTGATAGTATATGATCAATCTTATTGTAAACTGAACATATTTTGGTGACAGACAGCTACTGTGTCCTATTGGCTACAATGTACACTCACCTGGAACATTTTAGGAATATGTTTTCTAAGGTAGGCCATTATTTTACTGTTGGAGTTCTGAGAAGAGTTCTCACAATTTTGATTGCAAAACACAACCTGAAAAAGAGAATCAAGTTAGAAATATCACCGAGAAGAGTAAGTTCCGTGTTATTGGGCAGTTCCACATTTTAGAATCTGCAAGTATCATGGATACCAACTTAAATAATTATATCGTTTTTTCTTATATTCTCGTAGAAAAAGTAGGAGGAGCTTAGTAAAAAGTCTGGTACAAAGACTGAAAAGCCCTACATGTGTATGGCCCTTTAGAGACGTTAGGTGGAGGAGTAACGATATTTTGAAATTTAACAGAGGAACAATCCAAAATGTGTAGTAGATTCTTGTAGCTTTACCGAGATATAACTGAGGATTAATGAGATTTAACCTGTCTTAGTATGAAATACTGATGGAACAAGGAAAATTATTCTATTATTGTTAGCGACAAGGTTAATTTTTAGCTACATGAAAAACACATTTTAAAGTTTTGTGGCATAGGCCACCCTTCATCCACTAAACGCGTCATGTTACCGCTTACAAATGCCACCTAATCTGAAAAGGTTCTATAATTATTTTATAATAATAATTAAAAATATGTATAATATTTTTCACCAAAAACGCATCATATGTAGACAGCTATGCAAGATGCTAAATAAACTCACATTGCGATAGTTCATTGCGTTATTCTTAACGGGAAAGTACACTAGTAACGGTAGTAACTTTTTTCTAATAGGATGTTAAAATAAACTCACATTGCGATAGTTCATCATAGGCAGACACGTTCTGTCAACACTATAGTCGCAGACTATCTCGGCACTGTGGTGTACCACAGACAGAACCGGCTTCAGTATCTTCATGAACCGCTGGGTTGAGTTGGTGGTGTTTTGCGGTGACGAGGCAAACAGTCGATAGGAATTAGTCTTCCTATCGTACAGACCCATTATTTCGACCTGAAAATGATTAAAAAAAGAAGTAGGCAAGTTTCTAGAGCCAAAACTCAAGAATCAACTCCTAAGCTGTAGCTATTTTCAGTTACTCACTTTCAATATTGGCTTAACATGTTTTCAACGAATACTTTCTCAGCTATACATGATATAAATAATAAATTATGATATGAATGAGAACTAATAAATCATGCTGAAAAACTCTAAATAGAGCCAAGATTGGCTTGAAGCAGATTTTTTGGGCTATTATGGCACACACAAAAGAGAATATTTTGTGGAATTGTCTGATTTTTTATTAAAAAGTGAAAAAAAATATATTTTGTGATATTATGGATAAGTTTGGCAGTCTTTACAACTCACCTTAACAGCTTTCTTGTTGCCAGAAGAGGTAGTCGTTCCTAGCGACACAATTCCCAACTCCACAGAACTACCACCGGCTCCTAAGTCGTAAAGTTTGTCGTTTAAAATGACTGTGCAGATACATCTGAAGTAGTTGAACGCACGACTGATTATCTCGCAACTGACTTTCACCCAGTTCTCAACATTTTTAATAGTCGTTTGACAGCTCCAGTGATAGATTAGCTTGAGCACTGAAGTTGACGACATTTTCTCTTTGAGTCCGATGGCGAAAATTGATCCGGAGAAGACGGAGATGTACTTTCTCCCGCCCTGACAACATTCCATCATCCAAGCGTATCCCCCACTGGGAGGTAAAGGTGATGAACTGTGCGACAGAACGAGTTTGATCTCGTTCCCAGTCCTATGCTTATAACACGACATTCGGTCTTTCAAAAGACGCATCTTGAACAGCCACTCCACAAACTCTTTCTGGTTCCTCATAAGAATGTTTTTAACCATCAAGTCAAGATCTTTCCTATCTCGTACAGCTATGGCGACAGGGTGCATGTTGAAAGGTCTAGCGAGAATGTTCAGTAGCGGAGTGTAGCTTATGACGGACAGGTAAGGTGATTTTGCAGTGATCTCCTTATTTGGCTTAGCTACGGTACTCGTTTTCTTCTCAGAGACGACCTCTATATCAGGACTAGCTTCTTTCCTTGGAGTCGTTTTGATAGGTTCTGAAACATTAGATTGAACCGCTGGACTTTTGCTAACGGACGTATTGAGGATTGTATTAATGGTGGAATTGATAGCAGACTTTGCACTAATGGGAGTAAAAGGAGCAATTGGTAATTTAGTAGCACTAATTGGAGGAGTGGAAGGGGTAAACTGTCTGAAATTTGCTGATAGTTTCGGTTTCTTGGAGTCCTGGTAACTAGTTCTAGATACTTTATTCAATGAATTCGTTTGGGGGTAGCTAAGTTGAGCGTTGGTTCTCTTGGTTGAAATAGAACGACTTGGGAACAGATTGCTCTTTTTTCTAGCATTTGTTGTTGTCTGGTTTGATACAGCTTCAGATGGAGAAGAGGAATCTAGAAAAGAATTATTATTTAGCGTTATTAGAGCTACCGTATGACCACCAAAAATAAACAAATTCAAAGTTAAAGAAGCTTGCTACTAGTAGAAATATATGTAGTAATTTGTATCTTTAAAAGCTACAGTGTTTTTATAATATTTATTCATTATTATGCTTGCAAATTCAAGTGAATTTTTTTTTCACAACAATTTGAAATCATGAGGGATAAAGAAACCTTGTTTAAATTTATAAAATAGAGTATTTCTTAGCGGGACATACAAACTGGTCTAGATAACATAGTATCCCACATGATATCTAACAATGGATACAATCAACATAGTATCCCTCATGATATCTAACAATGGATACAATCAACATAGTATCCCTCATGATATCTAACAATGGATACAATCAACATAGCATCCCTCAACATACCTTCCACTGTTCCAAAAGATGTTTTTGACTTAGCATTGCTGTTGGATTCATGAAGATCAGATCTGTTGACTATTTTAGTTTTGCGTTTGGATGGATTGTTCTTGGAGTCGTCTTTACCGTCTGTAGAATCCCCATTAATAGTCGTCTGAAACGAGAAGTGGATGAAATGGAGAGATTGTAGGTTTCCTAATGTAACATGAATTGCGTACATCATTAATTGAACTGAAAATGATTAACCCGTACACGGTTGAGTAACTTTAACTTTGCTGATGTGCCACATCTACAGATTGCTGTCCCAAAATAAGGACATCCTCCATGTACGGGTTAATTGGATATCTAGGGCAAGCTCTGAGATATTGGACACTTTTACATTTATGATAATAAATAACCTAGAAGAGAGTATCCACTATTTTGACTAGGTCAAATTCATATAAATAAAATAAAGGGTGTTTTAGATTCTGTTCAACCGACAACCATACCAAATTACTGACATTAGTGACGATAAAAAAATCTTAATGTGGAGAATCTGTAGTTCATAGCAATCCAACTACACTAGCAAGAAATGAAAATGTTAAAAATGAAAGATTTAAAAACTATTTTTAAATTCTAACTCACCTTCTCTTTAGAAATGAGGTTATTGAGTAGATTTTCCAGCATGGAGAAGGTGTCACGTTTATCAGAAAACTGTTTAATCTGCGCAGTTGACGTCTTTTCAAACCAACACTCCATTTCTAGAGCTGAGAATGTTCCACCACCGCCATTAGCCTCGTGTGATATCTCCATCTTCACAGCTCCCTCATCAATGGTCAAACTAGCGTCATCATCGGAATCATCCGCCATCCTACCATTGGGTAAATTATTTGAAATCCTCTGCCTCTTGCTCACATTTTGAATATTATTGGATTCGTTTTTCCTCTTCATGGCAGTTTCTTTTAATCGGACATTCATAAAACTTGAATTGGAGTACTTTCTATTCTTTGAAGCGACAGATTCTGTGTGATTTCTAAAGTTTTTTGTCGCAATGTCGTTAGTCTCCATTGCAATAAACTTTTCTCACAATCATTATTTAACTCTGATTTAAATTGACTAAAGAACCTGCAAATAATAAAGTATTCATCTTTTATTTTTGTGGATGAAATGATATCAACTTGGCTTGCTTTCCCTCCAAATAGTAAAAATGATTGTCAGATAAAAAGTAGTTAGCAAGAATTAATTAATCTATTATACAATATATATTGATTGATTTAGTTGCCACATCTATGGATCCATCCCCATCAATATTTTCTATTGATCGCTGAGCAATCGATGGATATTTAGAATTGAATATATAGCTATATATATATGGGAAAAACTATGGATTGTTCTCAAAGAAAATATATTGAAAGGAACTGGTGAATATCTTCAACCAATTGCAAAATTGCAAGTAGCGAAGTGTCACCAAACAACCAAAATACTATAATGTGGTAGCTAGAACTACATTCAAATTTTCTATGCAAACAATTCTTAATTTACTACTATAGCTATTTCAATGCATTTTACTGAGAACAGAAGCCAAAATAGAGGATTTCTTGGAGAGCAGTTTACCAGTTCCTGCAGTCTGGTCTTTGTCAGACTGCAGGGACTGGTAAACTGTTCTCCAAGAAATCCTTCATTTTGGCTTCTGTTCTCAGTAAAATGCATGTAAATATAGAAGGAAATTATGGATTGTTTGCACAGAAAATGTTAGAAATGTCCCATAATATGCAGACTGGGGCACTTTAGTTATGGGAGATTCTGAATCTGTTGCTGCAAGTCAGAGAGTGACTCTCTCTCGAATTAAAATCTCTGCAGGAGAAGAGACACATTATGCAGACCCCAGAACATGGAACATTTTCTGTGCAAACAATCCTTAATTTTCTCTTATATTCACATATATTTTTACTGATAACTGAATCCAAAATTTAGGATTTCATGGTGAGCACTTTAGCTGTTCCTGTTGTCTGGATGCAGACTGGTAAAAAACTTAAAATCCAACGACTTTACCAGAATATTATTTTCAATGTAGAAAAATTCCACCTACAAGTCAGTGGAATTTACCATGAAATACAGTCTGGATTTCCGGTGGACAAATGGTAAAATGTTGGTGGATCAGCCAAATTACTAGAAATTTATGGTGGATTTTTTCAGCTTTTTGAAAAAGTCAGTGAAATTTTGTGCACCAAATACAGACTGGGTACCATAAAGAATTAATTCAAAATCTCCTGTACCAGTCTGTATTTGGTTCACAAAATCCCACCGACTTTTTGAAAAAGCTGAAAAAATCCACCATAAATTTCCAGTAATTTGGCTGATCCACCAGCAATTTCACAATTTATCCACCAAAAATTAATGGTAACATAGGAATAAATAGCTAAAATTCCACCAACTTATCCAGAATATTATTTTAAAAGGGGGAAAATTCCACCGACATGTCAGTGGAATTTACCATTAAATACAGACTGGCTCCTGTAGCTAAAGTACCAGGTAATAATAAAGCATGTTTGTGACAGTTATTGTGAGCCCTCCAATTGTAAATGGCAAAAAATATCTAATTTTCTTCTATGCTAGTGCCATGTATAAGAGTATGTCAGTTAAAGCCAATTAATTGGCTTAGATTTGAAATGGTCAAATCTCAGATATGTCTAATTGGCTTTAAATTTTGAATTAATTCCTATGTTCCCATGTTAATTTTGGCTTGAAATCTTCAAAAAATGAACCAAATTGGCTTGGCTCAGATTTTTTGTGAATTTTTGGCTCAAGAATTGGCTTACAATTTTCCAGCCTCTGAAACATGGTGCTAGTGCTACAATGTTATTTTTGAGAGAATTTATGATAATTTGATCAATTTGGAGAGAAATTTGATCAATTTGGAGAGAAATTTAGTGATTTTGGAGAGCTGAAAAGAGAAATGGAGAGTTAATTAGCAATACTATTTTGCTTGGCTAATTTAATAGTAACATAGGAATTAATTAAAAATCTCCTGCAGTTATTAGCTAAATTAATGGTAACATAGGAATTAATTCAAGATCTCCCGCAGAGATCTCCAATTTCTAAAATTCAATCAAAAACTCCCGCAGAGAGTCTTGGAAAAATGTTCCATATTCTGCAGACTGGGAATTTACCTCAAAATACAGACTGGGCTCAGGCCAGTCTGCAGAATATGGAACATTTTTCCAAGACTCTCTGCAGGAGTTTTTGATTGAATCTTAGAAATTGGAGATCTCTGCGGGAGATCTTGAATTAGTTCATATGTTTAATGTTACCATTAATTTAGCTGCGGGAGATTTTGAATTAATTCCTATGTTACCATTAATTTAGCTGCGGGAGATTCTGAATCTGCTACTGAGAGTCAGAGAATAACTCTCTCTCAAATTAAAATCTCTGCGGGAGAAGAGACACATTCTGAAGACTGGGGCTCAGGTATTTTACTATTTTCCAGAGTGGACTAAGTCTTAACTTTAAGAAGTCAAATTTCTTCTTTAAAGTATCTTAAATGTGGCGACCTGGATCTATTTTCTCACTAAACTGGCAACGCCAACTTTCCTGCCACACTTTATAATATGGTGCAGAGCCTTGGAAACCAGTTTGTATTTGATGCACTGAACTCCTCTGACTTTTACAAAAATCTGAGAGTGAGAAATTAGCTGCCAACATTTTTCATCAATTTGTCTAGTCCTCCAATATTTTTACAGTTTCTCCTCCAAAAATTAATGTTAATATAGGAATTAATAGCTAAATATCCTCCAACATAGCAGGATTTTTTTTATTAGAAAAATTGAATATCTCCCGACATATCATTGGAATTAGGCTGGAAAAATGTTCCATATTCTGCAAACCCAGTCTGTATTTGGTGCACAAAATTCCACTGACTTTTTCAAAAAGCTGAAAAAGTCCACCATAAATTTCCATTAATTTTGGCTGATCCATCAACATTTTCCTAATTTATCCACCGAAAATTAATGGTAACATAGGAATAAATAGCTAAAAATCCACCGACTTTGCCACAATATTATTTTCAAAAGGGAAAAAATTCCACCGACATGTCGGTGGAATTTACCACGAATTACAGACTGGCTGCAAACTGAAGCTCTGCAAACTTTAAAAAGATTAAAGATAGAATTATTAATTAGGTCTAACTCCAGTCTGCAGAATATGTGAGATATTTGGGATTTTCTCTCCGAACAATTTTGAATTAATTCCTATATTTACATTAATTTTGCTATGAACACTTCTGAATTAATTCCTATATTTACATTAATTTTGCTACGAACACATTAAGAGATCTCTACGAACACTTAACCAGTTTCTGCAGACCCAGTCTGCAGAAACTGGTAAAGTGTTCGTAGAGATCTCTTATTCTGTTCGTAGCAAAATTAATGTAAATATAGGAATTAATTCAGAAGTGTTCGTAGCAAAATTAATGTAAATATAGGAATTAATTCAAAATTGTTCGGAGAGATTATCCCAAATATCTCACATATTCTGCAGACTGGGTCTAACTCTTAACTTCTTGAATATAAGGTAACTACAGACACGAGGTAGCCTGGTAGGTAGCTACTAGGGTCACGCAGGTAAATTGCGGCCCTTTAATTTTTTATTGCGGCCCTCTCAAAAGAGTCTCTAAAACATTTTGTAACAAAATTACATTAAAATGTTGCATAGCTATCAAAAGAAGCCCAGTGAATGCTATAACTTATTAATTTAAGTTCTGACGTGTGTTTTGAAGCTATGATGTTTCAGTTGTTAGAGGCCGCAGTTAATAAGTGGGCCGCAATTTACCTGCGTGACACTAGGTACCTATTTTACAATTTAAATTTTACCTTAAGGTACCTAAAACTAAAATTTTAAAATTTGACTACTACCTACCTATCTGCATAGTAAAGGTAGGTACTAGCCTCTAAATAAATAAGTAGGAACTCGTAATTAGGTAACTAAGTTAAATTATAAAAGCTAACTAGGTAATATGTTAGCTGTACAGTGCACATCATAGATCATTTCACAACAATATCATCAATATAATCTGCGACAAATATTAACAGCAATCAAATAGAAATAAAAAGTATCACAGTAAATTTCTAAATTATTTAGGTACTAGTAAAATAAAATATTTATAAATAGGTACATTTAACAATAACAACGCCGCCGATGTCCATAACTACATATATAAAGGAGTGAGCGTAAACATTTCTGAGACACAAACACAGAAACTTGCAAAGGGAGAGTGCACCTACGATTCATATTGCCATTAAAGGGGTAGTAGACATACTTAAAATAATGAAGCTTTCTTGGGTGAAAAATGTTGTAATTAGTAGGGGTTGTGATAATGTGCCTTTTAAATCTTGAATATTGGAATATCATAGATGATGTGATTTTTTTCAAGACGAAATGGTATCGAATACTAGGTATGGACATATGGTGACACTAATCACACTATTTATTGAATTCTCATTTACTTTTTAAAGGTCCCTTCCAAACAAATTTTTTATTGCTCTATTCAACGAGGCTAATATGTTTCTTATTATTTGCTGCAAACCCCATGAATTAAATAGTTAGAAGGATACTCGCACTCGACAGAAATACCGACGAAGAAAAAGAAGGTGACGTCACATGGAATACGATTTTGGATTTCAAAGTTCTACTGTTGAACCGTTCTTGCATTGTTTACTTTGGTCTATGTTTAACTAGTCAGCTAGGTATAATGCCTATTCAATGCAGTGTATTTGGATGTTCTGAAAAGCAAAGTAAACAGTCTAGTGTTCAATTCTTTAGATTTCCAAAAGATATTGAGCTAAAAAGACAATGGATTGCAAAGTGCCGACGCAGTGCATAAGTATCTAAAAGCTGAGCGGCGCACCACATTACGGCGCACTACAATACGGCGCACCACTGTACTTTCTATTAATGACCTCAATGTGAAAAACTGTTATGTAGTTTGTTGTATCCGCTAGTTTGTTGTTCTGCACACTTCATGATTGTTTAATGACCTGGCAGGGGGGTTCGGGGGGCGGCACGCCCCCCGATACATCTACCTAACGGCTAACTGATAAGTTTTTATTTACATCTCAGACTGAAAGTTTACAATAGTTACCCCATAAAATTACAATTTTCTATGATGAATTTTATTTTCTATTCCAAATTAAACATCTCAATCAAATAATTAAACTGTGTAGTATAAACATTGTATTCAGGTACCGTCAGGTGTCAGACATAAATTTGATACGACAATTACCTATCAAATTCACTCCATTTGTCATTAATCTGTATTCAAATTACCTATCTAATAGAATGTACAGTGGTGCGCCGTAATCTGGTGCGCCGTACTGGTGTGCGCCGCTCAGCTTTTAGATACGTATCACGCAGTGACCAAATAAATACGGATAATGCTCGTGTATGTTCTCTTCATTTTGAGCCAGTGAAATTTAAAAGAAATTTGAAGTATGAACTTTTAAATATCCCAGTGCCTGCCCAACTAAAATCAATTGAAGAAGATGCAGTTCCTACCTTGCTCATACCTTCAGCATCTCTTCCCTCATCTGTCACTCAAAATGCTGGTCTTGCTCCTCCACATTCCTCCACTAAACTTTGTGAGTTTATGTTGCCATTATGATTATATTATGTATAAGTATAAGTATAACTTGGGTACCTAAATTAAATTCCCATTCTAGGCTAGGTAGGTACCTACCTACCCTATAGGTAGTTCCAGTCTGCAGAATATGGAACATTTTCCCAAAACTCTATCCTCTCCTCTGAGACAAATCTGAGCCCACTTGTAAAAATTTGAGATCTTGGGAGAGAATCTTTGAATTAAATCCTATGTTAGGACCGTACCATTAATTTAGCTGAGGGAGATTTTGAATTGATTCCTATGTTAGGTACCATTAATTTAGCTGAGGGAGATTTTGAATTGATTCCTATGTTAGGTACCATTAATTTAGCTGAGGGAGATTTTGAATTGATTCCTATGTTAGGTACCATTAGTTTAGCTGAGGGAGATTTTGAATTGATTCCTATGTTAGGTACCATTAGTTTAGCTGAGGGAGATTTTGAATTAATTCCTATGTTAGGTACCATTAGTTTAGCTGAGGGAGATTTTGAATTAATTCCTATGTTAGGTACCATTAGTTTAGCTGAGGGAGATTTTGAATTAATTCCTATGTTAGGTACCATTAATTTAGCTGAGGGAGATTTTGAATTAATTCCTATGTTAGGTACCATTAATTTAACTGTCTCTGATTCTGAAATCTGAATCAGCTGAGGCCTGAGAGTAGGTAATTCTATATCAATTTAAGTCCCTGAGAGTCAGGATGTCTTATGCAGAGTGGCCTTATACCTATCTAGTCAGAAATTCTGTTCAAATTCTGAATATGTTTGGATCCTGGACCAAGTAATAAAGTATGGTAATACTGTAAAACCCAAGTAAGAGAGTGTGGCTCTCAGACTTTCCATTTCTCTCTGAAGCCCTCCAAAAATAACCACAATTTTTCTCCAAAATGGGAAATTATTGAAAAATACTCTCCAAATAACATCACAACAAGGAGATTAGATATTTCTCTCATTGAGGAGTTGAAATGCTCAAAAACTATGACCTTTTCTCTCCAGGAAAGGTCATGCTTTATTACTTGGGGTAATACTAGCCAATAATTTGGCTAGTCCAGACTGACAGACTCCAGAGTTCCCTTGGAGAGTAAATTATTTTTTGATGGCTTGTTTTTCTTTATTTTCTCCTAGGTTTTTCAGGTATATTAAAAAAAATTAACATGGTTTGTTGTTGCCAATAATTGCCATCATGTTTGCCACTCTGGAAAATACCTCAGGGCTCAGGCTAACAGATGAATTTTAGAGGCTAAATGCTGAAGATTATACAGTTCCCATCAATTTATTACTGTATTTTAATGTTTGCTAAACTCAAAAATAGAGATTAATCCATCAGAAAAGACCACTTTTTCCAGAGTGGCATGTTTGTAGTTTTGTACATAGCTATATACTAAATTAGGTTCTAGCCTCTAGGCCAGTCAAAGATATATCGTTTGCCATAGAAGATTTTTTATTCTTTTTTACATCCTATCTTCTGTTTGTCCATCTTGCCTTGTGTAGTTCTTATTAAATTGTAATATGTATTTATCAGATTTAAATTTCTTTATTTATCAGATATACCTATTCATCATAACTAATTAAATCTCTTTTCTTACAGGTTCTGCTCTCTCCAGGGAGGATAGAAACAAGTGCAGATCAAACAGGAAAGTGGTGGAAGAGTTGACTGCTTCACAACCACCAGGTAGCTAACTAATACATCATCAATGTCTTAATTCATCATGTTATATGATATTAAATTGAAATTTTTACTATTGATTGCTTGTTGTTCTTATTAGCTACAAAGTCTGAACTTTAAATAATTTAAAGTTGTGTAAGAGGCATCCTATTTTTCTTTTACCTTCATAAGTAGCTACAGCATCAATTTACTTATTTTATTTTTAGCTAAATATAAGAGAATAGTTATGACTCCTATTCTATGTTTGGATTATTTAATTTTGACTTTAAAAATTGATTTTTAGTGTCATTGGTCTGGGGCTTTGATTAATTTTAAACTTTTATTGGGCCATCATATTTGTTTTTATTATTGACTATAAATATATATTCTTTGCTTTTCCTGGGGGCATATACTCCAGGAGATCCATTTGGTGAATATATATATATATAACATGAGATATTCCTGATACCTACTGAACATTTGATACTTACACATCAATCTACGTTTCTACATGACTTCTGTGATTAATATAACTAATTTCTTCAGATTATTATCTTAGTCCGATGTATACAAGCAAATATGTATATAAAATTTTAGAAAGACAATTCTTGTTACAGAAGTAGAGTTCCAGCCCAAACTAAATGCTGCATGGGATACAGCACAGCTTCTGATTGGTAAGTAGCTTTGCTCTTTTCAAATTATATAGCTACTCTGACATTCAAAAAGTCAAGTTGACCAAAAAGTGATATCTAGCTACTACAGCAAGTGCGTTATCAGAGGCAATGTTACTGTACTCACTTCTGTATCAAAATAATATAATTACTTATGCTTTTTATTTTTGTTTTTTTCTTAAGTTGCAGTTTCTAATTATTGATATACCAACAGATTCCGCCTGTGAAGGCTATCATGCAACAAAAACCTCATGCAATGCAGACTACACAAAGTTCACAGTAGAATACCAAACAGTGATGAAACGTCTTGCAAAACTGGAAAAAAAGAATAGTGCGGTGCAAGAGGAAAATAGAGCATTGAAGAGAACCATCACAGACTCAGAAAATTCTCAGGGAACGATCATCAAGAGATTAAAACACGAGCTGTGTCTTGCCAAAGAGGCTGTGGTGAAATTGGATTCATCAATGCAAGAAACTGATGATGAAGTGCGACGCATCTTATCTCAATATTTCACTCCCGTTCAAATAAGTGCTATGGTCGACAATAGCAAAGGTAAAGTTCACAAATGGAGTGAGGAAGATATTGCCAATGGGTTGTCCTTGAAATGTATTAGTTCAAAAGCGTACAAGTTTATCCGTGATGTCTGGAAATTGCCCTTACCATGTCCTACAACCTTGATAAAGTGGACTTCTTCCATCAAATGTGAGCCAGGGTTGTTGAAGTCTGTGTTAAGACTTTTAAAATGTAAAAGTCCTTGTATGTCTGACAGAAGTAGAGTGTGTGTTATGTCCTTCGATGAAATGTCTATCGCCAGTCAGTATGTATATGACAAGGGTAGTGATAGAATTTACAAACCACACAGTAAAGTACAAGTGGTGATGATAAGAGGTTTGTTTGATAATTGGAAGCAACCAGTGTTCTTTGACTATGATTGTAATTTAACAGTAGAAGTCTTCTTTGCCCTCTTGAAAGCTGTTGAAGAAAGTGGATTTATGGTAGTTAGTGTAGTTAGCGATTTAGGGCCTTGTAATCGTGGCTTACACTCGCAGTTGGGTGTATCTGTTGAAAATACTTCAATTGTTAATCCTTACGATACAAGTAGACAGATTCATTTTTTTGCAGATGTTCCCCATCTGTTAAAGCTCATACGAAATAATTTTTTGGATTACGGTTTCATTACACCAGCCGGTAGAGTGGATAGCACTTCAGTAGCTGAACTTGTTTCGTGTCAGACAGGAGACCTGAGAATTGCTTATAAAGTGAATGAAAGACACTTATCTGTAGTGAAAACTGATAGACAGAATGTTAAGGTAGCAGCACAATTACTTTCTAATTCTGTTGGTTGTGCCATACAGTATCTTGGTTATCAAGGTAAAGTTAAAACTGATAACTAGTTGCAGACTTCCAATTTCATTCTCTTAACAGATCGTTGGTTTGATATCATGAACTCATCCGTTTTGAAAGATCGAAATCCGTCTAAAAATGCTTTCACAAATTCCGAACATCAAGTTGAAGTGCTTTCAGAAATGATATCATTTATGGAAAATTGTTCAGTTCAGACAAAAAACTATAACTTACCCTTTCAAAATGGAATCATTATGAACTGTAAATCTCTCCTTTCACTGTTTCAGGAAATGAAGTTGAAGTTTGATATTAGTTTCATTATTACTCGCCGTCTTAACCAAGATATTCTGGAGAATTTTTTTTCCTTGATTCGTCAAATGGGACGAGCTCATGATAACCCATGCCCACTTAGCTTTAAGAATAGACTTAAGAGTTACATATTAGGAAGGAGAACTGTTCTAGTATCGTCTAATGTTAATACAACTCCTTCAGAGGCATCAAGAGTGATGACAAAAAACTTGACAACAGAACAGTTCTCCTTCCAAACGTTTTTGTGGAGATAAATTCAATGTTGGAGAGTGCCTGTCAGCTGATGTATGCAATGAAATATTTGAAGCACAATTATCTTCTGAAATGCTTCCTCATGTTGACGACCTCAATGTTGACCAACTTGATGCTGCTTGTGAGTTTGCAAGTGAAGATTCTCCTGGAATGGAATATTTTCTTGGATTCATTGTGAACAAGTTCTCCAAAAAATACCCATTCCTTGGCTCTGTTGCCGAATTCGAGCCTGATAGTTGGACATCATTTGTCAGTAGAGGAGGTTTGAAAAGAATCAACCAAGAATATTTTGATGATTTCACTTCTATTGAGAAGGTTTTTCAGTCCATACATGGTGAGAACCTGAAAGAAGGTCACAATGCTCTCGAAAAGCTAACCGAACTCTCTTACACTCCGGCATGTAAAGTTCCCAAAGAGGTTGTCCAATTTTATATGAGGTGTAGGATTTACTTCCGTTTAAAATGATTAAATAGAAATATAATTCAAAATAAAAGAAAGAAACTGAACAAGTTCTCCAAACTTATTCATTAATTTTATGTTTAACTTAACTATGAGAATGTGTATTATTATTATTATTTTTGTTAAAATTATATTTTTATCATGGAAATTCACAATTTTCATTTTTTTAAACGCTACTTGCAGTTTTTGAGGATATGTATATTATGAACCACAATATAAAGTTAGTGATTTATGATTTTCATTCATTCCTTAATTGAAGAAATCCACCGACAAATATTAATTATATATATTTCACCATATCGATTTTATCGTGATAAATAGTTCTTATACCTACATTTTTATATTAGAATTTACTCTCTATAGTTCTGCAATATCAATCATTGTTGAAGGAATACACAATCGATCGTAGTCGACACAAATCTAATTATTATTGAATACCATCATAAGTCATAACCATGAATTGAATAGTTTAACTATTTGATTCATGATCTGAGCTAAATTTAATAAATGATTTCATTATTAGGTATATATATAATTATATATTAACATTTACGATGTCTTTAATTATATATTTGATCAAGCAATCTAAAGTTATTTCATGAAAATCTATGACTAAATATTTCCGATGCGAGTATCTGTATACCAGGTGACGTCATGAGTGGCGCGCGTGACGTCACACTTTCACGCAGTTTTCAAGTGCGACTATCCTTCTAACTATTTAATTCATGGCAAACCCCATCGAATTTTATAGCATATTTTTAATTTTTTAGCCTTTTATAGATTTTTATAATCAAAACTCTACAAAACATATTTTACTTCCAACTTATTAATTTTTAGTCTGAAGGAAAAGAATGTACACTATTTGTTTTAATTGTCAACTAGGTAGGTATCAGGTGTAATAAATCCATTAAGTTTTCGTGTAAAGATATAAAAATGGATAAATTTAAAATAGAATCGTTAATATACTTTAAGAAACAATTAATATCTAAAACAAAAGCCGAAAACGCATAATTTGTTTGTAAAATTCAAATTGGAAATCAAAACAAAGAGTGTATGAACTTTTTCTTCAGCGTCAGGTTAGTGATTCGCTCAATTGTTGTACAAAAACTATTAATAACTTTAAAAATATATGGAAAAATATATACTGAACTAAATTTTATGCAGTTTATAGATTAATAATCCTAGACCTTAGTTCTATAATATTATGTAATAAACTCATTTTTTCTCGGAGTCTGGAGAGGACCTTTAAAGGGGCAGTTCAGTCAATTTATGCTTTCATAATATTAATGTTGAATGATCACTTAGTAAGAATAAAACATTCTTGTAGAATTAAACGGTTGAAAAAAATATAATAAGCGATATATATCATATTTTATAAATTTGATTTAGTTCCTGCGTCCTCCTACAGATGGCGCCACCACTCTGTACTATTTGTTAACATTTTACAGCTGATAACATGTGAACAATTTTTCTATCAACAGTATTAACAAGTAATTTATGAATAGATGGTTTTTTCTTTTCGAAACTAAATCTAATTGTCTCGAAGGACAGTTTTCAATATAACAAATTCTTTTCACCATTTTCATAAGTTAATAACCGATTCAAGTCCGGGACTGGTTATCATTTTGTTTACGTACTACAATGATTAGTTACGCGGTCCACCGCAGTCCACAGATGGCGCCACTAATTTACAATACATAATTTTTATATAAACGTTTCTAAAATCAACGAATATTCTAATGTTACATAGGTAAATAAATGTACTAAATCGATTTAGAACCAATTTGGCGACAGTTTGATTTTGACTGAACTGCCCCTTTAAGATACGATATGTTCTTCCTTTCTAGAATGTTCTAGAGCGATCTCTTTGTCCTTTTAAAATTAAACTATTAGATTGTAGGTATTTTTCATTTATTATTTTTTATAGTTGTCTGGTAAGTTTATGCTTTATATTTGAATAAATTTAAGCACATGTATAATATAGTCTTTCAATAGAGTAATTAATATTATAATAAGTGAGTAGCTGGCATCGCGAGTTGCCAGTTAGTCAATTGTACTCGGTGTATAAAAGCAGCCTAGCCTCATACATGTGCTCTTTAACTCTCATAAACTTAGAGAGCGCACGTTGCTCCTTTGTGCGTGCTCTTTCATTCCAGCAAACAAGAATGTATCGATTCGATGTCTAAACGACTTTGTATAACCGCTTCTCCGACATCGAATACCTGTAACAAATTAGATATGGTGACATCTAGTAGACATCAATCAGATATTCGCTTGCACCGCGAAACGGCATCATATTATGTATATTTGGCATCGAAGCGATATACCGTTATAACAGCGTTGAATAGAAAGATAAATTACGATGTAAAACATGCAAAGGGAATTTGTATAGAACCGACGCTTAATTATGTATCTAGTATCTACCTACTATGCTTCGAAACAATATACACTTGGATCCATTAAATTAATCAATTCACAAATTAAAATTGAAAAATCAAATTTTATTTATATAATGTACTGTACGTTTGGGTGCATATCAATTTTATTAATGTTACATAATGTTATATACAAATTAAATGGGTAGAAATGAAGTGATGTGTCTGGGTATCGAACTTGCAGCCAGCTGTCCTCGTGTCTGTACCTCTATCAGTGTGCCATCGTGGATGCATTTTACTAGAAAAAATTGATAGTAAACAGCTCGGAGATAATTAAAAATATTTTAAAGCGTGTTAAGTTATTTGTTTAAGAAATGAGTCACGTACAGGAGAATGAGACACTTGATTACTCTATGACTGTATCTCATGTACTGACAATAATGTGTACGTGATCAACTACAAATACCATTTACTATTATATCAATAATAGTTTAATATATGAAATTATATATTAGAAACATATCACTTAACATCCTCCTCTCTAATGAAACAATGAAATCAAATAATAAATATTTAAGCATTCCTTTAAATAACTCTTTTAATATAGAGAACAACTTTTAATTTATGCATTCAAAATAAATCATATTATTATAACCAGTGAAATGCAAAATAGCGATGCCATATGTAAATAATAATAGAACTTGAACAATAATAATAATCAAAATAATTAATCATCAAATCGTTTAGGTTTTCGAATGACACGACCAAATCTAGATGTCATCGGCTGTAACTTGTTAGGAGAGTTTGTCTTGGGTTTAAGAGTATCGTTATTTTCTGTGATGCATTCTTGGTTACTATTGTCTGGATTTGTGTTGGCGTCGTTGTTGGTTGCTGACTAAGGATCTGTCTGTTTCTTCGATAAGTTCTTACGTCATCCGTTTGCACTTCATAACTCCTGCTAGTTAGTCGTCTCTTTATGGTTGCAGTTTTCCATGGAGATTTAGAATTGACGGTCGGTTGCATCTTAACTATATCGTCTCTTTGAAGAGGTGGAAGTTGATGTCGTTTGTCGTATTTCTGTCCTATTCTTGCTTTCTTGTTTTCCATCTGTGCCTTAGCTTTACTTGTGTCAATTACTGTTGGTTGTAATAAGTTGCTGATTGTTGGAGATTCAGTTCGTGTTCGGAATCCCATTAGTCTTTGAACTGGACTGTAGTATACGCCTTCTTTTCTGGTGTGTTTCTTAAATTTAAAAGCGCTATATATTGATCTTCATTAATTAATATACATCTTTTCATAATTCTTTTCGCGATTTTTTACCGCAGCTTCAGAAAGTAAGGCTTCACTTGTAAAGGTACGTTTTCCTTGTCCTCTGGCCAACCATTGGCGATGATCAGAGATGGGCGAAAAGTAAATCGAAAGTACTTAAGTACTAAGTACAAGTACTCGTAAATCAATGTACTTGAAGTAGTTGCCCAAGTACTCAAATAAAAAAGTACTTTCAAAGAACAAGTACCAATTACTTTTTAAAGTACTTTCATGTACCAAGTACATTTACTATACAATTTAAAAACTAATAATTTATACTGTTAACTCTTATAGTACATCTTTTCAGTGACTCTTTTCTCTGATAGTACATCATCACAGTGACTCTTTTCTCTAATAGTACATTATCACAGTGACTCTTTTCTCTGATAGTATATCATCACAATGACTCTTTTCTCTGATATAGTGCATCATCACAGTGACTCTTTACTCTGATAGTACATCATCACAGTGACTCACTGTACACGTCCACACGCTAATAATTCGTCAATGTGTTTGGTAAATATTGGTTGTGATATCTAGGTATCACAAAATAATTATATTCAATGTACTTAAATTGGTCTATATAACTCAGTCTCTATTCATGATTGTATTTCAGAATATATAAATATTCACCGTCACATAAAAGTATACAATGTCTTACAGTCTTAGTTTTCGATTCTACTGTTTGACAAACAATTGTCTAACATGTTGGACCTCTTCAAACTCTAGTTTTTATCCAGTTGCTGTAAATACAGTTTTGATGAGAAAAAGAATTAATTTTGTAGAGATTTTAGAACTAATCTTTTAAAATCTCTTGACTGAAAGGAAAAATGTACTTTGCAAAATACTTTTTACTTGGAAAGTAACAAGTACTTGTAAAAAGTACTTCTAAGTAATTATTCAAAGTACTTTTTAGAAAGTACTTCAAGTAGTACTTGAAGTACTTACTTGTTACTTAGTACTTTTACTTGGTACTTGTGAAGTACTCTCCCGCTCATCTCTGGCGATGATGTACTTTAGTTGACACATAGAGTCGTCTTTGCTGGTTGCTAACCTGATGTCTTCAAATCGCTCCTGTTTCAAAGGCAGATCTCTTATTTTATTCAGACAAAATACCTCTTCCCGTCTGTTCAATGGGATTCTTCATAAGGCATCTGCTCTATTCAAAGTCTTTCCTTTTTATACTGAAGTTTCATGTTGTTTACCTGGATGCGGAGGAGTAGCGATTGTAATCTCTTCGGTGCTTTTGACAGTGTCTTTTGGTTGATACTGACAAGTTGTTTATGATCTGTTATGACAGTTATATCTCTGCCATAGACATTGTTGTGGAACTTTTCAAGTCCATATACAACAGCTAACATTTCTTTATCTATTTGTGCATAGAGTTTTTCAGTTTCCGTGGGTAGCCTGCTTGTATAGGTTATTGGTTTTCCTTCTTGCTTAAGAACTGATCCTATACCATATTCCGAGGCATCATTTTCAAGCGTGAGTTCCTTCTTCGGGTCGTAAAATGCTAAGAGACTAATATCAGCCATCTTGTTCTTGATTACTTTTATAGCAGTTTCTTGCGCTTTGGACCAAGTCCACTCTCATCTTTCTTAACTAAGTTGTGAAGAGGTTGCAAGATTCCATTGCAATTGTTGGTAAACTTTCCCTGGTAAATTTCAATGTCAAAGAAACCGCGTAGCTGGGTCACGTTTGTAGCGGTAGGGACTTTCAATTTGTCTGGCTTTAATCCGTCTTTTGTAATAGTGTGCCCCATGAATGTGATTTGAGTCTAGTTCGTACACCATTTTCTTCTTGTTTCGGAGAATCCCCTCTCGTTGACATCTCTCTAGGAAGGCTTTCATTCTAATTTCGTGTTCTTTCTTGTCCTCACGTGAATGACGACATCATCAGCTAAGCAAATGACACCTTCTAGTCCTGCCAATGCTTCTATAAGTCTCTTTTGGAACATCTCTGCTGATACAAACAATTCAAAATCGTCCGAATTCTGTTTGAAATGTAGTCATCTTGTTGCTCTTATCGTCTAATTTTACGTGCCAATATCCGGAGCTCATGCCAGCTTTAGAAAATATTGTAGATCATTCTAGCTGATCGTTGGCAGTACATAATGTTCTCTCATCAATTCTTTATTGAGTTCCCTTGGGTCAATACAGATTCGTATGTTGCCATTTTGTTTTGGCACTACTACTATCTGGTTCACCCAATCTGTCGGTTCATCCACTTTCTTGATTACGTTCATTTTCTGAAGTCTATCCATTTCTTCTTTTAGTTTTGGTTTGACTGCAATGGGTGGTATACTTCGACACGGCATTACAACTGGCACTAAATTTTCTCTTATTTTCAGTTTCTGTTCACCTTCGATTGTTCCTACTGTAACACTAAACAATTCACTGTAATTTTCGATATTCACTGACAAAATTCTTTCAAAATTTTCTTCTTCGATCGTTAGCATTTTCATTGGGTGCTAGCATTCAATATTAATATCGGAATTAGATCATTATTAACACAAAAAAATGTATCTCATTATTTTTAGGGTTTTTTCACAATAAGTCTGCACTCACCAATAGGGTTATGTTTTTCATTGTTCTATGAACTAAGCGTGTTACTCGTTATTTCATAGTCATTCACAAATTTTTCAGGTATTCTGTTCACTGACGCTCCACTATCTACTTGAAAATTTACTTTCTGATTGTTAATTATTAATGCGCATTTTATTTCTTTGCTAGATTTCGGTTGCTTATTTAGGCTGTTTATCCACTCCACGTTGGATTGCTGTCGCTGTCATTTTCATGTTCTTCTAGGTAGTTTACTGTTGTTGTTGTTCTTCTTCTGTGAGTTTCTTCTTTCTTCTCAGTTTTGCAGCATTTAGAAAATTGGTTCTTTTTCTTGCATAAATTGCAAGTCATCTGATAAGCTGGGCATAATTCTTTCTTAAAAGCGTGCTTCGTTCCACAATTTCTGCATTCTCTTTTATTTACGGTTGAATTGCTCTTAAACGATGTTTTTATTTTGTTTACGGTCTCACCACGAAGCTCTTTGTTTTGATTTACTGCGCACTCACTAGCTTTGGATATTCTTTACCTTTGAAGGTCTTCGATGAAATTCTCAAGTGTTTCTCCTTCTTCTTGTTGCCTTATGTTAAATTTATAGCTCTCGTACGTGACATTCGTTCACTCTATTATAAGGTTGTCAAACGCTTCAATTATATTGCGCATTGGACTGTCATTTGCTATGGAGAAACTATTGTAAACTTCAAGAGCATCATCGTCTATAATTTGTAAAAAAAAAAGCTTTTTGTTTAGTTAACGGTTGCCTATCTAGATCACTTAAGGCTGCATAACTTTGCCATCTTTGTTTAAATAACTTCCAGCTGCTTTGTGAATTCTCGCCCAGAGATAAACGTGCTTGAATCAAAACTTCTGGCAACATCGCAGAAATCTGGTTACAGTGTTTTTTTCTGTTTGCAAGACTTTGAGCCCCCACAAGTAATATTTGGAATAAAAATTTAGAAGAAACAAATATATTTTCTTGATGACATGGCTTGATACTTACAATTTATGTGATACAATTTTATATGAAACTCATTGAAAACACTTCTAAAGGCTATCTACTAATTGTGTTGAAAATGGTCGGAAGAATCCTGCAGTCAAAGCCTTGCGCGCTTCAAGACGCTCTTCGTCACCCTCCTAATTATTGCTGCGTCATAATTTGCAGATGAGAATTGACATGATATAGTCTAATGAAACTATAAAAATGACAAAAAAGTAATGATATTTGTTGCGATTGTAGACGGAAAATTCTATTGTCCAAGCATTCATCGATGACGACGGCTCTTGTGACTCTGTTAATGGTGCCTATAAAATGGCTTTGCTGAATGACAAAGTGTGGTAAACTTTTTTTATCCACTGCTATATATATATATATATATATATATATCCACTGCTATATATATATATTTTATCCACTGCTATATATGTAAATATATATATATCCACTGCTATATAGAGGATTCCGGCGGCCATTTCCAACACCTTCTGTAGATAGCCTTTAGAAGTATTTTGAATGAGTTTCAAATAAGTTTGTATTACATGAAATGTGAGTGCCCAGCTTTATCTTCAAGAAAATATTTTTTTTTTCTCTAAATTCTTATTTCAAATAATCTTAGTGGGTAGTCAAAATCTTATAAAAAGAAAAAAAAAACACCGTACTTGCTGCTTCGCTTGTTTCTTCTGTATCACTCATTTTTCAGTTAAGTTTTCTTTCTCTTTGTTCAGTTACTGATTCACTTTCTTTAATAACTGAAAGATTTAAATCAGCTGCCACCATGTTATGCTATTTGTTAAAGATATGAATGACACAGGAGAATGAGACACAGGGGTAACACACTTGTTTACTCTATGACTGTATCTCATGAACCACTGACCTGTAAAGTAGAAGATGTCTCAATACAGTCATTTTAAATATCTAGCGACTGATGGCACGTCAAAATGGTGAGTGCGTGCAGTGCCGGATTAACATAGTAGCAGCTGCTACGGGCCCCACGCATCAGGAAGGCCCCGCGCTTGGTTGAGCAAACATTTTTTTTGTCTTTTACATAGCGTTTTAGCAACTGCCAACCAGAATTCTTTAGTATCCTGGAAATTCAAAAGCCTTGCTTAAGCTAAAGTACTACTGAGCAAGAATAAGAGGAACCGACAGAGGCAATGAAAACTCAACATCGTTGCTAGTTACCAATGCCTATGGTTCCAGATCTGACAGCTCAATCCATTGACTTGGAAGAGTGGCCTTTAATTTTTACATATGAACAAAAATGAAGGAGGCAGCTCAGAATACCAATACATTAACAGTAACTTTACCAAATCAAAAAGATTCTATGAGGCTGTAGGTTACAATAGATTTTGCAAAAAGCAATATTTTATTCGTGCGCATAAAACCACAAATGAAAAGAGGCTTCGTTATACTATGACGAGACGAGAAAAGTGGTTATGCTACGACTAGACCAAAGACAACCTGCATTTACTGTTTTCCTTGCAAACTAGCAGCCTCATCTAAAACTGAATTGCAATTTTTTTTGGATTCAATGACTGGAAAAGAATGTACAGCTACTCTTTGAAAGACCCATGTTAAGGTCGACGCACAAAGGTCCACTGATTATTATATCTTCAGCTGGTCTTCCCAATATCTTTACCTCTTAGAAAACGGTTCTTGATAAGAAGGAAGTGTGCCCTCTGCCACGGTTCACACAAGAGTTGATCTACAGTTGCATGAATGATGAAACTCAGACAGTTGGAATTTAATGCAACTATAGATGAACTCCTGTTTCAACACGTCAAGATGGATGTGAATGGTAGCGGAGGGCACACTTCCTACTTATCAAGGACCTCTCGCTAAGAGGTAAAGATATTAGGAACAACAGCTGAAGACATAATCATTGGTGAACTGAAAGAAGCTAAATATTTTTCTATATCACAAGATTCAAGTCCTTGTTATTGCTCACACGGACCAGCTTTGTTTCACAGTAAGATATGTCAAGCCAACAAAACATTCTGGTCCATTCTGGAGCATGCAGGTGGTGGAATGCAGAAGGAGACTCCCTGCAACACGATAGTCTGCAAGATCTGATGCCATTAAGGTTATTGCATATATGTGCATAAAGGGGGAAACTTTCAAATGACAAAGAAAAAAGTCAAATTGTTGACAGAAGGGCGAATAGGCTCCTCGCGAAAATGTAGTTTCTCTCGTAAATGGATTCTTTTTTATTTTATAATAGTTTATTCGAATGCTTCCAGGTAACTAATAATCTCTTCAAGCACAGCCGCAAAATCTTGACATTGCTTTAGCGTTGCGTACCTTTTTGGCAGAACAACAGAGTTTCAGAGAACAATTCGATAAGTTTGAGTGAGAGGTACAGAATTTGACTCAAGTTCAGGATTACCTTCCATCAAGAACAAGAAGAGTTGTCCGAAATCGAAGGCGTGATGATCCTTTAGGCAGTGGACATTAAGTTCCAGATGCAATGGATAATCATTAATCAATCGCATAAAGTCAGATTCCAGGTGGAAGCTAGGTTTCCTTGCAGTATTGGACAGAACACTATCTGCGCTGGAGAATAATCGCAAGGTATGCACCCAATTGAACACACGGTTTAGATTTTTGCGAATCCGCATGACCTAACACTTGCGCCGAACCAAGAAAATACTGACTGACTTTTAGAAGCATATTCCAAGAATTGGGAAGACTGATTGAAAGATGAACTACCTCAGTTTTAAGAATTCGTAAAGCAAATTACTGTTGATTTCTCCTCTCCAGAATTCCCCTATTTTTACTTTGATCAAAGAAAACAATAATTAGACCACGTGTCCTAAGATTGACTGTTTGTTACGCATTTATCTATGCGTTATTCGCGCGAGAGATCATTTTTAAAAAGGAACTTGCTTAACAACTATCTGAGAAACACGATGGGGAAGAACGGCTACACTATTAAGTCTTTTTAATATTGAAATTGATGCTCTGAAGTCCATGAACTCATAGATTATCTCCTAGAATTACCAAATTGAAGAGATCAAAAGGCGTCGAAAAAACTTTTGAGTGATATAGATTGTTACATATCGCCTTGCTAATAAAACACCGCATTTGACTTTTTTGTGTAATATGTAGAACAAAATATATAAAAATTCAATTTCTTTTGGTCATTATATACAGGGTCGTGCAGCTAAATTGGGACTAACATAACATAACGCTATTCTGAAAGGCAAATAATGATTAAATGTAATTTTTACTTGTATTTATTTGTTTGTTATTGTCTACAGAACAAAATCATTCCATGTGACTACCCTTTGCGTCAATAATTTGGGAGATTCTCGAGCGAAACCGTGAACAACTCCTTTTTACATCCTCGGGGTCAAGATTACGAAATGCCCGACGAATGGCGGCCTTCAGAGAGTTGACACTTGGATGTGAAGTTACGTTACATTCAGATCTGGGGAGCTGCTGGGCCAAATATCCTTCGAGACCATCAAAGGAAGATTCTCATTCAGGAAATCCTGAACTTTCTTTGCTCCATGCGCGGGCGTAGAGTCTTGAACGAGCATCACTTTGAAGGGGTCGTAGTTCCTACGTATCCACGGCATCAAAACATCTTTCAGAATTTTCAAGTACTCCGCTATGTTGATTTTAAGGCCCGCTTCGATGAAATGAGGAGGCATCACCTTACCATCACTTGCGACGGCTGCAAAAACCATCACAGAAGCGGGATTTTTGCTCTGCATCAAAGGAGGAACTTCTGAACGATCGGAGGCAAATATCCAAGTGTTCTGGCGATTTGCAACCTCATCAACAACGAACTTTTTCTCGCCAACAAAAACGCGGACATGTCCTCCTTTGTGTTTCAGAAGCTTTGGGCATCTTTCAGCTCTGAGGGCTCTGGAGCGAGTAGTTAGGAGGTTACGGACTCTCCTTACGTATGACTTCATATCTAGGTCTTCCTTGACTGCCCTGCTGATGGTGCTACGACTCACGCTGCGCTTTTGTGCCAGTTTTGACATCGGCTGGCTTGGGTCTGACTTCTAGGACCTTTTCAGCCCAGCAAGGAATGTTTTGGTTCTCTTTCGATAACTGACGGGGACTGTGTCGACTTCTCTGAACCTTACCCTCGGCATCAAAAGCAGCAACAATCAGATAAGCAGTTGATTTGGCATAGCCAGTGCTCTTAATAATGTCTGAAACAGAGTTCCCGGCGCGTCTCATTTCACATATGGTGGTTCTTCGCGCTAATTCCGCCATATTTTAGCGAAATATGCTAGATCTTAATCTGGAATATTATAGCAAAGGGCTTAAAGATTGTCTGTAAAAAAGAATTTAGTCATAGGTTAGAAATTACGGAAGATATGTGCTGTTAAAGTTAGTCCAAATTTAGCTGCCCTGTACACATGAAATCAATCTGCTACAGGCCCCTCACTTGGTTAATCCAGCACTGAGTACGTGACGTTTCAATCATTCTTACTACATGTCGCATTTGCATTATTTCTGATGTTATTATTAGGTACATTTTATGATATCTCCTCATGCGAAAATTATATTTTTGTGATGGTAATTGTTCATATTCCTTTATTTTTCAAAATATTCATATACAGGGTGTCCGACACTTTTTATTCTATGAAGGTAAGTATGGTCTAAAATGCTTAGTTAAAGAGTTACAAGGTTAGGAAATTAGTATATGTACCATTTATTATTACTAGTACAGTACCTGTTATTGAATCAAAATTATATTAGAATGCAAGATGTATTATGGATAAACATATTCTGATTAAACAAAAAAAAAATTCTCAAAGGCCAAAATATAATATATTTTTTAAATAATTAGTGTCAGTATTATTGTAGCCCGTAGTCATGATACAGAAGCAAATAATTAGTTTTTCTTTTCTATTTCTGTTTCTTTTATTTTTCTCTTCTTTACACCAACTTTATGAGGCGCTGTTGATAGAATGACTGTTTGACACATTTTGTGACACACAGACAGACAGACGGACGCGGTTCTTGTAACATTATTTTTTTAATGTTGCGATAAGAATAACAGTAATTATTAGGAGCACAAGAAACCTAATCTTAAATTAGGTTACATGTTTGCAAAATGTGTTAAACTTGCCGCCCATTTGTTGCGATGCAGCCGTTCAAACGTTTGTCCAATAATTTGCGGGCGCAAGCAAAGACACCAAGAGTTTCACGAATCCTTGCGGCAAAAACGTTTGAACGCTTGCATCGCGACAAATGGGCGGCAAATTTATGTACTGTGTATATTCTATACACTGTACATTCTATGTCACAACTTCACACCAAAAACCAAACATTCCGCTGCAGAGTGTCGGAAGAAAAGGTTGTCTGCTCTCGAAATTACAACAGTCGTTAATCTTATAGAGCTGTGTGTATACTTCAAACTACCTATTTCAATCAATGCGTACCTTTAACTTTATAATGTTATAAATTTATTAGTTTTAAAATAACAGCTAAATTCTTGTGACATATAACTGATATTCCAATAAATACCTATAGCTACCTAGGTAGGTAGATACATGACCAAGAGCATTTCAAATAACCAATAAGTGCTTACTTTTGTTTTATCCATTACATTTTTTCAATAATCTGTGATGCCAATTGATGTTCGATAATATATGCAATAAATGTACCTTTAAAATAAATAAACTTTTAGTTAACCTATTGTGAAAAGAATTTATTTCGTATGGCAAATAATTAGGTATACCTACTGTATATATGGTCTTCACTGTTAATAAGAAAGGGTGGGGAAAATTCTATATTAAAGATAATGTTCACTATATTATCAAATAAATGGAAACTATAAATTACACTACTGTAATTATGATTAAAATAGTCCATTACATTCAGAATTGTTTTGCTTTAGTCTCCCCTCAAAATGAATAGCATAGAAAACGAGCAATATAAATTAGTTCCACCAAATAACTTCCAATTTGAGTGACGTCACGCACTTACAGTCTCTGATTGGTTCTTATTTTCCCGCAGTCTCTCTCCTCTCAAATTATTGTGCTGTGGTGTCCACGCAGTATGGAACATCTTCTACTTTACTGGTCTGTGTCATGAACTGGCAATAATGTGTAGCTACGTGATCAAATAAAAATACCATTTACTATATAATTCATAACCCAAATAATAATGAATAATAGTTTAATAGGTATATGAAATTATATATAAGAAACATATCGCTTAACAGTCCCGTGTTTGAAAGTATGGTCAGAGTCGCCATTTTCGGTTACGCCGTGGTCACGTCAAACTAGATTCGATGAGCTGATTACCATACCCTAGATTGTACTGTACCCAGAGTTTCCGTTAATATGGGAAGTCACTCTGAGTCTATACGTAGAAAGTTTATTTTGAGATGAATAACACTAGATACGTTATTAATATTTACAATTTGTTTATTTTAGATTCATTCTAATAACTACGTGTTCTTTCACAGGTGTCACTGCCGACATGTACTGAAACCAAAATTCTAGTCGTCATTCAACCGTGCATATTGCTTGAAGGAACCGAATCATACAAACCTTCAAATCCCCCTCCACACGTTCAAACAAGGTAACACTGGTTATCGATCGGCGCAATAACACACAGCACGACCGCACTCTGTAAAGACTCCAACACAACTGAGCTTACCCACCGGCACACACCAATATCATGCCATAAAATTTCACATGTGTACCATAAACTGAAAATTATCACCTAATTTTCCCCACATCGAATTCAGTTCTTCATAGATTCATAGAACTCATGGGATACAATCATTCAATCACTGCGGTGGCCGTCACACTCTCCGAGCACCGGAGCGTAAGAGCTGGTTCCTCGGGTCTAGCGAATTAAATTAAATCATGACAAGGGTTGTGACAATATGCGTTTAAAATAATAGATCTTAAGAATTTCATAGACGAAACGAAATGGTATCGAATACTATATTCCGCTCGTTTAGAACGATTGAATAGTCTTAAATTCATTCAGTTTATATTATTTTCAGGATCTATTATTTTAAATGTATATTGTCACAACCCTACTCATGACCAATTGCTCCTCTTTAGTTACGGGGCCTAAAATAATTATCTTCATTATCCGAACCTTCCAGGGGCGTATACAAGGGGGAGGGACAACTGGGCAGACCCCCCACTCCTCCCTTTGTGGTCTTAAATTTTTAAAAATATATCTACGGATTAATCCTCAAACGCGAAGAAATGTCAGTTATTTAATTATTTTTAAATGCTTTTGAAAATACTTACATCAATGATGTTCCACTACAATAGGATACACGACTATCGAAAATGTCTGTTTTAAAGCTGTTTTTGCTGCCATCTGGGTTTGATAGAGCGGTAAATAAAATTGGAATATAGTAAGGACAATGGAGGTATTTTGTGTACGTGACGTAAAAACAGAAACACTCTAAAATCAAATTGAAGAGAGTAGAATTGTAAAAAGTGTTTATTAATTAATGTAATAAAATAGAAATAACAGATCCATTCGGTTATTCAAAATACTGAACCCCTAATTTCTGAACGGTCAGAAATCACTCAATTGTCACTACTCGAGTATTTTTATTTGTCCTTACTCCATCGTTTTTCAATGTGATTTTGAGGGAGGCAAAAGAACTTATCGTCAGTCCAAATGATTCAATCGACAATGTTTGATGGTTGCTGCAGAATTCACTGACCAAACTGTCTGTTCTGTGCTTTGTAGACAACAGTTAATAGTTGAATTGAATGAAATGATAAAACGGAAACGAAGTTTATGCCTGGCGATCCTCCATGGTGGAATCTGCTAAGCAGCTTTTTGAGAGAGATCTGTTTCTATTTTCAAAGAGAATTTTTTCCTGAATCACCGTTTCTGTTTATTTTCTTTACTCTGGTTGATGGAACCAGTCTCATTGAACAGTTCAAGAACTCTTGTAAACATTTCAGGCGGTAAGATAAAGCCGCTTTCCACTGATCTTGAAGTGAAGCATGAATTCTTGGCATACTGTTGAAGGATAAGGTGATTTGGTAAACTGCATGACAATAAGTTTCTTCTCAAATTCAGAAAAAGAAACACTTTTTTCAGGTTTAAGATGAAATATGATGGCGATAAAAATCCACTCATTATGAAAAAAATCGCGAATACATAATACGACTTGAAGCAGTTTAAGTCCTCCCAATTTGCAAATTGATGGAATCTTAGTCATGCCCCTAAAACCTCCTTTGCTTTCTGGCTGTTGACGTAACAGTACGTCCCTTATGTGCAGTGGCATCCAATTTACATCCACGACATACTGAGATACCACTGGAGCCCGTTTAATCCATACCTTCTCACCGACAACGAAACCATCGCTATCTTCTAAAATGTAAATAGATGCGCTGACATGCTTCACACCCTGCCAGAAAATCTATTACTTGAACTCGCATTAGTAGTTAGGCCAGTTTTTAATTTCTTCATCAAGTAAAAGGTTCGATGAACGCCCAACAAATGCGCCGCCCATATCGCATCCTCACGCGACCCGCCTACATATGATACATCTTGTATCATGTTGTCTGCGCCAGCATCTCGATAGCTCAACAATTTTTTATCTACGCTAGTCAACCAATCTATTGTTCTCAGTCGTCGTTATGAAATAAACTTAAATATTTAGCTCGTACTCGGCGTCCACCTACTTGATCACCTGTAGTCGACGCTTGATTAGCATCTCCGGTGCACTCACTCATCCAGCGCACACGCTTCGAGTTATCGAGCCAGCTAAACACAGTACGGGAATCAGTTGACTATGAAGGTTATCAGACTGATGAAGAGTATCAGACTTCTTGCGAAGCAATGGAGCATCTTCAACTACATTGTCATCGACCTCCAAAACTGCTTATGACCTCGCGTTAGTCCAGACCGGTGCGACTTTTGTCAAGCCGATCAGGGCTCGGTCTCTCACATCCTTACACAATGTCCGTCACTACAAATACACAAGATTGTACACACCCTGATAACATTGCAATATCGGGCCAACTGTCGGTAAACGTTGGCAAAGTAAAGACACGATCGGGTATTGGCACGACAGTGCTATTACACACTGGGCCAATGCAATGAAAACGACATTGGGCCAACGGTTGCCAAACAACACTGGCCCAGTATACTGATCGACTGATCTTTTCAATTCATCAGAATACATATACTGGTTTTCCGGTTCTATTTGGCAGTTATCGCTAGATAATTAGATATCTGGTTAGGTGCAAACGATCTCTCCCAACTTTAATCACATCAAATAGCCAATTTAATATCCTCAATTAAATATATCTTTGGAATTTTAGCAATTTCTGACAATCCCTCCAATTATTAATTTAACACTTTATTTATTACATTCATAAAAATGATCTTGGACGCTAGTTAATTCTTATATTTAGTATGAAAAGTTATTTTTCCGTCTGAAATAATTATTCTCATTGAAAATTATATTTTCTATTCAATTTTAAATTAAAATATTATTATTTGTTTACATTAGCGTAGGTAAAATAATATAGATTTGAGTTTGAATTAGCAACTGTTCTATTTTTCCCCTGATTTTGATTTGTAAAATGTATTTGTAGGACAGTTACTACATTGTTAGAAGTAACTGTTGTCTTCACGTGTTCTGTATAGCGTAATCTAATTAATACACCTGTTTTATGAAAATAGTACAGGCCGTACACATGCATGGCATAGGCAACGTTAAGTATTGCCGGTACCAATAAGTTGTTTATACGTGGTTATACGGTTCTGGGCCGGTGGACATCCGTGAGGTGGGCCAACATCGGGCCTTTGCTGGCCCAAAACACCGAAACCGGCTTGACAACTTTGACATAGAGTTTCATTTTGAATTGGGCCAACGTTGGCCCAACATTGTAATGTTAATTGGGAACACACACTCACTGAGGTTATTAACTTCCTGAGTGAGGCGGGGTTCTCTTAGGCCCACACACTCACACACAGTGCCTCGGGTGGATGAAGTCCGGGGCGCCCTTTCGTCCTGGCGAGGATGTTTGGGGGGAAAGGGGGGGGGGAGCTAACCTACACCAACAAACTGTCAATTAGACTAAACGCACCAAAGACCCATGACTGGGTCTCCTTTACGATTTCTAATTAAACATCTCTGCTGCTAATTTAGAGATAAACCTATCAACAGGAGCATCCCAACTCCCATTTCCGCACAGACGCTCTAGGTAACTTCAATGGAGTCGTAACCGGCCCACAATGGGTAGGTGACCCACAAGACGGCTGCGTAAAGAGTATACCTCTCTTTTCGTCAACGAAGAATCCTTCATGACTGACGTAGACACCCAAAGATGTCCACAGACAACCTTACGCAATGCGATCCTTAAAAGGCGGAATTCTTCAAGACCAACAGGTAGAGTCTATCAACTCTAGAACAAAACGCTTCAGATAGTGACACACAAGCTCGGTACTCACCATATACTCGTCAACCACGATATGGTCAATGTGATCATTGCCACGTCGAATTCATCATCCAACGAAAGAACCTTCTTCATCCTTCGAAAGAACGCAGATTTTAGTCCAAACCCTAAACGAGTCAACGCATATGCTTCACCCTCATACTGCCATAGTTTTTCATGAATGTGGATTTGCAGGATTGGGATTCTACAACTTAAGCTCACCCTGTCGCTGTCTCCACTTTTTCATAAAATAAACCTACCGCATCATCACCCAGCGCACACAAATCACCGTACTCCGGATTGCCACCGTAAGCACACAGTCAACACCAACAACACACCTGTCCTTCCGCTCGCTTCATACATGGATACGAGGAAAACACACTTCTGCACCTCCACACTAATCCCCCTCTCATCCATTTCACAAAATACAATTTGAGATAAGGAAACCACGAAAACATTCACGTTACACCAGCCACATACTATAGAAACATTTTCAATACTTCGAGACATCCCACCGAACACTTTACTACAAAAACACATCCACATCAACTCACTCGCGAAAAGCGCTGTCTCTTCCTTCCCACCTAACTCCCTATTGGGAGTTGGGCCCTCTCCTATCGACTCTAATAATATCCTACTCTCCCGTCGAGACATGATGACACTGTCACGTCTCCGATGTGGATATCACCCTTCTTTCCCATCTTACAAACATAGAATTGCAGATCTATGTGAGTACTGCTTTATGGATCCGAAAAAAATATCCCACAATGTCCAACACTACAACTAAAACATCGGACCGCGTACAAAACACACTCACTGCAGCACCTAGGAACCCGACAGTCATTGCCTTCCTGAGGGATATCGCTTTCACTTAGGCCCTCACCCCTCACAAGTGCCTATGGTGAATAAAACCGAGGCGCACTCACTCGGTCGCCTCCTGCTTCATGAGGGTCGAAGGAGGGAAAGAGGTAGTCCGTTGTACTTCAACAAGAAAAAGTATTATCTCTTTTACGACCCCCTTCCTACAAACCAGCCCATCGAGAACCAAATTCGAATCTCCGCATTATACCTTTCTCTAACATGTGTTCTCCAATTACTTTGCTGCTCGCACACCATCGTTTGTAGCTTCCCCTGAAGACCAACGCAAGTGATCCGACAACTTTCCATAAGTGAACCTAGCTTCTTCGGTGCAGTACCGCAGAAAACCACCCCATTAGCAAAACTACGTGACGAAAGCCGCCCAGAAGAGAGCCTACACGTGGTGGCGGTGTGGCCTAGAATTTGGGTCCGAAAGACTCTTCAACCCCCCGTCCTCACTTTGTGGGGACGCGACCCGAGTGTCGCCCGGGCTTTGCCCTCCCTACACACACACAGCCCCAGAGCGTTTTTTCCCTAAGGGGGAAGTGTGTGGGTCCACCAACATAGACATATCCCACAGGGTTGGCGGTGTAAAAACCGTCACCCTTCACACAACATTACTCCAACAACACCACCCAACACTCCCAAACCCACTCCTCTCTCTCCTACTATCGCTACCGCCTCTCTTCCATCTACATCTCTTCCTATAACTCATCCTATTCTTCCACCTGTTCCTGCAACTGGCCAACCCGGTCCTCTCCTTCTTAAATCTCCACCTGTACCTATAACTGCTCTCTCTACACCACCACATATACCACTCAACACACCTCCTCCTATCGCTCCCGCTCCTCTTGCGCCTATACCTCCTCCTATTGCTCAGCCTGTTCTTCCACCTGGCCATCCCATTCCTCAACCTGATCCTGTTATTCCTGCTAATCTTCCTTCTGCTCCACGCAACACACTTTAGATTCTACAACTTAACATAAATGGCATTCAAAACAAACGCATGCAACTAAAGACAACCCTACACGAACATCACTTACATATAACCACTATCCAGGAAACAAAACTCACCAATAACAAAATCACACCAAAGTTTCCTGGATACACAACACTCAGATACGATCGGCCTACACGAGGCGGAGGGAGCCTCATCACACTGATCCACAAAAACATACCCTTCACTAACACAACTGCCGAAACACTCTCACGAATGCCATTAGATCCCACACTCGAACTACAGTCTATACGTATCCAGATACACAAACGCACATACAACATAACAAACATTTACATACCCCCCACAGACTCCACACCCCCAGGATACACGCCACATCTAGAACACCTTAACACTCTTATCCTGGGGGATTTCAACGCCCACGACCCTACCTGGCTCACCACACAACAAACAGACACACGAGCCTACACAATCACTACACAACTTGACACACACATTATACTCAAGGACGCACACACACCTACACGAAAACCCTTCAACATACACACAGAACCAACATCTCCCGACATTACATTTGCCACCCCCGACATTACACTCCGCTCCTCGTGGAAAACACTACACGAACTTAGTTCAGACCACCTTCCCATACTCATCACATACAACCTACACGCACCTCTTAACCCACACAAACAACGACACACCTTTACTAACAAGAAAAAAGCACACTGGAACGAATTTACTGCATCTGAAAACCAACTAGAACACTTTAACTTGAACAACTTCTCTTCCATAGATGCAGCCACAAAAGACGACCAACATAATCACTACCGCAAACAAACACTTTATACCCATTGGTAACATCAGACACTTTAACCCCACCTTCACACCTAACATAAAACACTTAATACAGATTAGGAAACACCTTCGCACTCTCACACCCACACATGACACCATAACACGCATACAACAACTCAACACTGACATTGAAGCGGAAATTAAAACACAGCAACAGAACATATGGCAAAACACACTAAACACTATTAATTTCCGCTCAGACGCAAACAAACTCTGGAAACTCATTAGGGGACTCAATAACAAATACATAGACCAACCAAAAACACACGAATCCCTTACACACAACAACACAATACTCACCGACACACAGCAGGCGAACGCTCTCAACAAACATTATTCTAATACAAGTAGGTTACCCACACGGCCAATAGATAGGAAAATACTGCGTTTCCTGCACAGAACATGCACCAATCATCTCCTTACACCTCCCTTCACCTCGGCAATGGTCATCGAGGCTATCCGGGCTTCTAAGAACACTCCCTCCACTGGCCCTGATGGAATATCTAACAAACATCTAGGACCACACGCCATCAGGGTCTTCACAGACATCTTCAACTACTCAGTTCAGAACAATAGTATACCCAACACATGGAAACAAGCCAAGATCATCCCGATTCTGAAGCCCAACAAACCCCCCAACAGATCCAGCCTCATGTAGACCTATCTCCTTACTCTCTACCCCCTCCAAAATACTCGAGAGGCTGGTTCTCAACAACATAACACCACACATCCCACTATCCCCCTCACAACACGGCTTCAGATCCGAACACTCTACATCTACTCTCCTTACCCACCTCACACAAACAACACTCGAAGGCTTGAACTCTAACAAACCTGCAAGTAGGACACTTATAGCTGCCATTGACATAAGTAAAGCCTTCGATACAGTTCCACGACACCTACTCATTAACAAAATACTCAACACACACATCCACGACTCATTTAAAAAATGGCTTGCCAATTACCTTTCAGGCCGCTCTGGCAAAACACTTTACAACGGCAAGTCCTCCAAAACACGACATTACACTGACGGAGTACCGCAGGGCTCCGTTCTCTCACCTACTCTTTTCAATTTATACCTCCACGACCTCCCCACGCAAACAAACACCTCGGTACACACCCTTACATATGCGGATGATGTCACCATCATGTCGCAACACCCCAAACACGAGACCGCAGCCAACAGTTTACAAACATACATCTACTCACTAGAAAACTGGCTAGAAACAAAGACTAAAGGTCTCCGCAAACAAATCCTCCCTCACACTCATCTCCCAACAACCGTGAATACAATACCCATCTAAACATAACACTTAACAACACTTCCCTTCCCATTAACAACACGCCAAAAATCCTTGGAGTCACACTTGACCGCGGCATGACGTTTAAACACCACATTAACGACACCAACAACAGAGCCAAAAACAGACTGAACGTCATGCGCGCCCTCACTCACACTACTTACGGACACTCCAAGGAAGACACAACAACACTATACAAACAGTTCATAAGACCCATCCTCACATACGCGCACACAGCTTGGTCACCTGATACAGCCAACACACACCTACACAAACTCCAGCGTACACAAAACACTGCACTCCGGATTGCCACCGGCTGCACACAAACAACACACCTCCACGAGGAAACACGAGTCCTTCCGCTCGCTACACACATGGGTATGAGGGGTACACACTTCTACACCTCCACACTAAGCCCCTCTCATCCATTACACTAACAACAACAACAACGTGACGAAACTGAGGGTTCGAATCGTCTATTCCGTCTAATGGTCCCACACTACTCCATAGGTTGAGATTCATCGAGGAGGCTTCCTGGTGCACCTTAGCTCCTCCATGTGATCAATCACATCACCAGCAAGGAGGCAATCAACGTCTAGTTTCGCCAGTCAACCAAAAGAAATGACCTTGTTGAATGGTTCTACACCAGCGGTATACAGTATTCGATACCATTTCATTTCATTGTGATATTCTTAAGATCTATGATTTATAAAGCATATTGTCATAACCCTACCCTAGTTCTAGTTATTAAAGGTACTCTCCAGATACCGGGAAAAAAATGAGTTTATTACATAATATTATAGAACTATGGTCTATGATCATTATTCTGCAAACCGCATACAATTACGTTCAGTATACATTTTATTATTTGCTTTTAATACTCTGTGTACAACAACTGTACGAAACACTAACCTGACGATAAAGAAGAAGATTGTACACTCTTTGTTTTGATTTGAAATTTGAATTTTATAAACAAACAATGCGTTTTTGGCCTTCATTTAAGATATTAATTGTTTCCTGAACTATATAAACTTTTCTATAATAAGAAAATCCAATTTTATACCTCTACACGAACTTAATATTAACTACCTAATACCTAGTTGACAATGATAAGAAACATTAGCCTCGTTGATTTAAGCAATAAAAAAATTGCTTGGAGAGGACTTTTGGTGTCCCTTTATTGATTTACAACAATTTTCGATTTTGTTTCTCATTTCCGTTACAATAATTACTTCATCTTGAAACAAATTTAATTCGTTAATCTTTTCTATACCAATAAATTGATATATACAATTCTAGAAGTTGCAATTAACATTTATTCATCTAAATAGTGTTTAAAGGTAGAATCTATAGCCTATCCTAATAATTTCCCTCGTGTGTTTATTTATTTATTTTGTGTCCGCTTTTACACTACGGGTATTAAACATGAAGAATGTAACTATGATACGCACGGGAATATATTGACTTGATATTTAAATTCCCCTGTTTTTATTCAATTTTTAAATGTATTTTATCTATAAAATAAATTAGACTATGCAGAAAATTTAATTTTAATTCAATTCATCAAAAGTAACCAAATAACGGGTAATAAATTGGTATTGATGATGACCCGTTATTCTTAACGGGAAAATACACTAGTATCAACATAAAAGCGAGACTGAAAACACTAAACTGTTTTGCATTGCATTCATAAAATTTATTATACAGAAAACAGACAAAAAAGAAGCCAATGAGTAAAATTTTGAATTTATTATTCTCCAAGTTTTAAATCAATTTTGTCTCGAAGTTAGTTTATCAAAAGTGATACCTACCTACAAATAGATCCTGCAGAGCATGAAAGCTTAATATGTACTTACTGCTAACGGTGGTAGGACATTCCGCTACTAAATTGTTCGTATCCAGACGAACGCTTTTATAAATTTGAAATGAGTTATATGCTACAAACTGTACCAATCCCATACATTTTAAATATCTATTACATTATTTCACCCCATATTCTTTTGAATTTTTTTATCCCAATCACAGGAAATTTTCGATCATATTAGAAAATAGTATATGGGAATTGAACATACAGCTAGATTTGAAATGGTAAATTATATAGTCTTTTCTTAAATGATCGACCACATATATTATCTTCGCAAAATTGCGGGGGGTTATGTTTTTTATTCGGTAACTTGTAATATCTGGTTATTGGATCTTTACCCTACCGTTAAAACATTTTCGGAAATATAAAAGATTTTACCAATGTAGGCAGTGGAGCTACAACGAGTTCTCGGACTGAACCACATTATCGATCGTGTGAGGAGAAATATCACTATGTACAACTATCACCAAAACTATTCACCCTTCTATAGCTCGAAAATCCTCCTATTGATAGCATCCAATAAAAGTAGATTTGGTTTAATAATCGTGACAAAGTTCTATAGAATCTTTTAATTGACTAGATGAGGAGGCGTGACTTTTGTAGCTGTTAAAATGTACCCCCCTGTAGCAGACATATTCACATCTGGGTGTGTTCTCTCCGGCAACACTTGGTACTCACGCATCCACGTCTCCGTCAGCTTGACGTTAGTAGCGACACTGAGTTCTTTGAGGGCTTGAAACACCTCCGCCAGAAGCTAGGAGAGAAGAATAGTTTATTTACTCGGCTAAACAAAACTATGACATGCGTCTTTGCCATAGTACAAAATAATTGTATACGAAAATTCTCTTCATGTAACAGTAAAACTCCTGAGTTATGAAGGACCTGAGTTATGAAGTAGTTTCTATGTTTGAATTATAGAAAATGATATAGCTACGGCATGAATTGCGTTATAGTTACCCCTCAATGACCATAGTTTTCTATGATTTTAATCATAGAAAACTATCTAATGCATCTGAGTTATGAAGTAACCATTACTCCATAACTCAGGAGTTTCACTGTAAATAAATTAGTATTGATAACCCATTATTTTTAACGGGAAACTACACTAGTTACAACATACTACAAACACCGGTGACTGCACACATGGATGGAAGAGGAAAATGAAGAGGTGATAGTAAATGAAGCTAAAGAGTGAATGTTTAGAATTGGATCTTAAACCATCTCGCTATCCTTCAAAGAAATGCTTCCTTGGGTTAGTCTCTTCAGACGTCACCCACCCACTTAAATAATTGCCTTACCTCATAGCCAGTGTATTGGAACAAGAAAAGGTAGATAATACACTTGATATAATATATGATGATAAATACTACTGAGTGGCTGTACTTCAATAAAATAGGCATTGCAAGAAAGTAGCGTAATATTTAAATTGCACTGCTTGAGCTAATTTGAACACAGTTCAAAAAACAGTTTTCTAAAGCGAAGAAAGAGAAGAGTTCAGATACATTACACACAGCTTATAGATAAAGGCAACTGGATATATTTAACAGATTACAGTTATTTCAAGATATTCAACATGACCGACATCTTACCTCGTTATGTGGGCAGAAAACGACGAAAGGACAACCAGGTTGCAGAAAAGGTAAGAGTTGAAGCAGTTCAGGTAGAGGGTGTCCTTTGGAGCAGATAACTAGAGTACTGACTCCTTCAAGCAGAATGTCACAACTCAAAGATCTGTCACTGTCTTTGGTCCGTACCATGAACTTCATATTCTTATGGTGGCAATTATCTCTGTGGGACAATTTTGGAGACTCGGAAACTGTTACAGAATTTTCCTGTGTTGCTAAAAGGGATCCATCCGGAGCCTCTTTCTGATCTTCCGTATTTTCCACTTTTGCTAAACCGGAACCATTCTCAGCAATTTGTTCTGCCTCTTTAGGTAGATTAACTTCATCCTTAATTTCCTCTGAATCTAAATCCATTTTCTCATCTGACTTTTTGCCAAAGTGCGGTTTAGGGACATCTGCCATTTCATCAGAATGAATGTGGTAAGCGATTGAAAGTGCTTCTTCCGTCAGACCCAAAGCTTTTATAGCCCCACACTTGTTAACAGCCCAGGAATAATCACCCGTGTAAACATTCACCAGTTTTCCCTTGGGTCCCAGTCGCTGCAGTAACCCGGCTGTAACCAGACACTGGGAATTGGAGTCGTGGATGAGAGCTTTCGCTCCTGGATGAACATTACACTGACTCAGAATTTGAAACAAGGTGTCCACTCGTAAAACTCTGAAAACAACAAATAATTTGTCAACTGCGTTAATGTTATAGACGGAGAGAATTAAAGAGTATTGACTGGTTCTACACCAGCGGTATATAGTACTCGATACCATTTCATTTCATCGGTGATATTCGATCTATGATTTATAAAGCATAATGTCACAACCCTACTAATTGTATTTAAACTGTTTTGCTGATTGTAATTCAGGTGATTGTTAGTTACTTAATTAACTGTTTGTTTATTATGCACAACTGGAAAAAATCTAAACATTTTTTTGCAATTAATTCAGCTCTTCAATGATTAATGCTATTTATTATAAACAAAAATATCCTTTTTAGGTTTTAGGAAAAAAAGAAAATTCATGTAGCTAGTTACAAAAGAGTTCAAAATAGGTTCATGAAATATGTTATTTTCTCACTATAGAAGCTACTTCCTTACTCAAGACACTACATTCACTATACAGGTTTTCATTATAGAGGAGTTGTAGTCAAATAAAAGCTATTAAAAAACATGTTCAATTACAGTCAGTGTTTATCTGTATTTTATTATTATTACACTTAGATCATGCAATGCTGAGTCAAATGAAAAAGCTAAGAGGTAGCGCAGGTTTTTTACGTCTCTCCACCAAATTTTTTTTGCTAAGCTCCTCCTACTTTTTCCATGAGAATATAAGAAAAAACGATTATATATTTATTTATACCTGCAGGTATCATGGATACCAACTGAAAAAAATGATATTTATATCGGTTTTTCTTATATTCTCGTGGAAAAAATAGGAGGAGCTTAGCAAAAAAAATTCTGTGGAGAGACTTAAAAAACCATACATGTGTACGGCCCTCGAGTGATACTCACGACACTTTAGAAGGGTCGGACATGAAGAGCATGTCGGCAACTAAATCCAAACTAGGTTTGTGCAGAGTGACAGGTTCAGAGTACTTCTTGTTCTTCTTAGCCAGGTATTTTTCTTGCGAGTAGACTGTTTTGGAGCCAAAGGTGGAACTATTGGCAACAATTGCTTGAATTAACTGAAAAAAACATAAATTCACAATTATAGTAAAGAGGTAGCTAGTTATCAATAGAGATGTAACAATATGCATTATAAATCATGGAGAATATTATAGACGGAGAGAATTAAAGAGTATTGAATGGTTCTACACCAGCAGTATATAGTATTCGATACCATTTCATTTTGTCTGTGATATTCTTAAGATCTATGATTTAGAAAGCCTATTGTCACAACCCTAGGTATTATTGACAAATAGAAGAGTATAGTAGAGAAAGCTTTATGATTTGAATTGATAAATTAGTAACATTCGTCAACATCATCTGAATTGATTACAGCTTACCTACATGAGGTTCAAATAACTTACTATATCAACACAGCTACTGGTCTTCACTGTATAACTTTAAAGCTCTACCTATTACACTGATACAAAACCTAAATAAAATAGTCATGAAATTAGAAGAATGAAATACAAGGAGAAATAATAGAGCTACAGAAAAACGCAACACATCATTATCACTGAACTCTGACATGGTTTGACTGCATGCACTCGCAGTGACAACTATAAAGATGCAGTAGAACTCCTATATAGTGAATAATCCTCTATAGTGAATGTAGAGTCATGAGTAAGGAAAGTAGCCTCTATAGTGGACAAATTTTCTTCAGTCTGCCATACAGTTGTCATCAGTTTTAGAAAACTAATGTCCATTTTATATCAGACTACAGAGAATTTGTTCACTATACTAACTACATCCTTACTCATGACTCTACATACACTATAGAGTCTACTTCCTTACTCAGGAGTCAGGACTCTATACATTCACTATAAAGGACTCTACTATAAGTTCTACACCACTATAAAGGAGTTCTACTGCACTATAGTGGAGTCTACAGTATTGTAGAGGAGTTCTACAGCACTATAGAGGAGTCTACAGCACTGTAGCTACAGAAACTCGCACCTCTTCTCCAGAAGCTCCTTTTTTCTGTATTTCTGTGATCTCTTCTTTGGTTAACTTCTGTGAAGTGCCATCGTCCTTCAGATCTCTGTTGTCCAGGCCACTCGACTCAGCTGAACGGAGAGCAATTAGGTGACATGTTTGAGGTAGTAAAACAACATGTTTGAGGTGGTATAATAACATGTTTGAGTTAGTAAAATAATATAATGAACTTTGTAAATAACATGTTGAACTTTGTAAATAACATGTTGAACTTTGTAAATAACATGTTGAACTTTGTAAATAACATGTTGAACTTTGTAAATAACATGTTGAACTTTGTAAATAACATGTTGAACTTTGTAAATAACATGTTGAACTTTGTAAATAACATGTTGAACTTTGTAAATAACATGTTGAACTTTGTAAATAACATGTTGAACTTTGTAAATAACATGTTGAACTTTGTAAATAACATGTTGAACTTTGTAAATAACATGTTGAACTTTGTAAATAACATGTTGAACTTTGTAAATAACATGTTGAACTTTGTAAATAACATGTTGAACTTTGTAAATAACATGTTGAACTTTGTAAATAACATGTTGAACTTTGTAAATAACATGTTGAACTTTGTAAATAACATGTTGAACTTTGTAAATAACATGTTGAACTTTGTAAATAACATGTTGAACTTTGTGAATAACATGTTGAACTTTTTAAAAAAAAATGTTTAACATTGTAATTATGATAATTTGATTTTTTTGGGGAGAAATTTAGTTTCTTGGGGGGATAGCTGGAGAGACAAATGGAGAGTTTATGGGCCATACTACTTTACTTGGACAGTCTGCATAATATGGGAGATAGCTATTCAGAATATTCTCTATGAATAATTATGAATTAGCTAATTCCTATGTTTACATTAAATTTGCTACAAACATTTAAAAAGTAATCCCTTACATTAATTTCAATGTGAACAGAATAAGAGATCTCTAAGATTCCTTTATCAGTTTCTGCAGTCTGTAAATTTATTAATTTTTAATAATTCATGACTTTACAACCAGACAGCAATAACCAGTAAAGTGTTCTCCAAGAAATCATCCATTTGGCTTCTGTTCTCAGTAAAATACATGCGAACATAGAGGAAAATTAGGGATTGTTATCACTGAAAATGTTTAAAATGTCCCATATCCTGCAGACTGGCTTCACAATCATACTCACACACTAATACATTGTCTCCTGGTGTGCTTGGAGAGATCTTTTGGAGGTCAAAGCTGTTCTTTCCTTCTGCCGGAACGAGTTGGAAAGTCGTTCCAAAGGGCTCTCCCACGGCAGCTTTGAATCGTACCTTCAAATCGTTTCTGTTGCTCAAGCTTATGAATCTGAAACACAAAATAATGTGAATAAATAAAAATATTAAGCAACAGTTATCTGGCTCTAGATTGTAAATAATGAAAAAATACCTGAAGTTTATAAAAAATCTATCAACTAGTTCATGTAGCTACTCCATATATCAGTAGTTATATTGTAGCTATATGAGGATTGTAAATATATTTCAATAGTGATGTAGCTAAAGCCTTTTTATATTTCAGGTAAAATATAATTTGTAAAAATCAGAGCCAATTGAGTGAATGAATGACTTACTTGTCAGATGATATTGTGCAGGACTTCAAATAGTCTCCTTTTTGAAGTATTATGGCACTGTTTTCTTGCATGGTGAAGGAGTTCATTGTAGCTAGCTTTAGAAGAAATTAATTATTGTATCTAAAGAGAAAAACAATAATTAGAATATTTTTGATATTATATAGCTGAGGTGATTTTCTGCAAACAGTTTTGGATTGATCATTAATACACTGGTAATAAAGCAAAAAGGGCGAGTTTGTGACAGTTATTTTGAGCCCTCCAATTGCAAATGGTGAGAAATATCTAATTTTCTTCTATGCTACAATGTTATTTTGGAGAGAATTTATGATAATTTGATCATTTTGGGGAGAAATTTGGTTATTTTTGGAGAGAGCTGGAGAGACAAGTGGAAAGTTTATTAGTGATACTATTTTACTTGGTCCATATTCTGCAGATTGAGAACTTAGAAACCAGTCTGTATTTCTTTTCCCTTAAAAATAATATTCTGGCAAAGTCGGTAGATTTTTAGCTATATATTCCTATATTACCATTAATTTTCGGTGGATAAATAATCATGAATTGGAAAAATGTTGGTGGATCTGGATCAGAGTCATCAGACAAATTACTGGAAATTTATGGTTGATTTTTTCAGCTTTTTGAAAAAGTCAGTGGAATTTTGTACACCAAATACAGACTGGCTTAGAAAAACAGTCTCAGTCTGCCTCTGGAGTCCAACAGTATCTAAAAGCTGAGCGGCGCACCACATTACGGCGCACTACAATACGGCGCACCACTGTACTTTCTATTAATGACCTCAATGTGAAAACTGAAAAACTGTTATGTAGTGTGTTGTATCCAACTATCCGCTAGTTTGTTGTTCTGCACACTTCATGATAGTTTAATGACCTGGCAGGGGGGTTCGGGGGGCGGCACGTCCCCCGATACATCTACCTAACGGCTAACTGATAAGTTTTTATTTACACCTCAGACTGAAGTCTGAAAGTTTACAATAGTTACCCCATAAAATAACAATTACAGTTTTTTATGATGAATTTTATTTTCTATTCCAAATTAAACATCTCAATTGAATAATTAAAATGTGTAGTATAAACCCAGACTGCAGGAACTGGTAAAGTGTTCTCCAAGAAATCCTCTATTTTGGCTTCTGTTCTCAGTAAAATGCATGTAAGCATAGCAAGAAATTAAGGATTGTTCGCACAGTAAATGTTAAAAATGTCCCATATTCTACAGACTGGGTTAGGGTATAAACATTGGATTCAGCCTCAGGGCCCAGGCCCTCAGGTACCGACACCGTCAGGTGTCAGACATGAATTTGATACGACGATTAGGGTCAAGCAGGTAAATTGCGGCCCACTATTCACTAACTAACTGCGGCCATTAACAACAGAAACGTCATACTTCATAGCCTCAAAACACTCGTTAAAAACAAAGTAATAAATTGTAGCATGCACTGTGCTTATTCAGATAGCTATGCAACATTTCAATGTAATTTTGGTTTAGAATGTTTTAGAGACTCTCTTGAGAGGGCCACAATTAAAAATTAAAGGGCCGCAATTTACCTAAGTGACCCTAGGTATACCTATAAAATTCACTCCATTTATCATTAATCTGTATTCAAATTACCTATCTAATAGAATGTCCAGTGGTGCGCCGTAATCTGGTGCCCCGTACCGGTGGCGCTCAGCTTTTAGACCACAGAACATTGAATAAGAAGAAGCTCAGATCGAACGTGTACACATGGTGTACACAGTCGTAAAATTTCAACCAATCACGTCCATTGATCGCTGACGTCACTATAAACACTCTCTCGAAAACAGTTTGAGCGTGCAATCTAGGTACCTCAGCTCATTATCTTTGCTGGGAGTCAATAGTCATATCTTCCTACCAAATTAAGTACACGATTATCTATGTCACGCACGTTTGAGTGATCTGCAATATCGACCGATTTCGCTGCGCAATCTGTTGATCAACAGTTTGCGCAGCCATCGATCGATAGCGCAGCCATCGATCGATAGCGCAACCATCGATCGATCCCTGCGCGTTCGAATGATATGATTTTTTTAAATTTGTAAATCAAATTTGCACATTTGATCGCGTATATCAATCGATAGCGCAACCATCGATCGATTTCTGCTCGTTCGAATGATACAGGTTTTCTATGTTTATTCATTTAATTAATTGTTTTGTTTTTACTGGAAAAATACTTTTTTTATATTTAATAAGTCAACCATCAGTCGATTGTTGCGCGTTTGAATGAGATTGATTTTGTTAATTTATGCATCTAATTGTTACATTTAATAGAGCAACCATCAGTCGATTGTTGCGCGTTTGAATGATATGGATTTTGTTAATTTATGCATCTAATTGTTACATTTAATAGAGCAACCATCAGTCGATTGTTGCGCGTTTGAATGATATTGATTTTGTTAGTTTATGCATCTAATTGTTACATTTAATAGAGAAACCATCAGTCGATTGTTGCGCGTTTGAATGATATGGATTTTGTTAATTTATGCATCTAATTGTTACATTTAATAGAGCAACCATCAGTCGATTGTTGCGCGTTTGAATGATATGGATTTTGTTAATTTATGCATCTAATTGTTACATTTAATAGAGCAACCATCAGTCGATTGTTGCGCGTTTGAATGATATGGATTTTGTTAATTTATGCATCTAATTGTTACATTTAATAGAGCAATCATCAGTCGATTGTTGCGCGTTTGAATGATATGGATTTTGTTAATTTATGCATCTAATTGTTACATTTAATAGAGCAATCATCAGTCGATTGTTGCGCGTTTGAATGATATGGATTTTGTTAGTTTATGCATCTAATTGTTACATTTAATAGAGCAACCATCAGTCGATTGTTGCGCGTTTGAATGATATGGATTTTGTTAATTTATGCATCTAATTGTTACATTTGATAGAGCAACCATCAGTCGATTGTTGCGCGTTTGAATGATATTGATTTTGTTAGTTTATGCATCTAATTGTTACATTTAATAGAGCAACCATCAGTCGATTGTTGCGCGTTTGAATGATATTGATTTTGTTAGTTTATGCATCTAATTGTTTCATTTAATAGAGCAACCATCAGTCGATTGTTGCGCGTTTGAATGATATGGATTTTGTTAATTTATGCATCTAATTGTTACATTTGATAGAGCAACCATCAGTCGATTGTTGCGCGTTTGAATGATATTGATTTTGTTAGTTTATGCATCTAATTGTTACATTTAATAGAGCAACCATCAGTCGATTGTTGCGCGTTTGAATGATATTGATTTTGTTAGTTTATGCATCTAATTGTTTCATTTAATAGAGCAACCATCAGTCGATTGTTGCGTGTTTGAATGATATTGATTTTGTTAGTTTATGCATCTAATTGTTACATTTAATAGAGCAAGCATCAGTCGATTGTTGCGCGTTTGAATGATATTGATTTTGTTAGTTTATGCATCTAATTGTTTCATTTAATAGAGCAACCATCAGTCGATTGTTGCGCGTTTGAATGATATGGATTTTGTTAGTTTATGCATCTAATTGTTTCATTCAATAGAGCAACCATCAGTCAATTGTTGCGCGTTTGAATGATATTGATTTTGTTAATTTATGCATCTAATTGTTACATTTAATAGAGCAACAATCGACTGATGGTCGACTTATTAAATATAAAAAAGTATTTTCATAATAAAAACAAAACAATTAATTAAATGAATAAACAAAGAAAACCTGTATCATTCGAACGAGTAGAAATCCCAGTCTGCAGAAACTGGTTTAGTGTTCGTAGAGATCTCTTTATCTGTTCGTAGCAAAATTAATGTAAATATAGGAATTAATTCAGAAGTGTTCGTAGCAAAATTAATGTAAATATAGGAATTAATTCAAAATTGTTCGGAGAGAATATCCCAAATATCTCACATATTCTGCAGACTGGTAGAAATCGATCGATAGGGCAGCCATCGATCGATTCCTGCACGTTCGAATGATATGATTCATTTTAGTATACGCTATAAAATGTGCCAATTTGATCTACAAACTAAAAAAAATCATATCATTCGAACACGCAGAAATCGATCGATGGTTGCGCTATCGATTGATATACAATTTAAAATGCTCCAATTTGATGTACAAATTAAAAAAAATCATATCATTCGAACGCGCAGGGATCGATCGATGAATGCGCTATCGATCGATGGCTGCGCAAACTGTTGATCAACAGATTGCGCAGCGAAATCGGTCGATATTGCAGATCACTCAAACGCGCGTGACATCTATATTCTATAGCCCACTGGCCCAGCTACTAAGCAATAATAAACTAATCTTCTTTGCAACAAACACAAATTGACACCATTTCGGTTGTAATACGCATTCAAAATACGGACTCAAACAGAACTGGTGAAACGAAGCCTCTGATTGGCTGATTGGCTCTAGTTTAAGTGACGTCACTGTAAACGGCACTCAAGAGTAATATAATGGGATCTACACTTCTTCTATTCAATGTTCTGTGGTTTAGATACGTAACCTAAACCTGGACCTGGAGTGAGTGGAGTCTGCAGAAACTGGTAGTCTGGTAAGCAGGTAAGGTGTTCATAGTCTCATAGAGATTTCTTATTCTGTTTATGGCAAAATTAATGTAAATAAGTATAGGGATTAATTCAATTTGCTCATAGAGAACATCCCCATGCGGCCATTCCCAAATTATTCTGCAGATGGGAGCTACAATAACCATGTGGCACTGTGGCTTATGTTTTAAAATGAATTCTCCCGGTCTGTTCCTCTAATTGGTGGAATTTAAGTTAAATTGAGAGTTACCGAACTATTCCTTATGTATTTTCGATTTTGTAATAGAAAAGTGAATGATTATTATTACGTATTCAAAAATTATTCTATTATTTTAATTGGTAGAGGTCTAGTATTTAAGATGGAGGAGATCTTTAATGTATTAATTAAATTCAGAAGGGATTTGACGTCAACTTCAGAACCAACCCAGCAAACCTGTCCAAATCTATTCAATATCGGTTATCGGGTTGTGTCTTATTCTTTGCGCTGGTAGCGCATGCTGGTAATAGACAGGATACAGTAACATAGGGTATGGTAATCAGCTGATCGAATCTACAGTTTGACGTGACCACCGACTGACTGGAAATGGCGACTCTGACCACACTTTGAAATATGGGAAAACCTACTTAAACTTAGTCACTTCTATTTTTTTTTCTTATCAATTACTAACTAGGCATTGGTTAAATTGTATTCCATTATTTTTTTCCAAATTTGTTATTCATATGAACTACAATTTAGCAGTTAACTAGCACTAGTTTAGACTGTTAGCCTGCTAGGTAGCATATTTTCAAGACCCTATTTTTTATAGATAAGTTAAAGAAATGAACTATAAAAACACACCTGAATTATATCTATATAATCAACTTTAATGTTAAATCGCCACTTTCGTGTTTCTTTTGCACGAAGCCCTTATAAAATGACTTCTCGATATTAACATGCAAATACGAGGAATTATGAGCCGTTCGGTCACAAACAAGGAATGTGTTGTTCTGGTGACGTCATATTTTTGTGTCGTCGACTAAGTACTAGGTACTATACCCGTTTATGTTCCTGTACCCTGGGTAATAGATATGAATTACATTTAAATTAGATATCTAACTGAAAGTATCTAAATAATTTGACTGTTTAGAAATTTAATTTGTTTCTATCATCAGTATCCAAGAATCAATTCACTCTAGTCCGCATCGTTTATTTTCTAATCAAAAATCGTTTAATGCATATCGAAACAACACCAGTAAATAGATATCTATTATATTATTGAATTCCGTTTTGGAATAGATATCTAAAATTTCGTATAATTTATGATCAATTCCGATATCTACTAAAATGAATCGAAACAACATCAGTAATTAGATATTGTAGCGGTCTCTGGCCGTTCTAAGAAATAGGCCAGTTATCCCTCCAATCAACATTTCGTTATTATATTTTTATATTCATTAAAATAGTACGTATTGTATTTTCATCATTTAATTTAGAGATCAAATTATTTTCTACATTGAAAATAATTATACATATTTCAATCTAAACATTACATTCCTTTTTTAAAATAACATTGTGTTTCTGTTAATATTAGTTCAGTAATAATTGTATAGTTCCTAAGTGTTTCTGAATAAAATCATCTGATATTTGTTATGATTTTCATAAACCTTGATATATTGCTATAAGAGATATTTGTAAGACGGTTACCACAGTGGCACAGTCTGGGATTCCCTTAACGGGCTAATTACGTCGACGGTAACTCTTAACGTCTTATAACTGGTGACCCTTTGGAGTAAGTGCTTCTCCAAAAGCAAACCAGCCAGATTCGCTTCAGTCTGCTCCTCGACGACCTCCGCTGCTGTCTCTTCGCCCCTCTCTGCAGCAGTCTCTTCTACTCTGCTGCGCTCACGGACAGCAATCGCATAGGCCGCGCTGCAGCCTGACCAAGGCCTTACAACTGGTGACTCTCAGAAGAGGGGTACATTTCCTGCTTCTCGGTCATCAGCAGGTTCCTCGACACAGCAATCAACCAGTGTCCACTTCGACACCACGGCACAGAAGAACCTGAGCTTTCACCTCGACCGGCAATATTGCCATGTCACAACGCAGCTCAACACGAGCACTCAACTCAACCGCACAACGTGAGCACCTTCACAACTACTCCAAGCGAGTATACCACTCCACGCGGGTATTCAACACCATGCTACTCTCAAACCTGATCTCTAAGACATCAACAGCCGAGACGGTTCATGGTTCACCTCTACGTCTAATCAACAGTGTCGTTCCAAGGATAACCATCTCTCTAGCGGGAGGGTTTATGTAGCGGTATCAGGCCGTTCTAAGAAATAGGCCAGTTATCCCTCCAATCAACATTTCGTTATTATATTTTTATATTCATTAATATAGTACGTATTGTATTTTCATCATTTAATTTAGAAATCAAATTGTTTTCCTCATTGAAAATAATTATTCATATTCCAATCTAAACATTACATTCCTTTTGTAAAATAACATTGAGTTTTTGTTAATATTAGTTCAGTAATAATTGTATATTTCCTAAGTGTTTTTGAATTATATCATCTAGAAACTGTTATAGTTTTCAATATCCATGATATGTTGCTATAAGAGATATTTAAGACCACAGAACATTGAATAGAAGAAGAAGTGTAGATCCCACTATATTACTCTTGAGTGCCGTTTACAGTGACGTCACTTAAACTATAGAGCCAATCAGAGGCTTCGTTTCACCAGTTCTGTTTGAGTCCGTATTTTGAATGCGTATTACAACCGAAATGGTGTCAATTTTTGTTTGTTGCAAAGACGATTAGTTTATTATTGCTTAGTAGCTGGGCTATAGAATATAGATAATCGTGTACATAATTTGGTAGGAAGATAAGACTCCCAGCAAAGATAATGAGCTGAGGTAGAATGCACGCTCAAACTGTTTTCGAGAGAGTGTTTATAGTGACGTCAGCGATCAATGGACGTGATTGGTTGAAATTTTACGACTGTGTACACCATGTGTACACGTTCGATCTGAGCTTCTTCTTATTCAATGTTCTGTGTTTGAGACGGTTACCACAGTCTGTGAATACACCTTGCCTTAACGGACTAACTACGGCGGCAAGTTTGGCACACAAGGTTACCCTTATCGGACTAATTACGGCGACGGTAACGCCTAACGTCCTACAATATAAATTGTATTATACGCACAGTACTGTGATTATACGGAATTCCGTTTTAGAATAGATACCTAAAATTTCATTCCATTTATGATCAGAAGAATAGTGTTGCATCGCCAACCGAAAATGTATTTGGAAGATCAGATTTTTTTTATCGTTACTATTTAGAAACAATAAGTGAAATACAGTTGCATCATTTAGAAAGAGTACTGAATAGTGTATATCGGTATCAATATAAATATCGGTATCAGTTAATAAATATTTTTAATTTAAACGTATGTGTATTTGATATCGATATGGTGTTTATTGCATTACTAAAACGCTTTCGTTCATATCTCTTTTTTATTTGCATCTCTAATCTAAATATGTATCTAAACGATGCGATGTCTTCTTTTGGTTACTATTTTAGAAATGAAAAATGAAGATTCTATGCGTCATTTAGAAAAACTTCTGACACAGTATAATGGTATCAACATTCCATCGAAACAGTTTCTAGATATCTTCAAATTAGATATGATTTTTGTATCGCATTTGGTGTCTTTTCCATTACTAAAATACCTTCTTTCTTTCTTATATATTTGAGTGTTGCATCGCTAATCTAAAAATGTATCTAAACGATGCAGAGGGATCGATTTGTTTCTTTTTTCTACATCGAAAGTGTAGAGCACGTGGTATCGTTTAGAAATATAGTTAACACGACTATGTTTGCTGGGAACAAGTCACTGGCTGTGATTGACCTCTCCCATCAACAATAATAGATATCTATTTACTGGTGCTGTTTCTATATGCATTAAATTATTTCTGATTAGAAAATAAACGATGCGGACTAGAGTGAATATTTTTGAATACTGATGGTAGAAACAAATTAGATTTCTATACAGTCAAATTATTTAGATACATTCAGTAAAGCCCGTATTACACTGTGGCGCTCGCTATGGCGGTCGCCACAGTTTTGTTATTTTTCTCTCTAACTCCGCCCCTTTTCTCTCTAATAGCGAAAAATGTCTTGGCGAGCACCACGAAATTGTGATCGCTCACTGCGCGATAGAACGAACACCGCCACCGTTTTAGAGGTGATGAAATTGTCACTGAAGCCTGCTAAAGGGATTTGAAGTAGTGGAAAAAGTATTTTGTTTCATTTTAAAAGTTATTTAAGACTTTGTACGGCTACTGCGCGATACAAAAAAGGAATGAACGCTTCTGTGTAGTGTCCAGTGTTGCCATACATTCAATGGAATTAAACTTTTTAATATATACGCATGGAATTGTTTCACACAACTATCAAAAATATAATTAACTGAATATATATTCGGGATGACATCGAATTTTATTGGTACGATTCATTTCATAGTACATTTTTCAATTTTCCCTAAATTTCAATGCACGATCACCGCCATATCGACTCGTCTAGTTTAATAGCAATTTTGAGAATGGTGAGCGCCATATCTGTAGAGAGAGACAACACCGCTATGGCGAGCATCACAGTGTAATACGGGCTTTAGATCTCTAACTTAAAGGGGCAGTAAACTTTGTAAAAATGTCATTTTTTCTAATAAAACGATTGCTTAGTAAGAATAAAGCATTCATGTAGAATTGTAATGTTCAATAAAATCTAATAATGGATATATATCAATTTATATATAATTAATTTCTTAACAAATGCTAACGGTGATGGCGCCACAATCAGTGTCGCCATCTTGTAAACAAACAAATTGAGATAAATTTCTATCTAGATTCTAGCTTAAGTGAAGAGATGGCTTTATTTTTAAAGTTATGCCTTCTTGTCTTGAATCTTTTAACCATTTTAACGCAAAAAAGGTTGATTACTGCATACATAAATTAATATGAAAACAACAAATATACTCACGTACATACTAATGAGTGGTAATACTTCCGCTAGGTGTCGCTAATTTTATTATATACTTTTTATATGAACATTTAAAAAATAAACGAGCATTCTAATATTACATAAATAATTATTCTGAATCGATTTAAAATAAATCTGGCGATTGTTTGATTTTAAGTTTACTATCCCTTTAAGTGTATTTCATATCTATTACCGGCATGCGCTACCAGCGCAAAGAATTAGACACAACCCGATATTGAATAGATTCGGACATGTTAGCTGGGATAATGTAGTTGATGTTTTGCCGGTCTACGGCCAATGCTATTTGCTTATTAGAGAGACAAACAACAACAATAACAACAACAACGCCGAAGAGAGTTCAAGTCCCAGAAACACCAGTTCATTTATTCCCATTTAATTTCTATTTATAATATCACAACGTGTAAAATTAATCCAATATATATGCAGCCAAACGTACATTACACTATATGTTATACACTTAAGGTAAAAGCTGGTAATAAATATAGTTCAATATTCTTTTCCCCCGCATATCAGATATTTATGTGAGCGTGCAAGCAATTTCATTTTTCTGTGTTTTAATCAACTATAAGTGACATAAGTGTGCACGAACTTTTTAGTCCGTAGTTTAGACAGTTCTGTGTGCTTACACGCAAATTCCTTTTTTCCGCGTATTAGTCTATAAGTGACGTGAGGGGTATGACTAAATCGCGAAATGAAGGTATTTCGCGAAATGAACATGAAATGAAGGTAAATCGCGAAATGAAGCTTACAGAATTAATTTGAATGTATTTGAAGAGTGTAAATGATAGAATGATAAATAAATGGAGTAACTAAATACCTAAATGAAGATTATAAACCCCAAAATGAAGTGACTAAATACCGAAATGAAGATTATAAACCACGAAATGAACGAAATGAAGTGACTAAATACCGAAATGAAGATTATAAACCACGAAATGAACGAAATGAAGTGACTAAATACCGAAATGAAGATTATAAACCACGAAATGAACGAAATGAAGTGACTAAATACCGAAATGAAGATTATAAACCACGAAATGAACGAAATGAAGTGACTAAATACCGAAATGAAGATTATAAACCACGAAATGAACGAAATGAAGTGACTAAATACCGAAATGAAGATTATAAACCACGAAATGAACGAAATGAAGTGACTAAATACCGAAATGAAGATTATAAACCACGAAATGAACGAAATGAAGTGACTAAATACCGAAATGAAGATTATAAACCACGAAATGAACGAAATGAAGTGACTAAATACCGAAATGAAGATTATAAACCACGAAATGAACGAAATGAAGTGACTAAATACCGAAATGAAGATTATAAACCACGAAATGAACGAAATGAAGTGACTAAATACCGAAATGAAGATTATAAACCACGAAATGAACGAAATGAAGTGACTAAATACCGAAATGAAGATTATAAACCACGAAATGAAGTGACTAAATACCGAAATGAAGATTATAAACCACGAAATGAAGTGACTAAATACCGAAATGAAGATTATAAACCACGAAATGAACGAAATGAAGTGACTAAATACAGAAATGAAGATTATAAACCACGAAATGAACGAAATGAAGTGACTAAATACCGAAATGAAGATTATAAACCACGAAATGAACGAAATGAAGTGACTAAATACCGAAATGAAGATTATAAACCACGAAATGAACGAAATGAAGTGACTAAATACCGAAATGAAGATTATAAACCACGAAATGAACGATATGAAGTGACTAAATACCGAAATGAAGATTATAAACCACGAAATGAACGAAATGAAGTGACTAAATACCGAAATGAAGATTATAAACCACGAAATGAACGAAATGAAGTGACTAAATACCGAAATGAAGATTATAAACCACGAAATGAACGAAATGAAGTGACTAAATACCGAAATGAAGATTATAATCCACGAAATGAACGAAATGAAGTGACTAAATACCTAAATGAAGATTATAAACCACGAAATGAACGAAATGAAGTGACTAAATACCGAAATGAAGATTATAAACCACGAAATGAACGAAATGAAGTGACTAAATACCGAAATGAAGTTTATAAACCACGAAATGAACGAAATGAAGTGACTAAATACCGAAATGAAGATTATAAACCACGAAATGAACGAAATGAAGTGACTAAATACCGAAATGAAGATTATAAACCACGAAATGAACGAAATGAAGTGACTAAATACCGAAATGAAGATTATAAACCACGAAATGAACGAAATGAAGTGACTAAATACCGAAATGAAGATTATAAACCACGAAATGAACG